>VXBU01011938.1:527853-563017 GCA_013400315.1 Bombycilla garrulus | reverse complement strand
CCCCGCGCCGCGCCCGCCAAGTTCCCTCCCAACTTTCATTTTCTTTAAAAACAAACGCGTTTTCTCCCTCGTTCCCACGAAACGCCCCGGCAGCCCCCCACACCGACTGCCCTGGCGGCGGGACAGGTGCCCGAGAAGCGGCAGCAAAGCCACGGTACCTGCTGCGTCCCGGGCCGGCGCTCCCGGCGCCGCCGCCGCCTCCCCGTCCTCGTCCGGCGCCGCCCGCACGCCTCGCTCCGCGGCCCGGGAGGCGGAGGGAGCCCGGCAGCAAAGGCAGCGGGACAGCGGCTCCTCCTCCGGCCCCTGGCCCGAGCAAGGGCGAGTCCCCCGGCGCGGCCCCTCGCCTGCCCCCGAGGGCAGGGCTGGCCCGGAGGAGGAGGAGGAGGAGGATGGAGCTCCTTCCCCAGACCCGACCCACACGCCCGCCCGCCCTCGGGCAGCCCCTCAGGCTCCGAGGGTTTGAGGTTTTTAGGAAAAGCCAGCCTTGGAGTGGCGGGGATTGGAGCAGGAGCCCTCCCGCAGCGCTGCCCATCGTCCCGGCAGGGCCCGGCCTTACCCAGCGCAGCTCGGACTTTGAAAGTTGCTCCTTCCCCGGATCGCGGCGACTTTGGTCCTCGCTGGAAGAGCAGAGCGAGGTTGCCCCCTCTCTTCGGAAGGAGTCAGATGTTGGTGCGCGCAGCCCTTCCCCAGACTGACCCATTCGTCCCCAGGAGCCTCTGACAGGGATTGCCCCATTTCCTCCACCCGTCGGACCAACTAAGAAAAACAAAAATATTTCTGCGTGCCTTTTGCTTTGCTGTTCGTAGTCGTTCTGTAAATTAAACACAGAGGATGTTTTTCAGCCTGGTCGGTACCCTAGCAATGGTCACTGATGGTCACTTGGGGGTGGAGGTGCAGCAGCCTGAGATTTGAGTGGGGGCTTCTTCGGATGGGTGTGGAGACACAGATGGGTTTTCACCGGTGCTTTTCCCTTGTTCAGGTCCCCATCAATCTGCCTCCAGTTGCAGCCATAGGCAGAGAGCAAGAACATACCAATACTATTGTTTTCTGACTTTTAACACAGCTAAAAAACAACATTACCTGTTTTCAGCACATCTTACCCAGCCTGCTCCCTTTTATGCCTCACAGCCCAGCTCTTACCCAGACCCTTGCACCATTTTTAGCACAATGTCTGAAAACACCCTAAAATAACTTTCTCCTTTATTGTAATAGAGTCCCTGATTCCCTCTGGCAATAATTTAACCACATATTCAAGGTAATTTTTCCCTTTTTTCCCTCCCCAAATCTCATCCCACTCTTCCTTATGTCTCCATTGATTATGTCACTCACAATAATGCTTTTGTACCTCCAGCCTTCTCTTTTCTGGAGTCTGAAAGCTTCTGAGTGATGCTGTCAGTGGAAAATTCAAGGAGTTTGGCTTGGCCTGTGTAGGGAGCCGATAGGAATTTCTCACACATCAGATGGGAAGAGAGTTAAAAGACAATGGAATGTTCTTGCTCTATATCTACATTGCAGATGAGAGAAATAAAACTGGGCTGGGAACACATTTAGCAGAGCCACAGGGGTGGTGGATGTGTCTCAGGGGGTTTAGGAAGCAGCCAGAGCAAGGCAGGAAGCCCCATCTGGCTCCAGGAGCCACAGTGTCTTGAAACACTTCATTTTCAGGCTCACCTCAGAAAGAAAAGAAGATCCATCCAACTTTGTGCTTGCTCCTGCCAGCTGCAGCTCTGCTCTCCTCCCTCTGCTTATGGTAAATGGCACAACTCAAGCTTTTATGTGCAGAACACTGACCACACTTAGCACTTTTCTCTTAAAATTGGCTTATTCTTCCCAAATTTCAAAAATTAATCCAAGTGCAGATTCCCTCACGGTCTCCCAGTGAGATACTAAATCCTCAGATACACCCAATTCACAAAGTTAAACATTTATTAGGAACAAGAACTATTACAAAAAAAGATATCCATAGTCTAAATATATACATGAGGTTTAAACATAACATTTTCATGTACCTTTAGCTATAAAAATACATTAGATTAACTGTACCCTAATTTATAAATATAGTTCTTTTCTTTTAAAAAAACAACTAGTATTCATATGAAAGCCTTACTGTGCAATGGAGGAATATATATACCCTCTAAGAGGTTATTTTAAAGTTAGTGTCTAGTGTTATATAACTTAGAAAATTCAGTGTGTAGAGTCAAACCCTGATTTATACAATAAGAGATACATTGACTTTTTAAAAAACTTGATAAGGGGAAAAAAAAGTGAAATATATATCATACATATAAAGCCAGAAGAGTAGGATTTTAAGAATTTCAGATTATTTCAGTTTCCACCACTGTTTATCAAAAATACAGAGATACACCAAGATAACCAGCCTTTTACTCTTTGCCTCACCTCCCTACTGTCTGGCTGCAGCCCAAGGAAACCCTCAGGTGGGGCAAGAGTAAAATGTTTGTCTGAGAAGGTATTTGCACTCTTAAGTGTCTTACAAAAATAGAAACTTATTTACAATGATCCCATTTGGCCTTTCATGGGAAGGGAGGACATTTTCATCACTGCATGGGGAGATTTACCTGCCTCACACCCCGTGGGAGGACAGGCTCCTGGTTACACTGGTGGAGGTATGTCATGGCAGAAGTAAGGGTGATGTTGAAGTGCAATTTCAACATTCACCAACTAATAAGGAAGTTTAGGCTCATGCAAACTTTTCCCCTCACTTATCGCCACCCACCTTCCTTCCTCCTCCAAAAAAAGCTCCACTCATGCAACAGAATTTGTTGCTGTCTGAGCCTATGTTGAACAAAGGAAGGTACTGGGTAAATCCTGGCTTGCAGCAGAGAAGAGAGGTTAGACCTGCATTTCTGCTTCAAGCTCTGACATCTGGAGCAGCAATCCTTATCCGTGCTCCCTGGAGAGCTGCTGATAAGCCATAAGGAACCTCGGTGGCTTTGTTCTCAGAGGACAATCCCAGAGGGACCAGCTGAACTTCCTAACAAGCTGTCACCACGAACTCCTGCACACTCACAGCTCCTGCAGACGTGGGACTGGCTGTGCCTTTGCCAGGGTTCTCCAGCAGAGTCAGGAGGAGGGGAGAAGGGAAAGCAGTGAACCCAGGAATTGAAGATAGCCTGCAGCTTGTCATTAATCTCATAATAACGTCTGGGCATGCAAAGAGGTTACTGCAGGAGGTGCTAAGGCATGAACTTGGTGTGACAGCCACTCCATGGACAGCTGGGAGCAAGGGACAAGCCAAGGCAGTTGTTTTCTCAGTGAAGGACCAGCTACTCTGTGCTGGCCATGAGAGGACAGCACTCACAGGGACAATGGCTGAGAAGCTGCTGCCACATGGAAGTCCAGCCACAGCTTATTCCATGGTAACTGGCTTGTACACCCTCCTCTTTAGCACTCAAGGTGTGCTTGGGAGCACCTGCCTTTTCACACTGCACTTCCAGGAATGTATTTTAAGCTACATTCATATTGGATAAAGAAACAGTGTGAAGAGCTTGTAAGTTTCACTCTCATAGTAATAGCCCTGGCTCAAAAAACAAAGAGATGTTCAAAAAGCCTGGAAGTTGCAGAGAAAGAGAGTGCAGGACAGTTTCCTGCAGCTCTTCTGCTCCCTCCCCCAGATCAGGACTGGTATGGGGTGTTTTTTCTGTGGGATATCTACCATGCTACATGCTCAGCATCCAACTCGGTGTCACCACGCTAAGTGCAGTGCAAAATCCTCTTGAGAAAAGTGCTGTAGTGAAGGTTTGAGATACAACTGTGACTCACTGGGAGCCAGAAGGGTCAGCAAGTCAGGAACTTGCATTTGCAGCATGTGCAGTGTGTGCACACCCAAACATCAGGTTCCAAGGACACTTGAAAGTCTGGCTCTGTTGGGTGACATACTGGCCCCAAAGGAGTCCTCTAGGAAACTCCCACAAATCTCATTCAGGGCTAGAATATCACCAGGATGGAGAATGCACGTATCTTTAGAGAGACCATGATAGCTCTTTCCAAGAGAATTTCCTTACACATCCTTCCATGAAAGCTTGCACTCCCATTCCAAACTCCAGCTGCAATCTTCACACCAACTCCAGCCACGTTGTTCTAACCCTTACACTCGAGTCCATCTCTGCCAAGGGAAACCCAAGTGCCTCTGAAGGTATTTGCCAGTACCTCTGATGGTACCAGCAGTCTCTCTTAACATGCCAGTGATGTCCACGTCCTTCAGGGGTACAGTTTGGAAGCAGATGTCCTGCTAACACTGTGGCTGACCAGCGTTTGAGTCACAGGGAGCAGGCAGATGTACAGCCAGGGACTTGCAGAGTACAAGTGTGTACTGCCAGTAGGGTCAGTGATTCAGTTTTTGAAGAGCCAGTTGGCAAAATGGAGTCCAGCAGATTCAGTGTTTCTAGAGGAATAAAGACAGGTGTTTCCATTTTCCTTCCCACCCCTCCCTCCCCCTTGCTCTGAACACGTCCCCCATGTGTCACATTCAGAGTGTCAGCATTTTAGGCCTCCTGTTTTCATGGACTCTTCTGGGAGAGTTTTATGGTGACTGTTTTCACTTCGGTGTATTCTGCCAAGGCGTATTCCCCACTGCAAAAGAAAAGAGGAGGAAAGGGACAAACAGTTGTTGAATGTTAATGTGTATTTCCCTGAGAGAAGAGAGTTGTACACATGTGCATTTTTGACATCCGGTCATTAAAATCAGATCTGAACAGTTTACACCAGCTATCCACTTCTAATAACCACCAAGCACATGCCCATAAGTGCATACAAATACACCCTGTTATGAGAGAAACACAGAATGCTTTGGTCAATGTAACCCACAAGATGACACTTGTGACTCTGTCTAGTGCAAACTGAGTGCTGCTGTGAGGAGCCATACAAGAGACAGCCACACAAACAGTTACTGGTGCTTAGACAGCAATTAAAGTTATTTTTTCACCAAAAGAAAGCTTCTATCTACAAGATACCCGTCATCAGGAGGGCAGAGTTGCTGCAGAAATGAATACTGATGAGAGAGCCCACCACTGCGTTATGTCTTGGTTGGTGATAACTGGCTCTGTTCCCATGCCTTTCCCATGGGAAACCTCTGACATCCTTCAATTAGCCAGGCAGTCAGGCAAAGCAAACCATAAGGTCTCAATATATATCTGTGTCCCATCTGAGGATTCATTTATTTGCTGTGCTTAGCAAACGAGGCACCTGAATGTCTCGGAGAGCAGATGTACCACAACAGTTACTGGAAATTGTTTCTGGGATTAAATCTGGCTTGTGAAAGAAAAGGTGTGTTAGATTCCTCTGAGGAGTCTGCTGAATGGTCTAAGAAAACCTGTCTCCTATACAAGAAGAAAATTAAGATTTAGGACAATGTCTCAGATCTAATTCATGGGGTGACCTTGGTTTAAAAATTTCAGCTTTCGTAACTATTAAAGGCTGAAGTGTCTGGTAGCCCTAATCCAGGCTAGGGAAGAGGGACAGAGGGTTCTTCTGTAATTTAGCAGCAGCCTTGGAAGGTGAGTTGTAGAATAATTTGGGAGGTCATTCCTTCTCACCTGAACAAGGAGCAATGACACAAGAGAAACACAGACACTACCATGGAAAGATGGAACAGGTTTGGGGTGGATACCGGTGTCCCCAGTCACGGTGCCATATTCCCCCTTCATCTAAAAATCTAATTAGTATTGAAAAATGCTTCCAAGTGGACTGGACTGAACTGGAGTAGTAAAAGCTTATAAAGCAGATGAAGGTGCTCCTAAAGGAGTGCTTTACATCCATGCTCTACTGGCTTAGCACCTCCCTGTGGAGCATGCTGCAAGCCTGATTAAACTTTAAAAGCAAATTCAACAGTGTTTTCACAGTCACAAATGTTATTGCATTCACCACCCACACAGAAACAAAACATTGAGCAAAACTTACAGTTCTCTGCCATTGCCTGACATTTTAAAGCCACCAAAAGGAGCCTGAGCATAGAGCGCATTGTAACAGTTGATCCTGCAATAAAAAACATCAATTTTAAAAAGACAGTTCAATACAAGGAAAAGGAAGATGATGACAACAGCAACAATACAATCAAAGGCTGAAATGTCTCCGTTTTCTCTTTTATACAATTCAGTCACTTGAGAAATCAGATTTTTGCAATAAAATCTTCTTTTGCTGCAGAAACAGAAAACATCTGAGTAGTTCTCAGTCTGACCTACATGTCACTTCATATCCTCTAATGGCAAAGACATTCATGCTTGAGCTGGAATTTATGACATGTTCAGAGTCATGATTAAAATAAATAGTCCAAGCCATTCCCTAATTTATTAAGCACACTCTGAAATGAACATGTTTACTCAGAAAGCTGTCTAAACACTCACAATGAGGCCCCAGCATTCCCTTCCAGGTATGGAAAACATTTGGAGTGTATCAGACAATTGTGTCACACCAAAATAAAAGCACTGGGCCCATTTCCATAGATACTTGGTGGAAAAAGGTGATGCAGACCCTTCCCCAGCATCTCAGGAAGATCAAATGACTGCAGGTCACACAGCACAGGTATGGCTTGTGCTATGGGTGTGCACCTCCATGTGTGTTCAGCACATGCATCCTTCAAAGCCCAACATCCCATTTTTGTGTAAATATTTGAGGCTGATTTGGTGCCAACTCTTGAAATTAATCATCTGCATCAGAATCAGACACCAGATCAACTTCCTGTCTTGAGCAGGGGAAAAACATCAAGATTCCATCCTTAAAACCATTCTAATATAAACCAAGAAATTTTGTGTACAGAAATAGCTGCTTTTCTTTGTGACAGTGGTGTGTTGCCATCTACTGTCCATACTTGTTTGTAGCAAATTCCCATCTGGTGCTGGCTAAAGATCACGAGCATTGCTTTTTCCTACATGCAGGGTTTTTGGAAGGCATCAAGTCTAGTGGAACTTACTACAACCCTGACAAAAAAATATTTTGACTGAAGGAAAAAAATAGTCCATTTCACCACATGCTCTCTGGGCCTCACCACCTTATTTTGAGGAATGGATGTTGCTTCTGAGCAGAACATCAAGAATTAGAGAGGCTACTAATACATCTTACCTCCAGCATTTAGAGAATCTCAGATATTCTGTGTTGGGAGGGACCCACAAGGATCGTGAAGTTCAACTCTTAAATGAGCAGCACGTACGGGGATGGAGCCCACAAACTTATTATCTTACCAACAGGACTGCAAGTCCTAAATCCCTCTCTCCTCCCAGGAAACCCAGCCCACCCTCTGCTGCCAGCCTGCTCACCAGACTGTTCCTGACTGCAGAGCTGAAGCCAGGGTTAAGGCTCTGTCCAGGTTCTTGGTGAACACCGCGGCCGTGAGTCCGTACTCGGTGCTGTTGGCTCTTCTTATCACCTCTTCTATACTCTTGAACTTCATAATCGGCTGAACTGGCCCAAAAATCTGCACATATCAATTAAACTTTACTACAGGAAAGCATCTGCTAATCATGGTAACTTTGAAGTAATCAGAATCAGATGCTCTGTTTGGATAATATATTTAAAGTCTTATAGCTTAGCCTTCTATGGGTCACTGATAGAGTGTCTTAAAAACTACTAATTAAACTTCAAAGCAAGTATTGTGATGTGGTGTAGTAGTTAATAAATGTTAAGAACCAACAACTAATGGATCATCTGTAACAATCAAAATAAGCAGAGTTAGATCTGGACAAGTTACAAATGATTCATCCTTACTCCATTTACAACTCTCCTTTTGAACTCTGAAGCTGAGTGTACTCAAGTAACAATTAATTTATTTCAAGGACTGCAAATTTTCTTCCTTAGTTTTAACCCTGATTTTGTCACTGTATGCATTTTATTTGCATGCAGTGCATTATCCACATTTGTGTTTGACCACAAACTTGGCTTCCTAGGTTGCCAGTAGAGGCAACAGCCATAGAGAAGGCTTCCCAAATTTTGGGATGGAGTCTCTCATCCGGGACATTATCAAAGGTGGAGCCCTTTCTTGGTCTGCAGGCTCTCACAGAACATTAAAGCCCAGTGAATGTGAGATACAGACTCATTTGGGCCACTTTTAAGCTCATACAAGGGTTTCTAAATGTCTTTGTTTTGGGATATCCAGGCTCTCACTTGGAGCTTCAATCCAGGCAAAGGATGAACGTGCATTTGTAACAAAACTGCCAATGAATGGAACTGGATAAGTTTTGTGAATCATGCCTTGGGATTTGGAGTCAGTTCATTAAGAAAAGGTCTGTCATGGGATTTTCAGCTCTTTTTCTCTCTATTTTTAGCATGTAACTCATGCTCTGACTGACTGATATCTTTCCCAGGTTCCTTAGAGATTTTGTGGCAGATCTGAGACATTTAAACATCTTGCCAGGAGTGAACAAGCAACCCCATAAAAAGCACTAGGCTAAACTATAAACTACAAATGCCAGTTAGACTTTGGCAAATACTTATTTTCCATTAGGGAACATGATGAAAAGTAGATTAACTTATATTTCAAAGGAATATCACAGGATCTAATCACATGCAGCTTGTTCAACATTTCTGCATGTGAATAATGAAAGCCAGAGTATTAGATCTGCACTTTGCTGGCTTTGACCATGTTTTCATATAGGAAAGAAATAGTCAGTCTCAGGGGATTTTGCCATGAGAATGGAATCTGGGATTGTTTCAGATGCTAAGGCTGCTTCAGAGAACTTCAGTGGCTGTTCCTTTGCTGCTTACCAGCATCAGGTCCCACAGTTCTTTTCCCACCTTTCTGCAATAAAGCAACACCTTCTCTGCAAAGTAGTGGAGCAAGGAGACACATTACACTGTGCACTGTTATTGGCAATTGCAGGTAAATAATTGCTCCAGCCTGCCACAGTGTCAGCTATTTTTACTCAGTTATTTATATTTAAAATTAGGGACTCAGACAGAATCCCCTCCATCACCACTATTTCTGATTCTGAAGCAGCATTTTTCTAGGTGGTTTGTACTGTACCTCTTCTTTGGCAATTCTCATGTTGTCAGTGACCTCAGAAAACACCGTGGGTTTTATAAACAGGCCTCTGTCTTCAATGGCAAGCCCTCCACACTCCAGCTTAGCCCCTTCTTTCTTCCCACTTTCTATCAGCTCCAGGATTTTATCAAACTGTTTTTGGTCAATCTGTCAGACACAAAAGGAAAAGAAACAAACAGCAGCACCTTTATTATTATGATTCCAGAGAGGAGTCATGGAATGTGGCCTGGGGCCACGTTTACAGGGCACTGTCAAACTGGGTCAGTTTACAGCTCAGCTTAGGATGTGGCAGTCAGGCACTGGGCAGGGAGAAAGACAGGACATGGGCACAGCTCTGAGCCACAGAAAACAGAAGGTGAAGTGACATGTGACAGTTTAATCTGATCTAACAGTTTGCTGCCACATGGAAGGGTCTCCCCACTTTCCCTTCCTCCCTGTCCTGGAGGATATGTGCTCCAACTTGAGCTCGGGGGTTTGCTGATCTTCTCCAACCACTGGTTTATCTCAGCAGCAGTATGAGAACAGCCTGAGATGGACTAGAAATTTCAGGAAGGGATCTGACCAGCAAGAGAATCAGAACAGGAGAGAGAGGACCAGGCTCTAAAAACTATTAACTCAATTTTGCTGCAGGGTGCAGCTTTGCCTACATCGCTCTGGCCCCAGCTGGAAGAGCCCAGCGAGCTCTGCCTCCATCTCCTTCCACAGTGCACCCTACATGAACAGCCTCAAGATGAGCCCTGTTGAGGGGGTGACTTCACAACAACTGCTGCATCAAAGTCTTGCTTTTAAAATCAGGATCACTTTTACAGTTCTTACAGACTTATAGAATCCTGCATTGTTTTGTCTGCACTGGGAGCTATATCTTCACTTTTAACTCCCTTTTCTAACTCCTCCTCCTAAATAATCTCAAATAGTATTTGAGTAATGTCAAATAGTGAGTGCTGCTGTCAGCCTTAAAGCAGGGATTTCTCATGGGGTGGGGAAAGGCCAGGCCAGTGACAGGACCCTGAAGCTGCACAGCTGCCCCAGGACTTGGAGGACACATCACGTACTCCCCAAGCACAGTGTGCCCTGTGCTGGGAAGAGGTGCAGGAGCCCACAGCACTTCCAGTCACTGCTGATCCTTCCTCCATGCTCCATGTGCAGCAGTGGGCTGCAGAAATGCAGGTTTCAAACAAACAGACCTGGCTCTTGACATAATGTGGAATTACATGGGGATGAAACTCTTCATGACAGCACACTGGAGATGATAAAAGACCTACAGAGATGTTTTTAAAAAAGAAAAACTCAACAAAAAGCTTGACAAATTCATGGAGGTGATTAAAGAAAAGACTCCACCCACTGGTACAAGGTGTCCTGGAAGCCTGGGGGGTTATTCTGATTGCCAGGTATCTCCAGATGCTTGTTCTGGCCCAATCCCCCTCCCTAGGCATCTGGTTTTAGTTCAGCAGGGCCAGTTGCCAGTTGGGACTGTTTACACAGAGTGTTCCACACTTGACTCCTCCAGATTACAGACTATATCCTGTCCCTAGTTAATCCTGGCCACACACAATCCAAGTTTTCATTCTTTTAGACAAATATCAAAGCTGCAGGAGGGTGTCCTTGGGATACTTCTGGTACACAGTGGAAACAGAGCCCAGCACATCTCCAGGCAAACAGATGCGTGTGCAGCACGTGCACTGCGGGCAGCGTGTTCCACGTGCTTGTGTTCTGTCATGTGTTAAGGTGCTACCCAAGGACACACTTAATTCATGCTACTGCTCCAGAAACGTGTGCCCTCCTGTAGGACACAGCGTCACACTGAGTTTGGCAGGTGCCATACACATTGTCTATTTGTCTGGTTGCTTAGTTGCCAAGCATAAATAATCTGAAAAATCCCTGCAAGTGCTTTCCATCCTGGCATGTCTGTGATCCAGACCAATCCAGTCCATCCACTTCACATCACAGAAAACAAAACAAGGATATTTATACAGCTGTAACTTGTTGCAAGGCAAACTACAGTTAGATGAAAAGACATTGGGGAAAGAAAACATTTGTAAAAATGACATGCAAGGGTGGAACTGTTTGTCATTGTAACTAGAGCTTGCAAGGCTTGTTTAAATTCTGTCCCCTACTCCACTATTATTTATGGTTCAAGCATTGAATTCTATTAAAAACACATGATCTGGTAAAGCAAATTCTACTATTTGTTCATCTAATTCAATAGAGAAGGGAGCTTCTAAGGATCACTGCAATACTGAAAATCTGGGAACCCCCAAATCTTCATCTCTTGCTTCATTTCAGTTAAGACCACAGGGAGAATTTTTTCCATGTGCAAACCTATGGTTTGTAATCCTACAAAATAGCCCACAACTGGGTTCAACGGGCTGTTGGACACAACCCTTTCTACTTACATGTTTTATTTTCACACTTTAATCCTAAAGTGCATGTCTACAGTATAAGGAAAATATTCACTGTCTTATAAATCAAATTACATGTTTCAGGCCGAATAATTACTGGCTAACTAGTGCCACAATTAGTGCTTGTTTTATTTCTGTAGACTAGGTCTTGCAGTCCACAAATCCCAGTATTTGGGGGTCTAAAATAACAAAGTAGTCTAGTCTTGTTCTAATCTAATCCCTCCTCTCGTGCCCCAGGATGTCAGTCTCATCTAATGCAGTTTGCTGTTCACAGTTGTATAATGCACTGGTTAACCAGTTTGCCATCTGTGCAGATTTACTTTATTGCTTCCTGTAATACAACTCCCAGGAATCCAAAGTTAAGAACTGCCCTTGGTCTGCGTTTGAGGTTGGCACTCTGCTCAAACAGTCCTGATCACCCCTCAGGTTTCTTGTGATGTCCTTTGAATTCCAGCCAGTCAGCACTGCCAGACACATGTGAGTTTTGGAGAAGTCTCATCAGAAGCATGCCTCATTTCTGTCTAAATTTAATGCTCTTTAAAGTTGACCTAATTTTAATCAGAGCAGTACAGTTTATATCAGCATAACCCAATACTGCAGCTGACACAGTCTTTTCCCACTGCCATGCCATGAGCATCTATGCCAGTGAACAGTAATCCACATCAGGGGACTGACCTGAGTAAAACCTTTCTTCCTCACTTCCAAAAAGGCTGGATTAGACCTGAATCAGCCAGTTCCCCAATCTAGTGCAGTGCAATGGAGGAACAAACAACTGCACATGGGACCACTTTTCCAGGACCAGCTTATGTCAGCTTCAGGTTCTTGTGGAACAGGATTGTCATCACCTACAGCTGCTGCAGGACCAAAGATCACGAGCTACAACCACTGTCAGCATGAAGGGCTTCAAACCTTTCCCCCTGTTGGCTTCTAAGCCAGTGACCATCCCACAAAGGGATCTGTGCAGCATTGTTGTAATGCTGCTGTTTATCTTCACCCTGACTTACACCAAAGGAGAATGAAAGCAACAGGCTGGATCTGAGACATCTGATGGGGAGAGATGACAAATTATTTTTCCTGGTGATTCTTCCCTTATCCATCAGTTCAAGATAAAAGCCAAGCAAGTTACTTCAGGAACAAGGGGGGAAAAATTATCTGGAAGCTTCACATTTTAAGAGTAACTTGTGGACAGGTGTGAATCTTTGCTATTTTTAGAGGTATTTTTATGTTCTTGTGATGCCGCATAATTTGCCTCCTCTGCTTAAGTTTCTGTACGTGCCCACAACATAGGCTCCAGAGAGTGAGAAGCCTTAGCTGCAGAGGAAGTGGTTGTTCCTTTGAACTGGCAACCACTTAAAAGCTTTGGGATTTGCAGTTTCCTCCCACTCTCTCAACACCTTCCCATCCTGGCCTTGACAGCTGCATACACAGAAGTTCAGGTGTGTGTGGGTGTACTCTCTCTCCTACAAGTGTAGCAGGTAAGCCAGAGCAGGAAAAAAGGACAGATGAGCCATATTTAAAATCTGACCAGACACTGCTAATCCAACTTGCTGTTAGCCTTAATTGCAGGTCTGTGTGCAAAGGGTCTCCCCTAAGCCACAGCAGTGACCCCAGAGGATGGAGCTGTGCCACAGTGCACCCTGGAAGGGCTCTGACAGCCTGGCAAGAGCTGGGAACACTGCTAAGTTAAACTACCAGCCCAGTTCAACGTGCTCCAACCACTGCAGGGTGCTTCACCCGTTAAAACCCTCCACTAAATGGATTCAGGAGCTGTTCTCAGGAAATCAGTGTTTGAGGGTCAGCTCATCTCTGCTGGAGCAAGTCTCAGCATGGGATTTTTTTCCTAGGAGTCCTGAGCAGTTTGGAATCTCTAGGCAAGTTACAGAGATGCAGTCTCAGCATGAGCAGGGGATGTACATCATCTTATTCCCCGTGCATGAGGGCAAGCAGTGAGGCTTTACCATGCACAGATTCAGATCCAGATAAGGAGAGGCAGATGTCCTCAGAGCCACCCCTTCTCTGAGTGATCCTACACAGACAGAATTGAGGAAGAGAAACCCACAGCGCAGTACTGAGAAGAAGAGGCCTCAGCTATAGGTTTCTGGGAACCTTGCTTTATTTTTGGTACAAAACAGTGGGCTTGTTAGAAGATCTGACCTAAAGATCATCTTCCCCCATAGCTCTCCAGCACAACTCAGATTGCCTCAAAAGGAAAAACTAAGAGGAAGGCTCTGGAAGTACTGAGGAGGCTGGTTCTGACAGCAGTTTGGCATGTTTCTTCCTCCTAATTCAGCTGAAACTTCTCCAAAGGATCAGAAAGGCAGCAGAGGAGGAGAGGGAAAGTGAGGACTCAGGAGTCTCTGGGCTCTAACTGCTTGTCATCACCCACACAGCCAAGCAGCTGAATAGCCATTTAGCTGCACTCTTCTGCACAGAGCTATGGCTCACTGCAACATGCTTTGTGTTACTGCACCAGGGACACAGCCCCTTCCATAAAGCTGGATAAGAACTGAATTAAATACATTTGTGTTTTTAAAAAAAAATTACAACATAACATTTCAACAGTTATGATTAATTGATATTTAAAATAGAGAGGAAAAATAAAGCCATGATACATTACTCACCCCTCGGCACTTCTGCTGGGACCGCATCCGTAAGGATAATATTTACACAAGAAAAATTATACAAAACCACAACCAAAAACCAAACAACAACTGCTCTGGGACACACAGTTACCTGGGGCCCTTGCTCAGTTCTGGCATCAAAGGGGTCTCCAACCAGTCTCTTCTTGGCAAACTCCACGCTGCGCTTGACGAACTCGGGGTAGATCTGCTCCTCCACGAAGACGCGCGAGGCGGCCGTGCAGCACTGCCCCTGGTTGAAGAACACCCCTTGGTGGGCACATTCCACTGCCAAGTCCACTGTGAGATGACCCAGGAGGGAAAAGCGTTAGCACACACACAGTTCCAGCATTCCAGTCTTTCCAGACTTGTTGTTTTCATTTCTCTCTGGAAAAACCTCCTTAGAAAATGCTGACAATGGTCCACACCCATGGAAGGCACTCCCAGGGCCTCACTGCCCCCAAACCAGATCTTTTATTGTATCCACCTCCCTTCCTGCCTTTTGTCTTGAGGTCTAGTTGGCCATAATTCCTGAAGCTGTCTTCTACAAGGACTCACTGAAGGCAGTGAGCAGTTTTTCTTGCTGTGGGAATTCTTGATACCATGCATTGGTTCTTAAAGACAAGTTTCAGTGGTGACTGTTCAGAAAGCAGTGTGCCAGCTGTGGCCAGCTCCTTGCAATGCTCATTAGCAGCAACTGGCACAAATACCTCTGGTTTTCAACCTGTGCTGTGCAGGACTGGAGAGGATTTTCCTGAAGCCAAATAGTATTTTCTGACCATTTTGGTGGTCACAGGTTACACATATCTCCTAGTACTACTGAATCACATTAAAAAAAAAAAATCACAACGAAACACACAAAGTGAGCCCTGTAGACAACCATGATAGAGGTGAAGGCTGGATTAGATCAGGTCCTACAAAATTCCCCTGTCACAGGAATGCTTGCAGAGAAGCTGCTTTGCAGAAAACTGCTTTGCCCAGTTCTTAGCTCAGGCTCTGCAGCACTGCCAACCAAAGAGGAACCCCACAAACAGCAAACACACAAGTGCAAGATTTAACTGCAACTGCAGCCATCCCCAGGAAGGCAACACAGGCCATGGGAGTGATCCCCACGCTGGGGGAGAGCTCCAGGAATGCAGAACTGCCCTTGGACAGAGGTTTCCTCCAGCCTTTGGAGTGGAAACACCAGCCCTGTGAGCTGCCAGAGGACACAAACCCCACAAACCCCACCACCCTCAATCCTCTCACAGCAAACACAGCCAGCAGCCCATACTCACAGTCTGCATCTGCACACACAATGCAGGGGTTCTTCCCTCCCAGCTCTAACGTCACCCTTTTGAGGTTGCTTTTAGAAGCAGCTTCTTTGATCAGTTTTCCAACCTGTATCAGTGAGACACAAAGAGGGCACGAGTTGTTTCCCCTAAAAAGCTCGAGTGTGGTTCCAACAAGGGTGGAAGAGCCTGGATGGCAGCTGCAGCAGGTAGAGGCCAGGGAGAACACCCTGAAATGGTTTGAGTTTCCTACTGCTGATGTGTTGGGTCAAAACCAGCACCAGCATTAAGGATTGGTTTAGGCAGGTCTGAAAGGACAGGCTACATCTGGGAGAGCTACATCTTGTCTTCTGAAGGGAAAGATTTACTCTGCTTTTTAGAGTTTAGTATTCTAATTTTGCTAGAAACAGTATGAATTAAAACTATTTGGGACCTTTAGTTCTTAGGGCAGGTTAATTTCTTAAAACTAATGTAATATTTGAATTTGCTCATATTGTAACTTTTCTTGTTTTTTACCTTTGCACATGGAAACCTTACCTTTATTTCTGATTAAAACTACTCTTGCCCTGGAGTGGAACTGTGAGGAAGGAAAGCGTGGGGCAGCTGGCTGGCAATTACAGGTCTGCATTTCTCATGGTTTGCCCTTGTTACTCGAGCATGACTCCTGAACTTAGGAGAGATCATCTCTAGTCACTCAGAGCTTAGGCCTAGAGACAGCAGAAATCAGTGATGCATCCTAGCTTTGCAAGAGGCATTACTTCAGGCTGGCTGGCCAAAGAGGAGCAAGTTAATAACCAGAGAGAAGAGATCTATATGGGAAAATTCTCGTGGAGTTTAAGATCAGTATTTCCAAGCTGGCACTGAGCCCAAGCTGGGCCTTAATAACTAAGTCAAAGTATATTTTGAATTAGCTTCACTTCCTGGCTCAGAAACAGTAGCATTGTGCTGGAAATGCTGCAGAGATGCAGTTGAACTCACAGATGGGTGGAGGGGGAAGAAAACACTTCTAAATTACACATGCATTAGCAAAGGATCTGTCTCCTTGGTGTTTCCTGCACACCCATGGATTAGGAGACAAGCACAGTGTCTACAGGAGTTTTTTGCCTACAGGCCCCAGCAGCTGAGATTTTTCTCCTGCCACTAATCCACTGGATACTCCTTTTTAATGAAAAACCCAAACAGATCCATGTGGGCTGGATGAGCCTGTAAGCTCTGTTGTTTTCACATAGCTAATGTCTCATCTGGGCTAAAACTTTCTGATCTAGGATTTAGAGAGAAGCATGTAACTGAGTAAACTCCGAGATTAGGCCAACTATCAAGAGAGTAAAAGCTCACTGTGAACTTTTACTTCATTGTGCTTTGTTTGTTCCCATGATCCCTGTACAGAAACAGAGGTTTAGCACACCTTTTCCTATGGGATAAGCACAGGATGTACACAGAGCCACTAGATGGTAGTGTTGGTAAATGCTGCAGCTTTTGAGTGTTTGGAGTTACCTTTACCGACCAGAAACACCTTTCAAGGTAATTTGTCATCATTATGCATTCACATCACACTGCAATTATGAGGGCAGACATAAGAATGGATGAATTCAGCAAATGCTCAACAAGAATAGCGCTCCTCAAAGAACTAAGAGACTGAATTTGCTTCAGCTGCCTCCGCTGGTATGAGCATTTCCATTCTTTGGACACTGTTTCTATTCTGGAGATACAGATCTATTGCAAGAAACATCTAAAGCAGTCAGTGGAAAAATGTTCACTTCTCTAAGCAGGCTTTTGTTTGAGAATTTTCAGCAGCGATTACTGCAGTCAGATTTGTTTGCATGTCTCAGCTCTGCTCAATTCCATGGTCTTGGCCAAGCCATGTGCACTTTTCCCATGTAGGTATGGAAGAGGATGGCTGTAAGTGATTGATAGTCCAGAGATCTTGTGGCCACTCTTCTCATAAACAAGCCAGACACATCTATTTACAGGAAAAAAAGCTAAATAGAAGGTGCTTTACTGTGCAGGTCTGAGAATGAAGCTCAAATGTTAATCCCCTCCACGTCAGCAGAGAAGGCCTTGGGCACGAAGCCATGTTTTTATTTAAGTCCTAGTTCCTCAGAGGTAGCTAAAGCCAAGGAGGAATTGTTCAGGGCTCTGACTGACATGTTTTCCAGTTGCAGGGCAGGACTGGCAGGCAAACATGCCCAGAAACTCCATCGGGTCAATGACATGATGTTAAGTCACTGCCAGCCTGCCCTGTAGACTGCCTTGCCTCATGTCAGAGCACCTTTTACTTAGAGCTCTTACAGAAATGTGGTGGTTTGGCAGCTTTCAGAGATGTGGGACTATTACAAGGATCTGAATTAGACAAATCCCAAACACTTCTGAGAAATCCTGTCACATGGAATGTGACACAAGAAGTGTTGGTTATACAGAAACCACTGACATTTCATAGGTCCAGCCTTGTATGGATGACAGTTTACAAGAGAATGCAAAGAGGAACAGCAGGTGTCTTTGAGAAATCCATCACCTACCTTGGTTGACCCAGTAAAAGCAATTTTATCAATGCTGTCATGGGTAGAAATTGCAGCTCCAGCTGTGGGGCCGTAACCTGGCACAATGTTCACCACACCTGGAGGGAAACCCACCTGAAACAGAGATTAAAAACAGTTCTGTAGGGAATTTGAGAGCACAGCTCATTGCTCAGGAAGCCTGGATTAGTTGTACTACACTCCTCTGAGCTCTTACCAGAACCATCCCTGTTTTCCAGACTTTCCAGTAACATGGCTGCGTGCTACCAGCTGGTGAAACTAACAGCCATGCTTAGGAAATGCCAAGTTTCAGTAAGAATTCTTGGAGAAGTCCCAGTTTCAAGTCAAAAGAGAGTCAAAGTTTCGGCCAAACTTGGCCCCCAGCTACTGCAGTGCAGCTGCAGCCAAGGGGTAAATGAATGAAAGTTTGTTTTGAACAAAGGTTGACATTTGTGGTTCTTCAGGGACCAGAGGGATTAAGAAGTCAGTAAAACCTCACTAGATGATGGGGCTAATAAAACAGGAGTACAAAAGCAGATGGTAACGAGACTTATGCAAGTTTCCACCACATTTACAACCTAGATTAGCCAACTGGTAATTTTGCCAAAACAGACAAATGGCAAAGCTTCAGGTGAAATCCTAGTGCAAGGAGAACTGAGGGACTGACTGGTTTGGTTTTACTTCCTGAAACAAGAGTTTCAATGATTCTTGCTCTTCAAGGTTAGCCTTCCCCTACTACTGACAGCACAAGGTTGTTTTCCCTGCAATTTCTAATGATGAAGTGCAGAACGTAACACATTTGCTTCATTTCCTATGACTTTTTAATACAAAATCTCAATAAATGCCATTTCTTTTTAACAGAGAAAAAAAAAAGGAAGCAATTGTTCATGTACTGTCTTGCAAAAAAATTATCCTCATAAGACTTTTGTCTCCCCATTTTTTCTTTTCACAAATTGGAAGGGCAGTCTCATTTCTTCTATGGATGTGACAATGACAAAAGTGCATTTAATGGAGTTTGCATCTTGGCTAATGAGTTTTTAAGCAAATACTGCATGTTAAACTGTGCAAGTAATGGTGTTTGGAGTCAGTAGCAAAGCCACAAGGAAGCAAAAAAAGTTGGTTCATAACACCCTGAGCCAAAAGTTTTTTTTTTCTGTTTTTCACCAAAAATGAAAGCCAAAATATTTTGGTTGGCCAAAAATTATTTCATTGAAGGTAACACACAGCTTTGTGTGTGTGGTAACATCTTCTGCATCCTTTTAAAGATGAAAACAAAAAAACTTTAACTCATTTTTCTGAAAAACTGCAAAGAATTCAGCTAATTTTGGGTGGACAAAGGATCATCTTCAAATAAAATGATTCTGCTCTAATTACACTTCTGCCTTGAAGGACAACTGTTAGAAACAGCAAGCTTACAATTTCAGCTAAAAAAAATTAATTTTACCAGAATTGAATGGTCGTTTTTTTGGGGGGAATGCTATGCCTGTGTTTGGGGAGTTGCATGTCAGAGTCAAAATAAAGCAGTCTTGGGTCATCTCATTAAGCCAAGTAACTGTAGGAGATACTTAACTGGTATTATTTTTCCACTTCCTTTCCTGATGGAAGAGCCCTAAGTGTCAATTATCAACATATCTATTTTCTCCCAGGCTAAGCCAAGAAAGGACAAAATCATGATTTGACTGAGCCTAACAAACAGGATTCCAGCTGAGAGGCAAAAGCCAATCAACAACTGCTTTAGTTTTCCTCACTCACATCCAGAGCTATGGAAACTGATGTACTGAGAGTGCTGGAAGGTTCTGTGCACCTCCCACCCCCTCTGTACAATTAACAGATCTGTTGGCACAAGAGATCCTACCTGACAAGCCCTAAAACCAGCATTTTAAAATCCCAACCTATCATCTTGCCTTAATTTCAGTTGACTTTACAGGCCAGACACAACTAAATTGTTCTATGAACCACAGAAATGACGAGGAATTGTTTCCCAAGGCACTCTGTCTTGGTTGAATTATCCCACTTAAAAACAACAAACACAACAGTGCTGTCTAATCACACTTTTTTTTTTTGTCCCATTGTCTAATAAAACTGAGCTGTTGTCTTTCCCTCATTTGAGAAAGGGGAAGACAAGGTAGGGGAAGAAAAGCATCATTTTTTCTCTCTGTAGCTTCTTGAGAAAGGAGAAAAATGCACAGGTTTGTGATATTTGCCACCTCCCAGCCAGTCACAAAGGCCTTTGTAAAAAATGACTGAACACAGATGTTGTTCTCACTTTCCTTTGTGAGGCTACTAAAGCTGGAAGTCAGTTTGTCATGCTCAGACTCTTGAAAACCTAAAAAAATGGACAGCCAACTAAAAATACAGCCTTGCTTACGACCTTAAGAGAACAGAACCTCGATGGGCTGTTCAGATTTCCTCACCTCCTTGATCAGAGAGCCAATGTAGAGCGACGTGAGCGGCGTTTGTTCAGCTGGCTTAATGACCAGAGTGTTTCCACAGCACAGAGCCGGTGCCATCTTCCAAACCAGCATCAGCAGGGGGAAGTTCCACTGCAAGGACACAAGTCACTGGTCAGATCAGCCTGGTACAGTCACCCACTCACTTCCATGCAGCCTTTTCCCAGCTCAGGGAGGAAAGGAACTGGGAGGGAAGCCATAAAGAGAAGCGTCTGTTTATAATACTGTGTTTGCTTGGACTAAGGAATAGAACTTCCTTGATTTCCCCCTGAGATCCCTGATATTGCTGGCAGTCCTCACACTAATCCTGTAAGTTGGACAACATTCTGCATGATGTGACCTCATTCTTTAAAGGAGTTTGATCACATTTTGCGTAGGATTTTGGCTCTTCACAGAAACTGTGTTGGAGGCAGTTTCCTGATGCATCACTTCTGTACAGCATCTGTGTGTGGGGAATTACAGAATGCAACTGCTCATTGAAAAAAAAAACCAACTAATTTTTCTCTGTTAAGCACTGGCTGAGTAGTTAGGAGTTATATAATATCATTCAGTTCCAGTTTTATAACTAGGAAACTGCAGTGAGTTGCTCAGTCATGGAAATCTAGGGGAGGTCTTATACTCCCTTCATATTGTAAATTGTTCCTTTCCAATTAGTTTTCTAATTTGGAATTAGAAACCAGTCCACATCAGTTTTCTCTGTGCTAATCTCCTTCATGGTCATGGGTATTTGGGGATCTTGGAGTCTAAGCAAGAAGTGGAAAATCTAGCTCACACAATCTCAGAAAGGTCATTTGGCAGCAGAAAGGATTTCTTCATTAAAAATAATTAATGCTGCTTCAGGGATGATGGAAGCAGGCCAGCAACAAGGGGACTTCTTGTCAAGACTCAAGCCAAGGGCCTTCAGCTATCGACAAAGAAGCCAAGTATGTCAGGAATCCACAAATTCACACTTACAAATAAATTAGCAGTGTAGCTCTTGAGCCATGAATTCTATTCTAACCCTGAGACAAAGAAGAACTTGGTCTCAAGTGTTATTCTTCAACTTGCTTCACGCTTTTTCCCAGACCTGTTCCATTTCAGTGATCTTCTCCAATGGCCACATGCCATAATTTGCCCATTTGTCTTTCCCTCCTAAGTTTTCTTGGAGGCCTGACTGTGCAGCTTGAGCCATTTACACCTACACTACTTTTCTACAGTTTCAGAGCATGAAATAGCTCCATTAGGAGCTTTCTGCTGCAGAGTGGTTGGTGAAAGTCACAGTAAAGGACTCCTGGGCTGCCTCATGATATCACCTTGGGATAAAAATCAGCCACATGCTGCACTTCCTAAGAGCGTTGCTTTAAAACTAGTCAAGCCATAGGAAAAGGGAATGTTAATTGCTCTAGAAAAACATACCCAGTACAGTGACAGAATCTTTTTCAATCAAGTAGGAATACACAAACCTACAGGCTGTTGGTGTTATCAAGATCGATTTGGAAAAAAAAAAATCAGAGAAGATTTGTTCTGAGTAAGCTGAAGACAGATGTGGTTTTGTTGACCCAAATCATTCTTTATACAAACACAGTGTTGAACTTCAGTCAGATTTGGTTGTGTACCTTCTGTTGTATTTATTGCTGATCTAGGGTCAACCTGAGATCTTACAAGTCCCACTGTGTCCCTACAGTGGCCTTCCAAAGCATCCTGCAAGGAGGCTTTTAAAGGGATAGTTTCCAAAGCACTGCTGAGTGCCAAAGGTGGCTGAGAGTGACAGGGAAATATCTTTTTACTGGTGATCAGTGTGAGAAACCAGGGATTTTGATCTTAAGTCATAAATTCTGCTCACCAGCAGTCACACTGCTTGCTCAGCCGGAAAAGCTGTGAAGTCACCAAGACAAATGTTTGATAACCTCCCACTCTGCCTCACCCTGACACTGCCAAAGAAACCATGTCCTCTCATCATCTGGGGTATAAATTCAGTCCTGCTGAAGGAAAAAGCAGAATTTCCCCAGACATCTTTGGGATCTGATCCAGACCTGGTAATTCCCAGGGTTCAGCAAATCCAAGGTCCCACATGAATTTCTTTCAGTCTTTAACCTTATTTCAAAAGGCAAAATCCTCCATGAACTCTTATTGATCATATAATATGATATCTATTGATCATATAATCATAGAACATCCTGAGTTGAAAGGGATGCACTGGGAACATCCAATTCCAACTCCTGGACCCACACAGGACAGCACCAAGGTTCCCACCACAGGTCTGACAGCATTGTCCAAACACCTCTTGAGCTCTGGCAGACTTGGTGCTGTATCCAAACAGAATATTGACACAGCACCATTTGCCTCACAAATTGTAAGATACCACATTCAAAGCATTTTACAACCAGACAGGAACAAAATCTGTCTCCCATGAGCTGTAAAGTCTTCCTGGCTGTCTGTTGAAACAGAGCAAGCAACACATGCTAACACTGGAGGCATTCCAAGAGCTAGCCACACTGTCCCCTCAGCAGAGAATGGAGACCTCAAGGAAAAGAAAACTCTGCCCAGTGAGATTTAATCCCAGAAAGCTCAGAGAACAGCCAGACATAATGAATTGATAATGGATATGATTTAAAACTCAAAACTATGCATCAGCACGAGGCAGCAGAAAGCCAGCACTCCTAATGACGAGATGGCTGTCCCAGCAGTGTGGGAGTCAGAGCTCTGACTGGCCTCTGGTGACTGGTGTCAGCCTCAGAGAGCAGCAGAGCATCTGATTAGGAGACCCACCCTTCCACTGCAGAGCCTTCCTGTTGCCAAGAGCAATTGGCATGGGGGCAAAATACAGAACTACATCAGGCCACTGAGATGGGAGTTCCCTGCAGAACAGCTGTGCTTAGCCAGGCAGCAAATGGCTGCAGGGTAGGATGGAGAGCACACGGAATTTCCAGTTGTGAGGGAGATGCAGGGCACCAGCACTGTCACTGTCACTTACTGGGGTTATGGCTCCACAGACACCCATGGGCTCGTGCTGGGTGAAACAGACAAAATTTTCATCTGCAAGACAAAAGAGTAAAACGGGACAAAATGATCACAATCCTCACTTTTACAGAATGTGTGAGAGACAACTGCACATTAACAGGCTGGGGACAGAACTAAACCTATGCTAGACAGAACACTGTGTTTGTTCATCCTGATTCACAACTTTGGAACACCCCAGGCAGATGAAGATCTGAGTACAGGTCTTGTGCCAGCTTGAAAGCCAAACACCACTCACAATCACACAGGAACCTCTTAAAACCAGGGTTCAGTTCCTTCTGCAACCTCCCTGTGCTGAGGCTGAGGGGAGGATAACTCTTTATCACACTGAAGAGCAAATATAAATTTCATTCAGATTGTGTCATACTGAAAAACACAAAGCACTTGTTTCCCTGAAGGAGAGAGTTTTAAACCCCAGAAATCCTGGGATTTTATACAGGAATCCTGTTCAGTGTAACAGGAACTGCACTTCTAGTAAGAAAGCACAAAAAGATGAAACTCTGGAACTAAAATAATAACATTCACCTTAAAATACTGCTGTTGCTCTTTCACAGAGAAAGCAGGAAGAACATTTGCCTTTCAAATTCATTCTTGCTGAACACCTAGTTTCACTGAGAAGATGTGGCAGAGAGCAAGAACATTTCTAATGATGCTTTTCCAAAGTGATTTCAAATCAGGACAAACAAGCAGTGGCCAGACAAGCAAAGCTTTACACCACTCTGAATGAGGGTGACAAATCTCAGTTTATATGACTGACACGGCTCCCTTTGCTGTCTGCACAGACTGAACTGGCTCAGCCCTCCAGAGCCCTTCCTCTGGTGACTAATTTCTGTCTACAGTGTCTGTCCTTCACACAGCCTCAGTGATCACCCACATGCAGGGACAAAAAGAGGCTGAATTTTAAAATACTCCACAGTGCCCATTGTGCCACAAGAACATCCATTCCGTTAACTTGTTCTCACCAGAACCACATTTGAACTTCTATACCTGGACCAAAGTGTTCTCACTGTGTGACTGATCTGACCAAAAGTTTCTCCATTAAAAAAGAGCCCACACTGTTTTCCAGAGATCTATCCAGGTATTAAGCAAGTTCTGCCATTAGTTTCAGTGAAACATCTACTTAAAATGCATCCTGAGCTAGAAAGGAAGTGCAGGCTATTTTTGCAGGTTTTCAGAAGCCAGCCTTTCCCAGGATCTGCCTCCCCCTCAAGCCTGACCCCAGCCCAGCTCCAAAACTGGGTCTGAAGGTACTCACCCACTGGAATAGTTCTGCCCTGAATTTTATCAGCCCATCCAGCATAATAGCGGAGTGTTTTTATGCAGCCCTCCAGGTCAATGAAATAAGCCTGCAGAAAAGGTTTTCCTGTGTCCATTGTTTCCAGAGTCTGGAAAAAAAAAAAAACAAGGTGCATGCACTGTCAGACAAGTCAATGGTTTGGTTGGTTTTTTTTTTTCCTTAAGAAAGATGTTTAAAAACCCTCTTCTCAGCTTTATTGTGCCTTGTTCTCAAGACATGGAATGTTCTTCCCTTCTCTTATATTTGCTAATACAAATAATGCAGAAGGGAAAAGCACACACAGTAACTCTGATGTGTGCAGGAGTTGCTTTGTTCAGGGGCTGTGCTGGAAGAGCACCTTCCAGAAGCCTCCAGAAGGTGAGTGTGGGTGGGATACAGGGCTGGGGTCTCGGGCACTGGTCAGAAACCACGTGAATATCATTGACTTCACCCTAACTGATCTTCCAACACAGATGTTCTGGAGTCCAGATGGTGTCACTGCAATCAGGCAGAGCTACTTTCCTTCTAAAAAAAAAAAAAAAAGTCTGATTTTTCTACATCATAAGCCTAAACCCAACCTCTGAAAAAAAACCTCTTTTGTCTAATGATAAACACTTTTTACAGAGTTCTGGTAAAGTAACCTTAGGGCTCAGATCTGGGCAAGGCTGAAGTTGCTCCACTGAAGCTGCACTAGTGCTGATCGACTCTAAACAAAGTCCAGGCTCAGGCTGTGTCCTTCACACTGTTCTGGACATTAGCTCAGGGAATGCTTTGTTCTCCACTCAGGTCATGAAATGGGATATTGGTACAAATGGCCAGCACATCCATAAAGGAAGTACTATCCCTTGGTAGATTGAAACATCGTTGTTTACACATGAAGTCATACCCTGTCATCCTCCACAGCCATCAGGGTCCAAACAGCACTCAAACAGACATTCCTCTTGGAAGGGCAAGGATTGTTATCCACTGAATGTCTGCTAACACAACTGATTCTTATAAGTCATGGCTTAGCACACAGCCAAGGCAGCCAGGGCTGGTTTGCTGCAGTGCAAGCAGCAATGCCAAACAAGCCCTCCCACACCAGGGCACCAGAAAGCTTGAAGTGTGTTCTGGTTGAGGGAAAAGGAGGGTGCTCCAAAGTCACATCAAAAAGTGAGCAAAAAATAAACAGGGTTTATCCACACACATATATATTAAATTTTTTTCTTCCCTCTTCGTACTGCCCAGACTGAATGTTTTGGTTTTGCCCTGCTGAAGCTGAAAGCTTTCATGTGGTTGAGACATTGTATTGGGGAAAAAGATCTGCTCAAAACAGTCACACAGGTTATAGGCTCCTGAGCACATCCCACAGGGGTCAATTCCCTCTGACCTCAGCAGGACCCTGGCTCAGTCACCTGCACATCTGGCAGCTTGGAACATCATAAATGCCTTTCCCTGAGGATAAAAGTGCAGCACTGAACTGGAGAGTGCTCAGATGTGGATGGACAGCAGCCCCAAGCTGAGGATCTGTGGGTGTCATTTGGAAAGATGTACAAGGGCTGTAGAGCCCAAAGGCTTCTACCAGCTGAGCACATTTTAGCTCAGGTTCTTATCCCTTTGCTCTGCACCAGCAGGACTCCTCCAGGACAGGGTCATGGAACCAGCAGCAATAATTCTTCAGTGCAAAATTCCAATTTAACACAGCTTCACAGCAATGAAGAGATTTTCTTGAGCCAGTATGTTCAACAGGCAAAGAAACAGTTCCCACTTACACACATTTTAAACTTCGGATGATATCCAGCAAAAGAAAGACTTTCTTTCCAGCTCCCCATTTTAAGGGAATGAGTTTGCACAGAAGTCAAACCAACCTGCATTTTGTAATAAAGAACGAGTCAGCCGTGGTGGTTTGGTGTGATTTGGTTGTTTTGGTGTATTGTGTTTTTTATTTTTTTAATAAGAGTTGGAAGACAGATATAACCATCAATGACTGTTAAAACAAAACAAAAATATTGTTCTGAAAAATTAAGTATTAATATCTTTAATCACCTAAATAACTAGCTAAAGTTCTGCAAAAGTCAACTATGTACAAGAAATGACAGCCTTCTAAGACCCTTAAAATCCAGCAGGAAGAGGAACAAAGTCATGACTTCTGTATGGACTCCTCTGTCCCTCATAAAGAGAAAGAAAAAAATCTTAGGTAGACATGGATACAGCAGAAGGATGGAGCAGAGTTTTGAGCCAACTGATGCTGGCTTATCACTGTTCCAGTACTCACTGCCAGGATGACTCTGTCCCGCTCCAGGAGATCAGCCAGCTTGTGCAGGAGTCGTCCTCTGCTTGGGGCATCCATCTGTCTCCATGGAGAGCCCCTCTGGAACGCTGCCTTCGCTGCCTCCACTGCATTATCCACATCAGGCTACACAACACACAGGAAAACCCATGTTACAAAGAAGGAGCTGGACAACGGCACAGAAACCCCCCCCAGGCTGCTTCCTAGTTGATGCTGTGGTGGCCAAAACCAAGTTGTCCAACAAAACCACTTTCATTTCACTCCTGGATTTGAATTCAAGCCTGGAATATGTTTTATGTTTGGCCTGGGCTCATAAACAACCTTGAGGTCTGAATACCAATTGGGTCTTTCAAGGGTAATTTAATGTAACTGACTTGTTTATAAAATAATCCAGAATCGTGTTCCTGCCAATACAGGATGTGACACTGGGGGAGGAGGAAGAATCATGACAGGCCACTGGCCTACATGAATTAGCCTCCTCTAAACAAGTGTGGGCAGGAAAATCCCCCATGAGATCAAGATTTTACCCAGGGAAATAATTACAGCTCAGATCCCACCATCCAATTCCCCTGGAGTCCACGCCAAGGCAGTTAACACACTAAAAACCACCCTTAGGTCCTAGAGCACATTCCCAGAACATTTCTGCCAGATGGGAAAGGTTTTGCTGTCCAGTGCTATGACAAAGATGTTTCCCCTGCACACACTTAGTGCCGTTCTCCCTTCATCTCCCAACAGCTTTACCATCCTCTGGATGAAATTCAACTCTGTTTAACCAAGTTACTAACCAGATGGGGAGCAAATGCCCCCTCTTCCCACACCCTCACTCCTGGAGCTTCATGCATTTCTTCTGGCCACCAGGTATGCCCTGGACTCCTCCCTTCACCTCACATACATTGATTAAAAAAGTGAAGCCAAGGGCTCCCAATCCAATGGGAACACTGCCACCAACATCCACAATGCCAAGGCTGTACCCCAAGCATTGATAAAGCTTTGGGAAGACTCCTGGGTGTGGCACAGCCCAAGCCTCACTTCAGCTGATGGAGATCTTGCACCTCACTGCAATATATGGCTCAAAAGGGTAGGAAAGGAGTGAGGGTGCCAGACCTTGATCATTGCTCCCAGCACTTCACCAGTCGCTCTCATCTACACCTTTTCTCAAGTCTTGACTGGATACAGTTAGGATATCAGCCTCTGCACTGTCCCAACAAAGTCTGGCCACACCTCCCTCATGAGGGGGAAGGTGATGCTCAATCAAGAAAAAAATGTTGTAGGGAGACATGTTGCCTTCTTGAAAAGTTCATGGTCAAAACTTCAAGTCATCGCCCAAAGCAATGGCACCTTACACTAAGTTGGGCTCCATTTCTTTACAGAGAGATCACACAGCTTTGAAACACTCTGAGCTGTACTGTCAGGAAGACAATTCCATCTTTTTGGAAGAGCACTGACGGGAAGCCATTGGAGGAAACTTGTGCTGTCACAGGATGGCTCTGGTCCAGCAAGGGATGCTGGTGGGGCAGAGGTGCCCAGAGCCACTGGTCCTGCCTAGGGTGCACCCACGGGCACAACAGAATGGCTCCCTGTGCTGGAGCTGATCTGGATTCAGCCTGGCACATCACAAAAGCCAGAAGGTATCACCAGCCACTGCACACTTCTGTATCCCCCATCCTGCCTGCTGGAATGAAGGCTTAAGCTGAAAGAAGGCAATATTTTATGTGACAGAGCAGACAAAGGAGCATAAGTGTGTCAGGTTTAAACAAGCCTTCCCTTAGCAGCAATTAATTAATTCTGCAACCAGGCTGGGAGCACTGATGTGCAGGAAACTGGGTCTGCAGTGGCACAACACCCTTGGTGCTGAGGGGCTTCCCTCCACCCTGGCACTCAGAACGGGAGTGAGATGACTGTGTGGGCAGAGGACTTCAGTGCATGCCCAGATCTTCCCCAGCCTCTAGAAATGGGAGCACATGAGCCCTACTGCAGCTCCTGTAGCCAAAACCAAAGACAACCATCTTCCTCAGACATTCTGGGTACAAATAGTGGCTCAGAGCCTACAGTCACTGTCACACAGGCAAGCAGGCTTTCCCTAAACACCCTCAGGGTAGCACCACCAAGTGATATCCTGAGAGCCTATCTGCACAGCCTCAATAGGCCTGAGAGAGCAGCAAAAACAAGGAAATTCTTCAGGAAGGCTGAAATGCCATTGTTAATCCATCCTGTTATGACTAGGCATTAGGGAGTCTGAATGGCATGCTCATTGCAGGCGTGTTGCAATAGGTAGGCACAAGGCGTGACAAAGTGACTCCAGCCTGACAGGGTGCCAGGAACACCCTGTGGTGCACAAAACCACAGGAGGAGCAGATCCATGCATCCTGGTGCTCCACTCAGATCTGTAACAGATTTACTGAGCGTTACATAAAGAGCTCCACTAAGAATATTAAGATTGCAAAGTCTTGCCAGTGTTGGGAAATGCCTGCAAACCTTCATACCCACCTGGGGTGTTTGAATTATGATACAACCCCCAGTTACACAATCACATACCTCCCCCCTGAACAAACTGAGCACTGCTCTTTGTTCTAAGCTCCTTGTCCATCTTCCTCCTCTACCTCAAGTCCTGCGCCTTTTTTCTTTCTCATCCTCTTTTTCTCTCCCCTGCCCCAGCAGCAGAGCACTGGCTCTGAATGGGGGAAACACCTGCAAAAAAATACCTGCTCTGCTTCAACCTCAGGGTGCCCCAGAGTGCTCCAGTGAGGAGATGTGGCAGGAATGGAGCACACCCACTGGAGACCCTGATTCTTAATACACCTGCTGACTTCTTCAAAAAACCTCCCCTGTGCACATCTTTGGAAAGGCTCTCTTCTAACATGGGGTATGAGCATGTCACAGTTCTTCAGTTAGAAAAGGTACCCTGACCTGCTCCCCTGCAAACAGGCCACACATTGAATTGCTTTAAGTCCCAAAACAGCTACAAACAGCATCCTAGCAGCCTGAAATACTCAAAATCCTTACTGAGGGCATTGCAAGTCTGCTGTGGTCTTACCTCAGCCTGCCACTACAATCTGACTGTGAACAAATCTCTTTCACAACTTACAAAGATCCACATGAGAGTGAACTGTTTAGAAGTGATCATGACAGAGTTGACAGTCACAGCTGCCCAAGCTTTGTGGCAGCTGACTGGGCACTCCTTTGAGGAAGGAGCACTTTTCCCCTGTCCTTGATGGATGTCAGCAAGGTGCTAAAAGGAAGAGGCCTGTCTCCAAGTGTTAGGGACAGCACCAGAGTTACTCCTTTTCCATTATCAACCTGGCAAACAGTTGGACACTAAGCTTTTATTCCTGAGATACCCAGCATCCAGTGGAAACCTCCACCATTTTATTGTCAGGGCTTCTTTTTCCACAAAGACTTTTCTTTATCCCTCAACTGTCTCATCAAATTCTGTAACTAAAGAACAGACAACAAAACCTTTGCTTCTAGGCTTATAAAGCATTGGCCAAGTTACAGCACCAGACTAAACTGTCATCGCCGAGATATCAGCTGCCAAATTTCCACCCCTCACGTGAAGCCTAAGCAAAACACTCTGCATGGCCAGGGAGGGGCAGGTTTCTGTTCAGGGCTTGGGAAGGGGAGTTCTGCTCCCAGCCTGCAGTGAAGGCAGAGCCAAACCTGGCAGAACAGAGCTGAAGCCAGAGGCAGTAGCTGGAACTGCCACCTGCAGAGGCACCGGCCAGCACAGCAAGTCCAGTGGCACATGGGGACGAGGCACTGGAAAGCACCACCAAACACAGCTCACCACTTCCTGTGGTGACTCCAGCAGACTGCAGTCACAGCACCAGGAGGGGATGAACCAGAGCAAGGGAAGCCTCAGGGACCTTCGTTTGCCAGAAGAGAGCGGGACGTGGGCAAGTGCCACCAGAAGGCAAACAGCTAGTTGGGGATGGTTGTCACCCATTACTCTTTTTAATTAATCCAGATCCAGGTCTAATCCCCACTCAGTTTCTCAAAAAAACCTAGCTAGAGCACAATATGATTTTAAAAGGTGTGGTGTATAGAAGAAGCTTTCAGCACCAAAAGCACAGCTGACATTCTTGGCTGCAATTTCCACTAAGAAATCTGTACTGAGTATTCAGGGGGACAGAGCTCCAGTGACTGGAAAAGTTTACAATGACCCTCCTGCAAGCTAGAAGCTGAATTCACACAGGGACAAATCTCAAAGAGGCATAACTGGCCTGACAGTTCAGTATAAAAATTTTCTTTAGCCTATATTAAGAAGCAGGCACAAACTGCTCATGCTGTAATACTCCATAGCTGCTTGAGGAGACACTTAGCTCAGGGAACAATAACAATGTCATGGTTTCTGCCTATCAAAATACAGTTGCATCAGAGTCAGCTTCAATTCCACTGTTTACATGCCACTGCAATTAAACACAGTTGTGTCCTACCCAGTCAGGATAAAGAAATGACACATAATGTTTGGTTCTGCCTCAATGTGTAATTGCCCCATGGATGCACAGATCCCCAGTGGCAGTAAGTCTTGGAGGCTGCCTCACAAGCACTGCATGAGCTTAAATACCAGGAAAAAGATCTCAGAGCAGGCAGATGGCCACGCTGCCCATCGCTTACTGCCCACAGCAATGAGCTACCAAAGCTCTGGCACAGCACAGCAGCTGTGAATCACCTTCCCATGACTCCCTGCACAAAGCCAGATGCTGGCCCAGCTCTTTTCCATAGGTCAGACCAGTTGGCCCATACATGAAGAGCTGCTTTGGACAAAAAAATGTGTCACATGTGATTGTTTCTCACGTCAGGCTGTTACCAAACCCAAGCAGCTACAGTTCAGGTTACTCTACAGCACACCAGGGCCAGCCAGGGACTACAAAAGCTCTGGAGATACTGGTTTGGTTTTAGTGAGAGCTGCCACATTTGTACAGGAGGCCAGAACCCACAATACCAGCTGGAAAAGCAGCACCACACCTCCAGCAGCAAGTGGTCAATGTTTGCATGACCAAGCTTCAATTCCTCCAAGCACTCAGGTTATTGGTGTTTAAAAAAGGGCGAGTTTCAGTTCAGTGTCTCCAACAGGCTGCCCTGCAGCTGGGGCATAAACCACCCCAACACAGGCCCCAAATCCTGTCAGGGGTGTGCACACACCATCATTGCCATTTCCTCAGGCTGGCTACTTCCTTCCAGTCTGTGGCAGAAGAATGATGCTCAATCTCATTCCTCTGACAGTGTTCAGCCAGGTCCTGCAAGGGAAAGTGCCTCTGACAAGCTGGGCAGGATTAATGCCACTCAGCCCATGTAACTCTTGAGCAGCACATCCAGTGTCCCAGACCTCCAGCTCAGGCTGGCCAGATGGATGTTGCAGTTAAAAGCCAGCTTTTCCTCTGTGTGCTTCCCTACAAAAATAAATTCCCTGGAAAATGTCTTTTGCATGGCTTGTCCAACAGCTCTTACCTTATCTCCTTCCTCAATGTCACAAATTTTCTCCAGCGTTGAAGGGTTGTAGGTGGGGAACTTCTTTCCACTTGTAGACTCGTGCCATTCATTGTTAACAAATATCTGAAGAGAGAGCAAGGGGAGTGGGATGGGCAGGAGAAAGGAAAACAACTGATACAGACAAAAAAAAACCCACAAGTGCTCCTCAAAGGTCCAGAGGCTCTTCAGCTTCCATCCATGGCAGTCAAGTGTGCTCAGCCTCTCTCCCAGGGACGCTGCTGGCAATGCAGAAGCATTTCTACAAACTTTGTGCACCCAGTTAGCTTTGAGCCAGAGGAAGGCAGAGCACAGGTCCCACACAGAACAGCTCCAGGATCTGGCAGTGAGAAACGGGCAGTTTCTGAAATACATCTCCATGGGAACAGCAAGCAGACACCAAGAGAAACTTGTACGGTTGAGGGAGAAGGAGCCCCTTGTTAGGTGTTGCTGTACAATTATTACTTGGCTGTTTGTGCCCTGCCCTGGGCTACCTGCACAGCTCGCTCCCCCTCGGGCAGTGGCCACAGGAGGCGCGTTCTGGCTCGGTTCTACCCCACCATGCCTCGTCACAGGCCAGATCAAGCCTCCCACGTCACTTGGAGTCATCTGTGACAAGATTTAAGTGTTTCAAAATATTGCATTTCCAGAGCAAGAACAAACAGTCCCAGCGTTGCGTAACTGAAAATGCATTAAATACTGGAGTGTTGTTACTCACTGTAAACAGAGCAGGAATACCTATATACAATTAATGGATTCAACATGCATCTTATCCACACTCTGATCTGACTTGGCAGTGTTATATTTTATAAATATACTTTAAATAAGATTAGATGAAGTAATCTTTATTAGTAGCCTGCTAGTGGCTGTAAGCTAGTACTTTTATTTGGAAGCCATCCACATTTGCAATCTTGTTTATGAGTCTCTACACACCATCAGGAGATTAATGTTGCATCTCTTACATTCGGAATTCCCACTGCTTTGGGTCATAGTTTTCTTTCCTTGGGCAGCTTTTTGTTCCTGAAAGGATTTTTTATTACTGTTTCTGCATAAAGCATCCAAAGTGTAATTGGTGTAGAAGCAGCACTGCTGGACCCACCTGTTTCACACAGGCTGAGAAAAAGAAAGTTTCACAAAAAATGTTGCCCAGGAAAGTCACTAGAAAAAGATACAATGTTAGAATTATTAACTGGAGCAGGACACCAGTGCTCCCAAACTAATCTGTTATTCAAGTGCTAGATTTTAACACTCACACATTTTAACTTGAGTTCTTCTTTATTTCCCTAATGAAGAAGAGTCATATTATAAATGTGGAAAATACAACAGAAACCATAAAATTACAGTATCAGGTATGTGCTCATAAACTAAGGATTGGGGAAGGACACTGATTTTTTTCTTTGCATTCAATACTAATTCTCTGGGAAAACGATGTTCCTACCATGTAGTAAAACACAGGAGTGACAGGATCAGGCTGTTTTAAATGTAACAAATACACTGGCATCATTCTGGGAATCCACCACATATCACGAGTCCTTGGTGCCAGGAATTGAAATCAAATCGAGTAGTGTATCAGCAGTTCATGCTTCATAGCCAGAATTTGAGACAAGGAATTGTGGACAGATCACTTCCATCACACGCCCATGACAAGCATTAAGCTGCTCTATAAGAAAGATCTTTGTTGAAAAACTTTGCCTCTCCCCCAGCCCCATAACTGGTAGAACCAAAAATAAAAGTCTCCTCTAAGCAGAGGGAAGCATGCTGTCAGCTGTAAACATCTGGTGAAACTCAGCTTGCACAAAACCCCTCACAGTTTTATGAAAATTGACTGCTGCTCATTATTTTCTCTGATGCACCGGGATCATCAGATCAAACATCAAACTCACACTTTTAATTTACGTTGGTTTCCACTTTAACGATATTATCTTGACTCTTTTAGTACTCACAGTCTCTGGTAAAACTGCGGAGCACAAACTGCATGTTTTAAAACATACACGGCTGCAGGATAAGATCCCTAAGGAGTGTTTAAAAGTGTTCACAACAATAAAAATAACAAAAACCAGAACATTTGGATGTTTAAGAAGAGCCCAAATGGCCGTGTCCATTTTGGACGCAGGAAAGAGCTGTTTGTGCAGCATTACGCCATTCTGCAATCAGCAGCTGCAGATCCAATTTGCTGCTAAATGACAAGTTTATCTGACAAATAAAGAGTAGATAAATTTCGGATGTTAAAAATTAATCTAGTCCAGTGATTACTCCTAATTGCTAATCTGCTTCAATACTTTGGATGCATAATTCAAATCAACACCTCACTGGATAAACTATCGCTGTTCGCTCCTTCTTGCTACAAGGGAACGAGCTTCAAATTTTGTTTCTTCTTAATACTTAACACAAAAAAATGCAGCAGTAACACACTCATTCATCCCCTCCAGCTCTTTTAGTCCAGGCACAAAGTTGAAATTATGGCAGCCAAGGCTCCTCAGCAGCATAACCAGCCGGGATGCTTTCCCCACTGCGCAAGGCAGCGGGTCAGGCTGTTGTGGAACAAAAAGCCACTCGGCAATCGCCGAGCTACAGCTGCACTGGGAGCAGGGATTTCTGCAGCCCTGCTCAGCTCCAAGGCAGCCCCACCTCTGAGGGACAGAGACATCACGCTCAGGAGCCTTTGGTTTATACCAAAAGGTCAGGAGCGACCATTTAAAGGTAAATTCAACAGAGAGCAGAGAGGCGAGGGTTTGTGTGGGCTCAGTGCCCGACTCCTCATCCTGTGGGGAGGCCATGGAGTTGGGAAGAAGAGTCACCAACACAAGCACCGCTCCTGTTGTGGAGCTGCAGGACGGCTCCAGCGCCATGGCAGAGCCTTTCCACAAGGCCCAGTCCTGCCGGACACCGGCCCAGCTCCAGCTCCCTGTGCTCCCC
>VXBU01011938.1:484680-522283 GCA_013400315.1 Bombycilla garrulus | reverse complement strand
GGTGCAGAAATGTTTCTTTCTAAGATGTCTGTTTTTAACTGTCCAGTTGCTATTTCCCCCAAAAGCTACAAATGCACCCAAGCTAGAAGAAATCTCTTAGCCAAATCCCAATGTATTCTTAGTCCCAATGAAGAGCAGTTTATTCATTTCTGTCGGTACCTTGCCCACAGAAAGACTCAGTGGAAGCGGAAAGTATTTTTGCAATTAGAGGACAAAATATCAGGATGAGGAGAATGATGAATAAGAAGTTCCAGAACAAGCAGTGTCTAAAGAGTCATTCCAGTGGGTTGTCTCATGTGGAATGACCTTGTCTCTTATCTCTGATGAGGGAGATTTTATACAGGACACTCCTGGGAAAATTATTGCCTCTTCGAGTCAATGTTGGTGCAGTGTGAGATATATCTAAGGCAGAAATTCCATGTACAGGGTTTGGGGATGTGTAAGACTTTTAAAAGGTTGTACAAAGTGAGTGAATGGTGAATCAGCAACATATGAACAAGCTGAAATAGTAGACTTTAATGAATATACATAGCTGTGTGCAGTGTTTCCTCTGATAATGTCACAGGAAGAATAACAGAATGTTCAGCTGTCAAAGAGTTTTGTGGACACTGGTCCCTTGCTGGACAAACTCAATCCTGGCATAAGTGGAAAGTCCAGCAGCCCCAGAAGAGATGTGTCTTTTGTCATCAGTTGTGTCTTTTGTGCTTCTACCAGATCCACATGGGTGGAAATACTCATGTCTCCAGACTTCTGAGCGGGAGAAGCCCTAAAAGCATCAGCAGAGCCCTGATCAGAACAAGTGTGAGATATTTTTCATTCATGTGCCTCAGGAGGGCCATGCCACCACTAGACTAGAGGGGCTGAAATAATGGGTTTTACCTGAGTTTGCAGTGGTTGATCAGTGTGTCAAAAACATGAGTACGAGGAAAAGTGTTGATGAGGGGTCACATCACTACTGAATAACCCTTTGTGTTCTCCTGCCTCAGCGATCTCAGCAATGTGTCCTTAACCTGCTGCAGTGACAGCAAGAGCTGTGCATTCCCTGGTGCTGCTCTGCAGAGCTCATAGAGAGTTTTTACACTCTCAGTACCAGCTCCGCTCTGCCAAGCAAAACAAAGATCACCTTCCCACAGCTGGGTTGGACATGGGCACTCTTAAATCTGCCACCGTGAGTGAGACCTGACCACAGCTCTCTGAGCTGTCCCAAGCACAGTCCTAGGACGCGTTCCTGCTGTGGTGTTGCTGTCTCCCTATCTTTTAGGGATGCCAAGTGTCCCTGTAGGCATTAATTTCTCTTACTTCCCAACTTTATTTAACCCAAATGAAGGGGATATTGCTGGTGGTAACTCCTGCAAATACACTCTGCTGTATCTTATGCCGTGGCTCCAGCCCAGGAGTGCAGGGAGCTGTATACAGAGGGTCAGTGAAGACATCTCCAGACTACCTGGAATAGGGTGTTTCTACACCCCTTTGGAATCCTGCCTCATGGATGAAGACAGATTTGGCAGTGGGGCACATATTAGAGGGCTGTGTTTGCCCAGCCATTGACAGATACTCTACAACCTGATCAGTTGATATTTCAAAGATTTAATTTTTTTTCATCTAGACCTCAGCCTGTGCTTCCAGCTGACCAGCAGTGCTGTATCTGTGTACAGCAGTCAACCTGGCACCAGGCCAAAGCTTATCCCACTTATTTTCCATATACCCCGAAGCCCATGCACACACAAACATAAATACGTGTGTGAAACAATATACTCTGAAAGGCTACTGAGGCTCTATGCTCCAGCATTCAACAGCCCAGAGTGTCCAGAATTTGCCTGGTTTTCCTCATCCAGATGAGCTGTAATTGAGTTATCCACACCCTTTTCCTACAGGCATCCCCCTCACTCTGCATTGGCAATGGTTGCTGCTCCTGAGGGAGCAGCTCCCCTCATGATTTATTCTCCTCTTGTTTAATGTGCAGCGAAGGGGCTTTTTACTGCCTGTTATTCAAACTGTGCTTTGGGCACAAAATTATTCATTTCCGTATGGTTTTTCCATGGTGCTCATGACAGCAGTGTCTGAGAGTTTCACATGCACTGTTTCCTTTTCCAGTCATTTTGAAAGGATGGTGACCCTGTATTATCAGTGAGGAAAGAAGGCAGGCAGTGATGGATAAAAAAAGGGTCTTCATCATTTCAGTTTCCCAATGTGAGTCAGCCACAGCCCGAGTGCTTTGATGACAAGCACTCAAAGCTCAGCTCCAGCAGTCATTGCACAAGCTGGATCTAAAGATCTCCCACCTAAACACCCAGGTAAGGTAGAAAGTGTTGGTGAGTGCATTGCTCCCCAGTGACTTTAATCTGTGAACTTCCTGGTTTTTTTTGTAAATTTACCATTCCTGTAACTTTTATTTCCCATGAATAGTTCGCTAGAGTTTGAGTTAATTCTTCTAAGCAAACCTAAAATTCATAAATTTCATCAGTCATGACAAAATTTGCTGTGATACAGGTTAGCAGAGGGATGGACTGCTTTGAATTCCGGTGTGTTTGAGATTTTATGGGCTCTCTGGTAGCAGAAGTGACTGATTGATAGGGACTGGCCATATGAAGGCAGCGAGACGTGCTTTGCCAGCACATTTTGATTTGCTCTTAATATTTTGTTTTTCTAAATATTTTCTGGCTGCAAACTAGTGATAATTGAACTGCTGCCTTCAGTTGTGAAACACATTGCAAATATCACCAAACTAATGAAAAAAATCTTCAATATTTTACAGAAACTAGCTCTACTCAATTTATCAAAGTAGTCACATATCATTTCAAAAGGATTTGAATCCAGAGAGGTGCCTTAAAAAGTCAAAATAAAAAAGATCAGTCCTGACGGTACTGTGGAAATGGGATGTCTGACTTGAGGGTTTTTCTATTATCCAACCTTCATTGGGGTGTGCTGGTGCCTACAATCCTCCTCCACTGATAGCAGTGGGATTTATTTTGGAGTGTGAGCAGCTCCATGAACTCAGCACCCTCCCGGATTTGTGTTGCCCTTCTCATGCCCTGTGGGTTTAAGCTTCAATTTTAACAGGTCTGGAACTGAAAAACAGTTTCCTTTCCCGTTCCTCTCCAAAAGTCCTGTTAGTAAAGGTGGAGAGGAGCAATGTGAGATACTGGAAGATGCTATTTGTGCAAACATTTGTAATCCTAAACATGACCTCATGATGCAAACCAAGGCTTTGGCGGCTCAAGACAAAACACAGCCTTTTAATGCTTTGTGCTGTAATTACTTCATGAAGCAAAATCCTCGGTCAAATTAACTTTCTTCATGCATATCATAGGTATTAAACTGCGACTGTGCACGAGGATTGGCCTTTCCTTTAGCTAGCCTGGCTCCAAAAGTAAATTGGAAAAGTAAGTGGCAAGGAAATAACAAACAGCTGAACATTTTGAAGCCTTTTCTATTAAAACAAGGTCTATTTCCTCCAGTCTTCACTTCTCCCTGCCAGGCCAAGCATTGGAAGTTGAGGAGAATGGGAGCAGGAACAGAAGCAAGTGTGAGATAACCTGCTAAGATAGTGTCTGTGCTGTGGAGAAGTTCAAGGACCTGTTTCCTTACAAACCATTCAGTGTGTCTGGCACCGCGGAGCCGATGGGAACCACTCCCTGCATTGATCTGGCGGTGCAGACCTGAGGATTATTTGCCTACAAACAGCTATTGTTTGCAGGATTGGCAAACGAAAAAAAGCAAATATGTTTGTTTTCTCCACAGATCATGTTGCTTACTACTTTCTCTTGATAAGAGGCATTTGGGGACGGTGCCCAGGTTTTGGAAGCAGTGGTTGTCTAGGTTGAGAAGCCTCAAATGTGCTTTCTTCTGCTCCTTCCTCCGTGTCTCTTTGCTCTCACTCATCATCACATCTGTTCTGGGCCCACTGCCCAACAGTTCTGCATTAACGCCTCAGTACACACAGGCTCACACAGCTGAACAGTTCGCAGCGCAACGCACCCAGTGCCGTCATGTCTTCCCAAATCAAACTCCTGCAAACCATTTTTGTTCACGGGAAGAATCACTGGGCTTCGGAATGCTACTTGTGAGCTGTGCCCAGCTGTCTCCAGACACTCCAGGTCTTCCCAGAAAAATGGTTTAGCAGGGAGCTGTCGTGATTCTAGAAAATACAGAACAGAGCAGGTAAACAAACGTCCCTAAAGATGATCCCGTCTCAGACCTTGATCCTGCAAACCCACACGGGCTTAATGTTAAGCACATGAACAGTCCCAGATGACTTCAGCAGAGCTACTCACATGCTCACAGTGCAGAGCGTTTGCCAGATCAGAGCCTTTATGTCTAATTGCAAAATAAAAGGCAAGTCTCCCAGTTCTATCAACTGTAATGAATTGTTATTAGCAGCACAATTTAAAATAGCTGCGGGGCAGATCGCTGGCAGACCACTGGGGATAAAATGATGTGGACTTGTTGCAACCTGGAAACACTTTTTCTTGGATAAATTGCCATGCCAGTCATATGAAACACTAACGCTGCGATGAGGTTGTTTTTTGTAGGCATTGACCTGTGCGAAGCTTTTACATTTTTTTTTTTTTCCCCTCTCTTTTCCATCTTCCGGGTTGATTTCTGCTGTTTGAACCGGGAGTCGGGAAAGTGCTCTCCTAACTTGGCGGTGTTTTCTGCGAAGATTTGATGGTGTCCAAAGGCACCTTTACAAACCACAGTGGGAAAAAGCCAAACCGCGGCCCCTGTCCAGCGGGCTCTTTGGCACCAGGTCAGCATCCACGACCCCGGGCTGCGCGCGGGGTCCCATCCGTGTCCCCTCGGCCGAGGGGCTGGGCAGCACAATAGGCGACATTGTGTCCCGCCGCTGCCGCTAACGGCGGAGCTGGGGGCGCAGAGAGCGAAACCCACCCCTGTCCGCTAATGAAGGGCCAGGGCCGGGCCCTCATTAGGAGCCCGCCGGGCCGTGCCCCTCCGCCCGCCGGTGCCGGGGCCGAGCGCGGAGCGGGCGCGGCGCTCAGCGGGCGCGGAAGGTGGCGCGGCCTCTCCGGGCTGGCGTTTGCACCTGGGGCTGCCGCGCTTTAATGGACTTTAACACATGCAAACAAGAGCTTTTGTGTGCGGGCACAAAGGCTGCCCCGGCGCGGGGCTCTCCCCAACACTGCCGCATTGTTTCCCCTCCGCTGCTTCTTGTCACCCTCCTTGTCAGAGTTTAATGAGGACAACGAGGTTTCGCAGGCTCATTTCGCACTTCAGCAACTTTCTAACACTTCCCTAACGAGGGAGAAGGGGCCGGAGCGATCGGGGGCGCTTGGGAGGAGCAGCTCCGGGAGAGACCCGCAGCGCCGGGGCCGGGGCAGGTGCGCCCGGGGCCGGGCCGGGATGCGGGACCGAGTCGGGATGCGGGGACTCGGCCCCGTTCAGCCCACCTCCGGCACCTCGACGCGGCTCCGTTAAAAAACCCAACCTACTGCGCGATCTAAGCTCGGCCGAGAGGGCGGGAGTGTCCCCGCGGTGCCCGGAGGAGCAGCGAGGCTGCGGGGAGGCGGTGGCCGCTGGCACCTCGGTGGGCAGCGGCAGGGACCGGCCCCTGGCTCGCTGCGAGGCATTTCCGCGGAGCACGCAGCTTTCCCGGGGCAAGCGGCTTTCCCGGGAGCGGGGAGCATTCCCCAGGCTCTCCTGGCCGGGGATCGGCAGTTTTCTCACCTCCTGCCGTCCGCGCCGAAGCCGAGCATCCCTCCCGAAGGCGAGGAGGGAGCGGGGCGGATGCTCGGCTGCTCTCCCCTCGCCCCGGGGCAGTTTCTCCCCACCCCGACCGTGCGTTCGCCCGCTCGTTCACCGCTCGGCGCGTTCCGCTGCCCGGGGTGGAGCGGGATTTCGCGGTGGCGAAGGATGCCGAGCGGGGTGGGTAACGCTGCCCAAACCCCGGATTTGCACCGTTCAAAGCTCTCGAGGGGTTGTAACAGCTTTGGGCTTTGGGAGAGTGGCCTCTCCTCCCCAAACGCAGCCATTTCCCTCGGGCTGACTTTATTTCCCCCTCTCTAGACAGCCGACGGTCCCAGGCAGACCGTAGCTGCAGCTTTCAGTGTTTTAGATGGAGATTTTCGGGAGGATTTGCCTTTAGCCTTTGCGAATCCTCGTTTCTGCCTCCTGTTCCCACAACCGAAATCTCCCCTCCGCTTTTTTCCTTATTTCCCTCTTCTGTGCGTGTGAGAAATTTGGAAAACCCAAGAAGTCGTTTAATGCAAAGGGATTTTAAAACATAAAAGTATGCCGTGAAAGGAAAAAAAAATAACCCAAAACCCCAACCACTTAATTAGATACTTACCGAAGGAGCCATTAGAGCCTGCTGGGTATAACACGGTTTATAAGTTCTCTGGCCACAAAGAAATTCAATAATTACTATTTTTTAACTCCCTTACAATGGGATGGGTGAAGGATGGAGTGTGATAAACTTAACTCTGTTCCTGGGCTTTTTGCAGATTAGCCTTTGGAATTCACTGGTAAATACCAAGTGAATAGAGACTGTGTGACCACAGTCCCTTGAATTAGGGACAAACATTTCCTCTGTGCATTTTAAATAATGCTACTGCCAAATATTTTGTTACCAGAGATCATTATCCTTTTGAATGAAAACTCGAGGAGTAAAGGCATTGGTTTTGTCTTTGCTGGTGTGGAACAGACTATATGATATCTAGAACAGCAACAAGCTCTCACAAATTGCTATATGATTTCTAGTGCCAGGTTCTGTGATATTGGATACGACATAAAAATAAAAAAGCCAGGCAGATAGACACAGAAACTCACAGAAACCACCTGTATATTTTGTTTCAAAGGAAAATCTCAGCTATTGTCTTACTGGCTCTGGTTCTGTTAGGCCTTGGATCTGCTTAATCTTTAAAGCTATTCAAAGAAATTGAATGATACAAGGCAAGTCTTCTATAATTAATCCGTATTCTTGAATTTTGATACAAACTTTTATGTAATTGAGAAGTTTCTCTCTTTTCCTTGCAAAGACATTAAATAGGCACTAAGTCCTTCTGTCAAGAGTGCTACCATGAACAAAGTTTAAAGGAACAAACCTGGAAATTTTCCCTTAATGAAAAAGAAAGAGATGCAAACATAAAGTCATGGGAGAGCTGGTACTGGTGCCTGGACAGAGACCAAGGTTTAAAGTGGCCCCTGTGCTACAAACCACAGAACACAAACGCAGGAACGGTGGTTTGTCCCAGGCACAGCTTCTGCAGGATGTTATTTTGTCAGTTTATCCCAACCTCACAGGGACTCAGCACTGGCACTCAAAGGTCTCATTTGAACCTTTTGAAATGTTTATTCTTTTACTACTACAGTCCAAAGAAAATGGAAACGATGCCACCGGGTATGGAAGAACTCGTGACGTCCACACTCAGCTGCCACTGTGAATGATGAAGCTTCAGCTGCGGTTTGCTTCTTCTCATGTTATGAAATTTTCTCTTGGTATTTGGCAGAACTGCTTCAGAAAGGATACTTTGCAGAGCTGTGCATCTTATGATGAGGCATTGCCGAAATCCCACAGGGTATGATTCCTTTGGAGGAGTCAAAACTTTATCTGGGTTATCAGGAAAATAAGAATTATCTTGGGGTTTTGAGGGGGGGGGGTTGTGTGATCTGGACTGTCTGGCTTCAGTGGAAAATCAACACACTGAGAAAGGTCTGAAGGTCTAGATCTGCTTAACTCATAGGTTGCAGATACGATTCCCATTGAGGTCATTGGTAAAGATCCTCACAGAACCAGCACAGGTTCAGCAGCTCTCCAGGTTACCCCATGGCAGATCCACAGACAACCTCTGCTTTTTGGTTCTCCATCTTTCCTCACACATTTTTCTTCAGATAAAATCCAGTGAGAGAATGAAAACCTTTTGCTTTTGAAGCTGATGTCTATGGCAGTGATGGTTTATACAGTGCAGTTCTACCTGCTCTGATGGGCCAAATGAGTTGGGTTTCCTTGAGTTTCTGAGCAGCTGTGGGTCTGTCTTTTCACAGACACAGACAGAAGTGGTGCTGACTGCATGGAGAGAGCAGAAAGCTGTGCCCAGGGTCACATCAGCTGCTGTGCAATCTTGTCCTTGGTCACATCAGGCAAGTCCCTCTCTGCTGAATGTCCTGCCCCTCATGCCAGACAACAGTTCCACCTTTTACTCATCAAGGCGTAGCGTCAAACCATGTGCCCAGGATGTTGGTGCTCTGTGCCAGCTTTTCACCACTCACATCACCAGTGTCTCCTGAAAGGCAATGTCAAGCCTTGTTCTCCATCCTCTACAGAGCTGTCACATCCTTGAGGTAATCCAGAGACCCTGACGAGTGAGGCTGTTCATCTCAGCATGGGAAAAGAAAGAAAATACAGACCCTGGTCCCCAGAGAAGAGAGGAGCCACCCAAAGTTGCCCATGCAATGGCTCAGACAGGACGTTTTGTGGGTGCCAGCAGCTGCCAGGTGCTGCTGCCGCTCCCGACGCCAAAGCCACCGGGTCTTGTCACAGCTGCTCCGTGCTGGCCCCGAGAGGCCACTGCTGATAACACTCTCCAGGTGTTCAGCCCGAGAACAAAGACCCTTTTCAGTGCCTGCCGAGAAGGAAGAAGCCTCTTTGCTGGATGGAAAATGGCTTTCCTGGATGGCAATATTTGGTTACAGTACGATCTGTTACTTCAGAAGAAGCCCCGCAGAAGGGAGGGTAATTTGACTCAGGCATGTAAAAAACCATTGTGGGGACTCTTGTCTGCCTCCTTCTTCTCCTCAAAGTACTGAAACAACGTTGAGCTGTGATGTTTCATACAAGCAAAATAAAACTGGAATCTGGGATCAAAATGTGCCTCATCGTGCTATGCTCATTGTCATGAGGTTGAGCTGGGTCATCATCCTGAAGAACCTGGGCTCTCTGCAGAGCCCAAATCACTTACCTGGGTAGATTTTACACAAAACAGTGTCTTCTGAGCACAAAACTGAGCCGAGAAAAGCTGTGTGCTGGCATGAGCGCAGTCCAGAGAAAGTTTTCCCTCAATCCATGAACCTGAATTTCAATGCTTGTGTTGGATAATCTAACATTTTCACAGCAAAACTCACACTGTTTGCACAGGGATACCTGAACGATAATTTGGTCCTGTGGATAAGGATGAGAAGGTGACTTTGGGTGTATTTTCCCATCAGCTGTGCATCCTCTGTTCTGGCACTGGGGGGATTTCCAGAAGGGAAGGTCTGGTGGCCACCGACCGCAGCCGTCTAGAGGTGGCGCATTCCCCCTTTCCCACAGAACCAGCTGCCAAGGGAAGGAGCACCCCTTGCACAAGCACCGCTGTGGTGTTGTCCATGTGTTTTCAAAGCCTGGCTTCCTACCACCAGCTGAAGGCTTTCTCCTCCAGCCTCACCATGGTTATAATCTCCGTGGGGTACTCCCGATATGTTCCTTCCCCGTGGCTGCTCAGCCTGTTCCTACATTATCCCTACACCCCATAAGCTGCTCCTCACACCCCAGGGAGTTGATTCCCTCAGATGTGTAGGAGGTGACTTGTCTAAAATTATTTTCTCCACATCTTTCAGGTAGAAGTGAGAAGGACCATCCAAGGAACATTCCCACACTGATGAGGTATTTCCCATCTCTGAAAAAACACTGAGGGATGCTGTCCTCACCCCAAATGTACGTGCTTAATGGAAGAGCAAAGACATGAAACCCCTTTTAAAATATCTGCTGTTCATGCATAAATATATCTCTACATAAAGCTGAACTTCTCATTTTAAGTAAGCAGAGGAACAGTAGCACAGATATTGCAGTTTTCAATCAAGCAGTACTATTTCCTCTAAAAGACAAGGCTTCCCTAATTCTTCAAATGCACCAGCTAACATCTATACAAATAATGGGATTTGGCTGAGTACAGTTAAATATATTTGATTACTTCGCTTTTATCTAGTTCTAGGTTTACTGTACTTTTCCTTGGATGGCAAATAAGAAGCCCTTTTCTTCTAAGTGACAGCAGGGAAAAGAATCAGGTTGCTAATTTACCTGAGACCCAGGAGTGTGTAATGATAGATGTGTGCTGGAAACTACAGAGTGGGCTTTCTAATTTTAGGGGGAGGAGAGAGGGAAAGCGTGAGATTCGTTAATCTTTCAGATTGATGGTGCTTTTGCTGATGGACTTTCATGGTTGTAATTACACACACATCAGGAAACAAATGCAGGGAGAAGAAGAGCTGGCAGGAGGATGGGACCTAACAAAATGTGTCATACAGGAAGCAATTAAAATGGAAAATCATCATTCTCCAGACAAACAAGGACACAATGTGCTCGTGGTAAATCACAGGATCTCTCTCAAAGCAAAGGTTACAGACTTACCTGCACGGTGTGGGAAGTGAGCACACAAACGGTCCAGGAGCAGTTTGGTTAAAGCAGAAATCCTCGTGTGGATGTCCAGGTCACTGTGCTTCCAAGGACATTTGTCACCTAGGTTTTTGCATGGAGGATCTCCAGCAAAATCTTCTCGAAGAGATGTGAATAAAGAGGCAGGCGGGGAGGGAGCAGGGAGGATGGATGGCAGGAACAGAAGAGTCCCACCTATGGCTGAGGTTCATTTTAAATGGGTGTGTTTGCAGCCCAAGGGAAAGCAAAAGCCTGGAGTGTGCCCACAATGCCGTGATGGCCAGATCAAACTGTCTAAAGCACCAGCAGCTTTGGGTGAAAAGTCACTGCCTGGGCTGGGAATAGAATCTGAGCCCAAGCTGAGTTTGCAGTGCAGTTGTGCCATTAGTCTGATTTAGGAAATGCTTATCTCCTCCTCTCCTGGATTCCTTTGCCTTCTTCTGGAATCTGGGCAGGTCAAGTTCAAGCCAAGGTTTCACCTGAGGAGGAACATTCACACCTGCCAGGAGAAGAGCAGAGCTGCAGGGAGAGGGTGAGTCACACACAGGTCAGTGCCAGGGACAGTTCAGGTGATCTGAAGCAAAATCATCTAATTTTAGAAAATATTTTAACATTATAGTAAATGACACCTTCTTTTTGTGCTTTAGAAGATTCAGCCTACTAGTTCTTTCCTGGTTTTATTTTAGCTGGTTCAGATATGAAGTTGGTTATCCAGAAAAGCAGAAAGATGCCATAATTTCCTGTAGAAATGTTTGTGTGTATTCTACACTTCCAGCAGACCCTCAAACATCCACTGGACCACTAAGCAAGCAGCTTTTGTCTCTTTGTTGTTTCATAGAAAAAAAAAATTGTATCATGACTTTCAAGTAGAAAAAAAACATAGAGAAATAATAACATGACCCAACTGCAAAAATATTTTTTTTCATGAACTATACCAATGAATTGGAAATGCAAGTAGTAAAATGAATTGCCAAAAGTATCAAATATATGTTTTCAATAACTTTTTTTTTTTTGTTACCTAGTAAAATATTTTCCTGGAGAAGGGTTGTTAAACCCCTCGGTGCAATATAAAGGTGCAGTGATGTATTGTCTCAGAAGTGGTTTAATGGAGTTTTGGGGTTCCATTTTTTGTACATACTTTCAACACACACGGTGCGTGATCAATTTGGATTTATAAAATGCTCTATATTTCTTTCTCAGCAATGATCTTAACTTTTAAAGAATGTTGCTTAGTTAGGAGAGCATGTGTGTGTGTTTGCATTTTGGCAAGGCAGCAAATCACATACAATATTTATGTCATTTGAGAAAAGAATTTGTGCATTTGCCAAAACCAGTCCTTTCTAAGAACCTGAAGGTATTTGATCTGCTCTAAAACACAGTTTTAGGGAGGATTAGGTGTGTGGGGCAGAGGGAAGACCTGTCCAGTCTTTGCAGTGTGAAAGGGCAGGATTTTAGACAAACAAGCCAGATCTTGTTTCAGGTCAACTCTGGCTCTGTTTTTGTGAAAATCTGTTTTTCAGGCCTACCTGTGGCTTTGCTGCCAGTGAGCTGGGCTTTTGCAGGCAGGTTAGTGGTGCAGGTTGGGCAGCATCAGGTGGAGTCTGACCCCAGCTCTCCTGCCATGCTCCTGTGACAACTCAGCGAGGTCAGTTATTATAAAATGTGCAGGTAAAGATGGCAAAAGGATGAAGTCCTGTGTTACACCAGTGATTCCCCCTGGTGCCTGACCCACTTCACCCATTTTACTGGCAAAAGACAACCAACAGCTGAGTGTACAGGGAGGGGAAAATGTGGGGGATGCGCAATCGTGATTTATCCTGATCTCTGTTACTCCTGCTTCATTGATCATGGAATATCCTGAGTTAGAAGGGACTCACAAAGGCTGTGGAAGTCCAACTCCTTATGCACCGGTGTGCCGAGGATCAGGATCTGTCCCTGGCTGCCTGGTATCAGCTGCTGTTGATTCACCTCAGAAGGTGAAAGCCCAGTGCCCTGCTCACACCCCAGCTGGCCGCGCAGACCCCCCGAGCTGACATCTTTGTGCCAAATCCAATGATATAACGTTTCATGCGGAGAATTTCTCCACTCCCCCTCCCTTCTTTTTTTGCTTTATCTCTTCCTTCTATCTTCAGCCTGTCAGGACTTTCACATACCTGCAGCTGACAGCTAAGAGATCAGGAACTTTGATGTTGTAAGGGATATTTTATCTCAGGTAATTCTCACCAATTCCTACCTTATTGTGTAGGATATCCAAGGACTCCGAGAGTGAGCAATGCCTTTGTCTGGTAAGATCAGAGCAATTTGCAAGCTTTTCTGGGAACAAGGTCCAATAAAGGGACTTTAGAGATATAATCTGTCAACCCCATTGAGCAGCACTGTGACAGCAGCCTTAGGATTATTGACAGTTTAAGCATCACCCCGGACAGAACAAGGCTGAGGGCACACAGTTAGCTGCAGTTATTTGCAGTAAGACTTTGCTGAGGAAGCATAGGAAACCCTTTATATCCGAATTTACCAACTTTTGACCCAGTTTCTCCCTCAGGAAAACAACTGAATCTACAGGGACATGCTGCTTTTTGATAGGAGTTTGAAAAAAAACCCAATTTTTGAGATGCAACTTCTAATTCTCAAGAGTGACTTGATTTTGTGGCTCTGAGCTGGAAGGGTCACCCAGCAGAGCCAGTCCTGAGCCTGCAGACACCGGGCTGAGGGTGGACTGCCACCCCAGTCCCCAGAGTCTGGTGAGTTTGTCACCTGTGCTCTGTGGTTTGGCATCCCAGGCAGGTGACAGTCCTTTCTCTTGTCAGTCCTACGGTAAGCACCACGTGGGGCAGTGGTAATGAGGGCTGTGATGCCCTGAGCCCTGATCGAAATCCTTTTCTTCACTCTGGACCTCACTCTGTTCCTTTAAACCCCCTCGCTCCTGGTGAGTCACGCCGAGCTGGCAGAGGTTTTCCAGGCATCAGCCATCCATCATCTCTTCAAGCAGCTGTGGCATGGAGCTCCCTAAAAAATGACTGATGGGAAATGTTCAGCAGGTCTGTCCTCAGTTGTTTTTGCTACCCACCAGCTCGCTTACCTCACCAGGGCTTTGCTGTCCCCATTGTATTTAATTTTTGCAGAATTTCTCCATTATCCCATATTATTTCTGAATTTTTCTCCCTCACTAGGCAAACATTTGCTTATTTTACTTTCAAATACACCAGTATCTTCTTTTCCAGCAAATGCCCAGGCTTCACATTTTTATAAACCCTCAGTAGCCACAGCTTGGCCTCTCCCAGCAGCAATTTCAGGATAACACCTTTCTTCAGGAGCAAGTCAGGGGCCTGTACCCATCCACGCTGGTCTCTATCCATGTCCTTGTTTCATTAGTCATCCAGCTGATGTTAGTATTGATCCTGGTAGGTGTTTAAGCTCCCTGAGTAATGGATCTCTGCTGATTGATGATCAAAAGCATTGAGCGCCAACCCACAACCAAGCCTTGCATTGCTCCCCGAGTTCCTTTTCTCTTACTGCTCCCCCAAACCTTTACTCATCCTTCACATCACGTTCTTCACCTTCATCAAGGATGTTGCTGTCCTCACTCAGCATTTTGGACCCAGCACTTTGCAGACAGAAATCCTCCTGTGGCTCCGTGGTGGCTTCACAGAATGAGCTGCAGCCCAAACACCGACACCAGCGCGCGGTTTGGTTGGGTTTCCAAGAACCCTGCACAAACCATTTGGCTGTTTGCAGGTATTCCCTCCCCAGCCCCTCCAGCACAGTTGCTGAAAGTGCCTTTGCTGATGGCAGAGCCGTGCAGAGCTGTGCCCACCTGGAGAGGCACCAGCAGGGCAGGCAGAGAGCAGGGCAGGCAGACATCCAAGCACGCAGCTGGAGCGAAGGGGCTGCCAGCAGCTGGACACCGGGGAGATGATGCTGGAACTGCTGACAGAGGCTGAGGCTGCTCCTGAGCTTGTACCCGGGAATGCACGAGTGCAAACTCCACAATTTCATCGTCCCCCCTGCCCTGGGGTTTGTTCGTTCTTGTGACAGGTGTCACGGGGAGAGCAGCGGCAGAAAGGATCGGGAAGCGGCTGTGGGCGGAACAAGAGGAGAATCTCACCAGTTTACCCGGCCATGGATCCTGGCTCCTGCTCGAGGGCAGAGCAGTGCCCGGCCCCGGCAGCGAGCGCTGCACCCGCCACCCGACAGGAGGCTCCTGCAACAGCTCCAGCGCGTTTCCTTGGTAATGAATCCCAACTTGTTTTCCCAAATCGCCTCATAATGACTCAGTTCGAATCTAATGATGCAATCCTGGAGGGAATCATTAGCTCCCAGCTAGGAGGGTCGGCCACTCTCCAGCTCCATGAGGCTGCTGACTGTGGCGTTGTTTGGAGCAGCTCCGCGCAGCCCGGCTCGCCAGCTCCGGGGTGTACATTCTTTCTGGGGATACCTCACCCCTCCATCCCACTGCAGCTCATGCCAGCGCTTCCCTCCGAGTCACCAGGTGTGGGACACAGCGACAATGTGTTTTCAATTAGGTGAGGACGCAGCGACGGTGTTACCTCCCTGCTGAGCTGGCGTTTGCAGTTCAGACCCTGGTGCGGCCTGTCCTCACTGCAGCTCGAGGACCGCATGGAGAAGGGGCTCAGGGAGAGTTCTGCAGAGCAAACACCTTTTATCCTGCCTGCTACAGAAAATCTGACCAAATCACAGAAGAGAGAGAAAAAAGGAGAATTTTCAAGCTCCTGCTGGTGTTGTGTCTACACCGGGTGACACACAAGAGGTGCATCACGCCAGCTTCAGCCCGATTAAAAGGTCTCCCACCAACAACCTTTCCCACAACAACCTGAAGCAAATCGTGCATGGGCTGCTGAAATGTCAGTAATTCCACCTTCTAATTCATGACGCACCCCAAACTCCTTCACCCTGCTGAGGTGGAAACCTGTCAGTGACAGCTTTACCGAGGGTCACGCCCTGATGTCTTTTGTTCACTGGAGTTGGATTTTCCAGCTTGTGCCTCAACTCCAGCACAGGGTGTTAAATGATTTACTGCAGAGAGACAGTGGCCAGGCCAAGAGTAAAACCCAGGTATCGTTAGTCCCAGGATACTATGACAACCAACCTGCGTCAGAAAACATTCCCTGCCACTGCCTCACACTTTTATTTATTAACAAAACCAGATTTGCTTTGTTTTAGTCTTAGCAAGACTCTGTTGCACTGGAGACCACTTAAAATGAGATTTATCTTCCTTGGAATAAATACAGGCTCTTGAATTTGTAATTCATTCCCCTCCTATTTCTAATCTCATTTCTATTGAATGCATTGTTTTGCTTCCCATTATTTATGAAATGAGATCATTAAAATGAATATTGGAACTCAACAGGTTTGAAGCAGGAAGAAACTTCCCTGCAGATGCATCCCAAGTAGAATTCCTTGGGTTGCTGCAGAGCCTTATGGTTTGGCATTTTGGGGGCTTCCCACTCTGCTCCCAACCCAAGCAGTGACAAACCTCTTTGTAATCCTTAAAAAGCAGCCACTTTTCATCTTGAGTGGGGCAAATATCAGGGATTGATGAAGCAGCTCCTGATGAAAATAATCAACAGATCCTCAAGGATGCAAGTTGTTATATCACCCTTGGGAATACAGCAGAAGGTTCTGGATGCAAAGAAGATATTTGGGGAATTTTTCTCATTAAACGTCTACATTTTTAAAAATAAAGGAAAAAGAGCAAGTTATGATCTAAAAAGTAAAGGGAAAAAAGAGCAAGTGCCTCCTAATAAAGCTTAAATCTGGAGTGAATCCCCTGCAAACTAACTTTGCTCTGGTTTGATACTGATAAACATTGGATTAAGAAACTGCAAATCCCAGGTTTCTCCTCATTCTCAAAAGAAACAAACATGAAGATCCAAGCATCTACAGCTATGTATTGCATAAAATATTTCCTGGTTGGGAAAATCTCATGGAAACAAGATGGTGCAAATAATTAGTTTAATTGAAAGTAAAGGCACACTACTAAAAATAAAGAGATGAAAGTGGTTTTCCCTTTGCCAGTTTTAGTGAGCAGTAGTAGCAGCAGCTGCATTTCAACCCATTTTGCAGATAACTGTGAGGGGCATTTTGCAAGCTAAACAGTTCAATTGCACAGGCTACCCTTTAATTTAGGGTGGTGAGAATGATATGAAGGACTCATTAAACTGGGGCATTAACCATGGCAGAAAATAAAGTAGTTTCTTTGTTGGAGAAGATCTCGCTGCCCTCCAATCACTACAGTAAATTGTTCCTGGGAAAGGCAGCAGGGTAGGATGGGGAGATAGAGACACGTTGAGATAGAGGGAAGCAAATGAAAAATAATTGGTACAGTGCTCTGCAGATTGTATGTCACTGCAGACAGTTATTTAATAACTCTCCAATTATTGCTGCCAGCTGGGGTATATTAAGACACTGTGAGAAGTCAGGCCAAAATCCCCCAGGCACGACTGCTGACCTGGCCCTGTGCTTCCTTCCTCCCTGAGGATGAGGAGGGGGCAGGCCAGGGGCAGGCTGCAGCCTCTGGGCAGCCCAGGGGGACGTGCTCCCCTCTTGCCAAGTGATTTCAGGGCTTTGCCCACCCCTCCTGCTCCCAGTTTTAAATGGGAGGTGCTGTAAACATCCTCTTATTGGGGTTCTCCTTCCCGTGGGACACAGGGTGGCTGTGGGTGAGAGTCTCCCTCAGTGTGACAGGCAGCTCGTCCAGCAGCAGCTCTGCTTTGAGCCAAGATCACCTCCGCACTGCCCCTGGGGCTGGCTCAGCTCTCACAGCTCTGCTGCTGACAAACTCTGACAGCTCCATCCTCCGTGGCTGGGAGCCCTCTCAGCCAGCTCGCCTTGCTGCTCCTCTCAGCAGTGACCTGGTGCTTCGAGTGTTTTCCTTTCCTGGATTTCACTGTCCCCCACGGCAAGAGCTCCACGTCACCCAGTTTGCATCAGTTTATGGGGTGATACCGAGTCCAGGATGGTTTGGGGTCGGAAGTGACCCTAGAGATCACCTCATTCCAGCCCCTCTGCCACGGGCAGGGACACTTCCACGTGACCACGAGTTCATGTGCAAACCACAGGTGAGCTCCAGCCCAGAGCCCGTGGCTGCTGGCCAGCTAATATCAGAGTGGGCCAAAAGGAAGGGCTAGAGGCACTTCAAACTGGGAACAAGAGTCCAGTGGTCACTGGGGACCCACCAGACATTTCTGCACAGAGCCTCTCAACCTTAGGGGCTGCCACTGAATCTCTGCAGAGCAGAGCCCTGGGATTACACGGCCTTTCTGTTTATTTATTTCCCTTATTTCAGCACAACCCCAAATCCAACAGCCCCCAGCACCTCTCTGAGAACCACAGAGGAGAGCCTGACATTGGGAACCTCGAGGGCTTGAAAGCCCAGCTGCAAACTGAGAGCCCAAAATGCATTGTCTGAGACCTGTCACCTTGCCCTCATTTCCCAACAAAACAAAGCCTTCTTAACGACTCCTTCCCCAAGCTCAGGATTGGGTCTGTACAATAGAATCCGTACTTCAATACCAAATGAAAAACATGACTCACAGACTGTAATTCCTTTCTGCAAATACCGGAGGAGAATATTTCATTTGGCAAACAATCGAGCCTTACAGTTTAGAGCTCTTAATGTGATTAGGGACAGGTTCTGCAACACATTTGTAACTCCAGGTGATTTTGCTATATCTTTTTGGACTGTGACCAGACATAAAAATGCCCTCTTGCTAGATTTGGATCCAACTAAAACTGAGGAGAATCAGATGTCGGTAAGACCTTTACAGTTTGATCTTTACCCAGGGGTATCACAGCATGTTTCAGCTACGAGCTGTGCTGAGCCATCTCAGGCTCTTTTTTGCATTAAGTCCATATCTCCCCTGATGAGTGATAACTCTTCCATAGCACATCTTCTGTAAAGGAGCACGTGCTACTCCTCTGAGTTACTGTGATGTACAGGGGAGGGAGAGAGCACAAATAATTCCACTGGCTCTATGGACACATCTTTGCTTCCTTTGAATCTTTGAGCACCCTGGTCTAGTGGAAGGTGACCCTGCCTGTGGCAGAGGAGTTGGAACTGGATGATCTTTTAGGTCCCTCCCAACCCAAACTATTCTGTGATCTTGTGATTCTACAGTTCTAAAGTGCTCAGAAGGTGCCAGTCCTGTTTAAAATTAGCTGAGACCAGGTTCCCCCTCCAGCTAGAAGAACCCAATATTCAATCCTGAAAGCAAAAGCTGCAGAGTTTTGCGGGGTCAGACCAAACTCATGCTCTGCCTGTGCTTCTGCCTTGCCTACCAAAGGTAGGGCTGCAAATAAATTAAACTGAGAGCAAAATTTACAGGGGAAGGAGGTGGAAGGACAGCAGTGCAGAGAAAAGAGACATTGTTCTGTACATGCAGCTGAGAAACAAAACCGAGCCTGACCTTTACACTCTTGATAAGAAAATCTCAAGTTTCTTGTTCACGAGGACTCGTCCACTGGCTTCACCAGGGCTGGTGGTCAGACTGTCCCTTGCCTTCCCCACATCTCAGCAGGAGATGGAAAGAACATCCATTGCTCAACCAAAAACTGGATGAGTTTAGCTTCCACCAGCACCGTGGCAAGATGAACCTACAGAATATTGCACGATATTAAATAAAAAAGAGCAGGGGAAAAAAATATACATTCTAACAGATTTATCTCTTCATAAGGGTAGGAAAACTGAACTAAGGACAAACCCTCACCATTTTACCAAGCAGCTGTCTCAAAGAAGAGTCAGCAATGGGAAAACCAGAGCAGAGCTGTGCACATGAAATCTTGCTCCCACTAAATGGCCATCAGAGCCAAGAGACAAAGTGAAGGGATTTGCTGGAAGTGTTTTATGATGCTGCTCATCTCTCTGACCCTGACAGCAACTGCTTTGCTGGGCAGCAGTGGCAGCCTGGGTATCCAACAACCTGGAGCTCCTCACCTCCATCAGGAGCAGGCAGAAGAAGGTCTAACGGCAGGAATCTGAAGTCAGCAGCATTCAAATCAGAGAGGAGACATCTGGTTTGGAATGAGAGCAGCCAACCACTGGAACACGTCAGGAAGGAATGCAGCGGATGCCTCAGCACTTTGTCTTCAAAGCAAGGAGTGAATTTCTCTTCTGATGAGATGTGCTCCAGCTACAGGTTACCAGGACTGGGGGGAGAAGTGGCTTTGTCAGAGTGAATGATGAACATCTCTAAGTGTCCAGCTGTACTGGACCAAAGTGTCACTGAACAGGTCCACGTGTGAGTAATGTTTGTGGAACTGCACGTGCAAAACCAGGGATGTGACAGAAACCCTGGCACCAGCAGCAGGCAGAGACAAGCCCAGCAGCACTTGAGTAAATCTAATTAAACCAAGTATCTTGGGACTTCATTCTTCTGTGCTTTTCCAGAATTTTTTTTTTTTAATGCCATGGGACAAACAACATTAAAACAACATACCTGCCTTTACAGTGCTTTCACAGCCTGGGCACGAGGCCAGAGTGCAGAGCAGGCCTGGCCAGGGATGTGATTTGGTGCCGTGGCTGTGCCAAGGCTGCTGGGACCCCAGGGGCCAGGCTGGATCCTCCAGCAGCACCGTCCCTTCCCTCCCTCGCACAGGGCTGGATTTCTGGTCACCTTCAGATCCCTGAGCCATCAAACCCTGGCTCAGAGAGGTGATGGCTCTGTGGATCTGCAAATCCACAGCAGCTGCAGAGCTGGCCACGAGCAGGGCCAGGCACGAGCTGTGTCTGGGGCATTCCCAGTCCCATCCCTCCATTCTTACTCCTTTGTGCTGCCAAGCACCAGGACTTGTCCTGGCACACAATAACCCATCTGGTTACGTGTGCACAAATATCTCAGCTGTATTTGGAGTTTCCCAAGTTTTTTGCCACCTGGGCACAAAGAGCTGTCACGCACAGAGGGTTTTCCAGCACGCAGGCATGGGGTCAATTGTAGATAAAATGCTGATCTTTTAAAATGATTTTTCCCATTCCTATCCCCCCCGCCTATTTTTTTTTAATATGTTTTTTAAAAAGCATTAGTTTTGTTTCTGTCTGTACCATTCGAAGCTGTCAAGGCCCTCCGTTGAGATGCAAGAGATGCAGGTCCAATTCCTCCCTCCAGCCCAGGGATGTTCTTTCAGCTTCTGTCAAAACTGCATCTGAGGGCAACAGGCATGAGAAAAAAAAAAAAATAAAAATCATGATTCAGCAGGTCAGAAAGCCACACACAAAAATCCCCAGATCTTGTGACCTTATAGTCATTCTCAGGAAAAAATAACTGGAAAAAGCTTGAAGCAGCTGCAGCATCTGGGTTCACCCCATCCCAGGGGTTGGATTCCCTCAGATCCCTTCAAACTGCTCCGGGAACCTTCAGTTTGCTCCCTGCAGGGCCTGAGTGCAGCTCCTGGGGAATGGGGATGGGATAAAGGTTCACAGCAGCAACGGAGCGAATCCAGGCATAGCCTGCAACAAGGATATGAATATCTGGGAAGGAAAACAAAAGCTCATCTTCCTCTGGTTTGCGCTTTCAAAGGTTTCTTGGAGCTTTCTGATGTTCTTAACTCGTGTAAATCACGTAGCTCCCCATAAGCCAAGAAATCAACAACTGTAATTTAGGATTCTGAACCAGTTCTAAGGAGAAAAGTATCTTCTGTTCAGAACCATAAAAAGTTATATAAACCCCCCAAACGATCTGTTTTAAAACATACTCAATAGTTCTTGGACTGTAGTGGGCAAGAAGCTGGGTTGTTTTTACTGCCAAGAAAGAAAAAAAAATTTCAACGTTTTCAAATATTTGCAATACCAGATGCCCCGGTAAAAATTTTTTAGTCCATTTTAAAAACCCTTATTCCTTAAAAACCCATTTAGCATGGAAAACATACCATATGTGAGCAATACTCCAGGCACTGTGCAAGGACCACACGCTCCCAGGGACAGGACACCCAGCACTGCAGGGATGGACACGAGCAGACGGATGGAACGGGAGCTTGGGGAGGTGTGCTGAACCTGGATTGAATCCAGCCGGGTGCTCAACACCCTCAGGGAGTGCTGGAGACTGATACTGAATTTTGGAAAATTCTGAAGGATTTGACTGCATGGAGATACAGAGCACCACACCTTTAATCACCCCTGACATCTTTTATTGCCCTGGCAGTTAAGGGTTATTTTGCTGAGAGCCTGTGGAGGGAGATGAAGGTGACAGAGCTTCAGAGCACAGTCCCATCGTGGGACATCCCTCACTCAGAACCACTCCTGGTGCCTTGCAAAGGAATTGGCTCCCCAAGGGCAAACCCACCCAGGTCAAACGCTTCAGATGTGGAAAGAGAAAGGAACCCAGCACCCCAAAGGGTGAAAGCTCATGGCTCAGTGTCAAACCAACCAGCTGCAAGCACCATAACTCAGAAAAGTCTTTAAATTTGCTCTGTGAGTGTGAGGGTGCAAGGATGTGGTGGGTGAATGGGGAGAGGCTGGGGCAGATCTCCTAACACTGAGCTGAATAATCCCAATTTTAATTAACAAAAGGCATTGCTGAAGGAGGTAATGAAAACAGCAGGCTGATCTTTGGTTTCAGAGCACTGCTTCACTCCTCAGGCACTTGAAATGAGAAGAATCCCAGAGTGGTTTGGGTTGGACAGGACCTCAAAGCCCATCTCATTCCACGCCCTGCCGCGAGCAGGGACACCTTCCATGGCTGTCCCTATCCCAGGGAGCTCCAATCCCTTTCCAAGCTGGCCTTGGACACTTCCAGGGATGGGGCAGCCACAGCCTCTCTGGGCCACCCAGCCCACCAGCCTGTGAATCAATAAATAATTACCATCACCACTGAAGCTGCAAACTCTGGCTACAGAGCGAGAGCTGCTGCGTGCCCCCGGTGTGGAGCTGTTACAGCGAGAGCATCTGTAGCTGCAGCCTCCCCCCGCCCAGCCACCTGATGGAGGGTGAGGATGGAGCTTACACACAGCCTCCCACAAGAGACAGGCTTCAAGGAGGTGTTTTATGAGCTTTTTCCACAGCTTGGACCCTCTGAGAAAGGTCCAGGTGCACTTCCCCGTTGTTGCTCCCTTGGTTCCACGGCCACAGGGGCGTGCACGTGGGTGTACGATGGGGGTGACAAGTAGCAGAGGGGTCTGCTAACCTGAGAAATTCTTCCTCTGTCTCAGTTTTTCACCAGAGCCCAAATAAAAACCGCTAAAGGTCACAAGGGACTCTCTGGATAATGCAAGTAACAGCACCAGCACAGAGCTGCAAGCGCTGCAGTTTCCTCCTGCAGCACATCCACAGGTGGTCACCACCCACCTGCCCCAGGGGGGCTAAAATCTATCTAAACCCTTCCACCTGCCCTCCCCAGTCACCCCCAGCTTCTGACCTGCAGAACCATTAATTAATAACCTTCCCACCACTGGCGTGGCATTTAAAGGGACACCATCACGTAATATCTGTTTTCAATCACAAATTTGGGAAGAATAAGGTTTTCTATACCTTGAGGCCCCAGGAGAGCTGGAGTGGTGATGATGATGATCCTTTAAATAGCAGCAGATGTCAAGACCCGGAGGAATAATTTTTCTTCCAGGGGAGGAAGCAGTGGTGAAACAGCGATATCTTCATTGAGCAGAACCTGCCTTTTCTCCCATCGTGTCGGCTCCGTTGAGCCAAGGGAAAGGGAGAGCTCAGGACATCCCTTCCCTTCCCTGAGCAAACCTGAGCTGTGCAGACACCAGAAGGGAACCACCATGATCCTCATTTTATCTCTGCTCCAAGACACCTTCAGCCAGGACACAGCCTCGCCCAGGGCTTAGCAGAGCACACCTGGGCACTTCCACAGCATTAGTGCAGGACTTGGCTCAGGCTGAACAGAGCAGTGGAGAAAAAACTCCTCAGAAATGCAGTGCTGTTGCTCTCCAGCATGAGCAAGACAGATTTTAATGGCACCTCGGTAAAAGGTTGATGCTTAAAATCTGACTCCTGGCTTGGAACAATTGGGGACTCGTGTCCCGGTGCTGCTGGCCTGGTTCATCTTTGTCCTGTGTCTCAAACCAGGTGCTGTCCCCTGTCCGTGCCCAGAGCAGGGGGTTCCTCGGCTCAGCAGGAGCAGCTGTGGGTATTTTCTGCAGGGCATCGGTGTGGGTGGGTTTAATCAGCCTGATTATCTCCAAGCTGGCAGAGCAGCTCAGCAGAAGGGAACAGAAACCAGATCACAGCCCGAGTTAACAACTTCTGTGCTCCCCAGGAGAAACCCACCACCTTCATCTGGCAACAGAAGCAGGGCAGAGAGTGTGTGAGCTCACAGCAAGCAGAAGCACAGCCCGTGCTCCAAAGCCAAAGCTTTGAGTTCCTTTAAGCAACCCTGGGCTGGAATATCTGCTCTGAAATAGCAGGACACGGAGCCTGGGCTCTGCCTGCAGCTCTCTGTGGTGTCCCACAGCACCTTCCTGGGCCCAGGAAGTTTCCAGCTCTTCGCTAGCAGGATCAGGGCACAGCCTGTGTTCCTCCCCCAGCCTCACAGTACTATAATCAAAATGATTTTTGTTTTGCTGGAGCTTAATTTTGAGTATGTGACTCCAAACTTATCCTCCTGGGATTGGATTTCGAACCCAGTTCCATGCTGGAAACCACTAATTTTCTTAGGACCATTTTCAATGTGGTAGAACTCTGCTTTTGGGCAAAGGGAAACTGCTTATTTCCACTATTTTTAATAAAAAATATTTAAGAACAATTCAACAGATTTCATCCCTAGTGGCTCTCAACCCCAGATCCAGTTTTGACTCAAGCATAACCCTAAAACTTGACCCTCTATTCAGCCTCAAACCCCAAACCTTTCCACAGGCTCTGGGTGGAAAGTTACTGACCCTGTATCTGAGCCAACTTTCAAAAACAAAAATAACTTGCCTGATGAAATTTTTTGTAGGGAAAAAAAAACGCACACGCGCGCACACGCACACACACGCACGCCATATATACCAGGAGGGATTAAATCCTCATGTTGCAAGAATTTAATTTAAAAAAGCTAAGACATTGTAGGAATGCAAAAATATCACCTCAGCCTGGTAACCTTTGGCTTAGGCATGCACTTCCACAGCTCACAAACGGGAATGTTTCCTCTCCAGCGCTGGGAGGACTGGTGCCACTCAGGAATGCCTGGCTTCAGCCCAGTTCGGAGAGGAAACCAGCAGCGCTTTACTACGGGGCCTCTGCGGGCTCCTGGAGGCAGCCTCTCCTCCCATGGGCTTCTTTGAATTCCCACTTTCTCCGCCGCGTTCCCAGCGCCCCAGTCCCAAAGGAGCCGCTGAGGAGGAGCGAAGAAGGGTCTTTGCGAAATGACGCCACATGTTTTCCCCCTGTGAATCCAGATTACGGTTTCCCTTTGTTCTTGGGAGGTAAAGCTGAGTTTTCATCCCCGCTCCAAGCCCCAAGGTGTGAGAAGCAGATGTGTGCCTGCTGCTGTCACCTCTGTGGTGTGACTGCCGTCGGGAAGGACGCACCGGTGCCTCCAGTGAGGGAAACAGCCCTTGGGAAGCCCTCGGTACCTGCACAGGGGCAGGAATAAGTTCATTTCACACCAAGATTAAGCCTTTAACGGGGCCCTGTGCATTAGCAGAATTCCTGGCATGTCCCAGCCTCGTTTAAAAGGTGGACGGGAAACTCTCTGCTGATCTCGAGTTAATCACGACAACCAAGGGAGCGACCTGCAGGAAACAATCCTCTGGGTACTGACGTTACCCACATAAAGCCAGCAGTTCCTCTGGTTTATTGGCTGTGTTTTTTCCCCCCAGCAGGCTTAATTTATGGTAATTACTAGGAACTATGGATTAAATTAATAAAAAGGAAATTATTAAGGTTTCCTGACCTAGAGGCCAAAGGTAAATAAAGAGAAGCAAACTGTTCAAGATGGAAACACTTCTCTGCTGCTTTTGGGTCTGGAAGAGAAGTTTTTCAGTGCAGCAAGAGACAGAATAGGATTTTGGGAAGGAGCTGTCTCATCTTGGATGCTGGGGAGCTCTGAACCATCTTGGCACAACTGCTCCCCGGCAGTGGAGTGAGCTGTGAGCAGAGTATGAAACAGCAAAGGAAACAGAGATCTCCGTCAGAAGGGAAGAGACTATAAAAATAATATAATACAGAAATCCAGCTTCATTCAAACTACACCAAAGTCCAGGGTCCTGCTCTACATCCAGCACTGCCAGCTGATCAGGAGCAATTCTCTCCTGCCTGGTCCGAGCACATTTACTACTGCTTATAATTCTTATATACATCTCATACTTTAAATCAGAATTTCAGATGTTATGCTGTTGCAGAAGCAGACCACTGGCATCTGCCAGACCTGGCCTTGCCATTCCTGGGTATGAACAGGAATAAACATGGGGATGGCTCCCACTCTGCTTTCCCTGCAGCTCAGTGCGGAACAAAGACACCGAGTTTTGCTCTCAGTAATTATCCTGGAGCTCATCAGCCTCTCCCCTTCCAAGGCTCTCCACACAAACACAGTTCCTGCAATGAGCCCTTCCAGCTCCATCAGCTCCACTTCCCACCCTGTGTCCAGTGTAAAATCAGGTATAACCTGAAATTCATCTCCTGCTCTGCCACCAACTTTGGCTCTGCAAACAGACTCATCCAGCGTGGCCAATTCCAGAACAGAAAGTCTTACAATTTTTAATTTTACCATTTTTAATATGACATATATCTACCTAAAAAAAAGGTTTGATGCAAAGTTTACAAAGTTCAAAAGAATATCTGAAATCACGTCCCACCTTGCAAAGATTAAGTAAATGCAGCACACACCTGAGCTTGTATTTAAATACACCCTGGCTGCATTTAAGAAAGAACTACTACAAGCTTGAATCCTGAGAAAAGCAGTGAAATCCTCCTGGAAGCAGCTCTGGCAGGGCAGGCACGAAGCAGCACAACCAACACTTACAGTGGCCAATTGTTAGAGTGAAAACAAAGCTGGCAGATTGGATGTCACTGGGGAGGGATATCAGCGTCTGATCTCGGTCAGGACGGGACACGGGGGTACCTGGAGCCTTGTCAAACTCAATGCTCTTATGTAGTAGGTTGAATAACAGAACAATGTTTACATTTCCCCTTGTGCCCTAAGTAGTTTGGAAGTTGGACACCTGAAAAGCCTGAATGATTTTTAAAGCAGCGCCACAGTCGGGTCTTGATCACCGAGGCCGTGGCTGTTCCTTGCTGGTATTCAAGAAAATAAAACCAGAAAAACCCAAACAACTCCAAGTTATTTCGGCTTCTGAGCCTGGATATTCAGCATAAACAGAATAAATGATGGAAAATCCAGGAGGTTGCTCCCGCTGTGGGCACACCAGCCTCGTGCAGGCACAGCAACCCTAAACACAACCATGCAGCTGGGGACCTGGTGAATTCCACCCAAGAAAGAGTTTGCTTGATTTTTTTCCATATTAACACATTGAAACTTAATATTGAAAGCTCCTTACATAACACAACAAAATGCAGCTCGTAGCAAAAAGTGTGAATTGAAGCATGTAGGAAGCAAACATTAGAGAGCAAAAAATGCTGCATAACAAACGCACCAAAATCACAGAATTATAGAATTCCTGGAGTTGGAAGGGATCCACAAGGATCATGGAGTCCAACTCCTGGCCCTCCACAGGACACCCTGTCCCAGAAATAGGGAGGAAGTAGTAAAAGCCTGGTGAAAGAGGGGATGACTTCTCTGATAGCATTTTATCATTCCTCCTCACTGCTGCCCACTCTCCAAAGATCCTCCTTCCATCCTCCTAAGCTCCCAGCTCTCTGATCCTCACAGCCAGCCTGGATCCCAACGCTCTTCAAAGACAAAATTGATAGTTTCAAAATTCAGCTTCATCAATCTCTTCTAAACTCATGTGCTCTCCAGAAAAGTGAGTCCCAATCCAGCTTGAATTGGACCATTTCATCTCATCCTGGGCTCAAATGATTGTCAGTCCATCAAATGCTGCTTTGAAAACTGATTTCTTGCAGATGACCATGATTGCTATAAAACAGTATTTAAAAACATTTTAATATTTGAAAAGAACTTTCCTCTCCTCTTATATCAACCACATGTTTGCAAAAGGGCCTGGGGTTTACCACTGCTTGGTGAGAAAAATAGCAGAAAGGAGAAAGGATAATGGGGTGATAATGACTGGGAATGTATGGATTGAATTTGGACTCCATTTAAATACTAGAGGACAATTTGTGACTCCTCGGTGTAGGCAAGCACAGAGAAACATTTGTGGCTCAAGCGTGCATATGAATATAGAAAAATATCTTGTGGCAAACGATATTTCTTTTAGCACAGACAAACTCTGACCAAGCTGCCAGCTGCTGAAATTGTGGTACTCACCCCAGTCCCAGCAGATGGGCTCTGTCTCACTGGAATCCCTCAGGAGATTTCTCGTTCGCGCACCAGTGCTGTAGGTTGGGAACCCTTTGTCACCACCAAGGAGAACCCATCCCACTGCAGACCACAGCCAGGAATAAATAAAAATTCTGCCTCCACCTTGTGCCCCCAGACTCCTCCCCACTCCCAGGAGCTTTAATTTGGCAATACTCAGTAAAAGAGCCAACACAAAGCTGCACTTCAACCAGGAGCTTCAGCGGAATAATTTGAATTGTTGGCCTAGGTGATGTAGTTGGAGTAGATGAGTGTAGGTCTCATTCAACTAAAAATATTCTACTCCACCCTACTCTGTTCTATCCTGATGAAAGAAACTGTAGAGAAACCAGGTCTGGTCCTACTTGACTCAGCTCTGAAGGCTCAGGCTTTTCTCCTGTTTTTATGATGCTGCATTTTAAGGAGTTTGGTGACAACACTTGCACCTCAGTTTAGTCACTGCCAGACTTCCGTGAGTCGGATTATTTTATTTTGATGAACAGTTTGTCACGTGCTCTGCTGGGGGCAGGGAAGTCAGGCTGAATTTCACTGTTAAAAGCTACTAAATAAAATTACCTGAAAGTGAATTTTGACTTCAGAGCTGCTGGTTTGTGATCCCCTTTACAGAGGTCTGATTTTAGAGCAGAGTCACTTTGAGTAGGGTCTCAATAAGGACCAAATTTCTAAATGTCCATGAAAACTGAGGTTGAAAACTATGAAAACTATGGTTGAAATAACCACATTTGAAAAGTCACTCTCCAGGCTGGACAGAGAAGCTGTGGCTTCCTCATCCCTGGAAATTTTCAAGGCCAGGTTGGACAGGGCTTGGAGCAACTTGGTCTGGTGGAAGGTGTCCCTTCTGTGACAGGGAGCTGGAACAAGATGATCTTTGAGGTCCCTTTCAACCCAAAACATTCTGTGAAAAATAAGAGTTAAAACATCTCAGGGTCTGAAGAGCAAATAAAGATGTAGGAGACACACAGAGAGCTGCTCCACCAGATCCTGGTGGCTCCTGTGATTATTCACACTCACTTGTTCTTTTTCTCCCTGGTCTGTCCCACTTATCTGAAAAAAGACACAGAGCAGGAAACAAGAGAGTACAGAGAGGATTATAAAAACATTCTTCCCTATTAAGCAACTGGGCTGATTTTCACTGTGAGAAAGATGAAGCAGATTGAAGAAAACACTTACCTGTACATCTCCATTCCTGACAGAAACCCTTGATTGCCTTTGTCACTGTAGCACACGAACGCAAGGCCAAATGAAACACATGTTTACAGCTATAATGAGGATTAGCTTTGCACTAAAAAAGTTGAACTACGGTCAAAATTAGATGGTGACATGGGTATTTGCCAACAGCATTAAATGAGAAATAACAGAGTATGAGGTTTCTGGAATGAATAGAAAATGTATTGTTTGGAGACCTTTTTGGCCAAGTATCAACATATGCCAATACTTAAGACTTCTTGTTCTTATTTACTTACCCCAACAATAAAACAAATGTTGTTTTGTGCCAACAGCCTGATAGACTGGTCCTGTATCTTGAGAAATAGAGATTGGATATTATTTCTCTCATATCAGCTTCAGCCTACTTTAAAAAAAAAGAAAAAAAGATGCAAAGTAATTGAGTCCAGAGCAGAGGAAATAAGGGAAGGAGGTAATCGATTTTAATAATATATAGCATCAACACACATTAAGGAAATTCATAAAACAGAGGGAAAATAAAACATTTGCCCATCTTAGAAGACCAGGCAGTGTTTGCAGCTTCACCCAGCTCCATGCAGAGATTATTGGTGAAGCCTCAACCCCAGCAGTGATTTATCTTCACCCAGTGCCCTCCATCAGCCTGAGCCCAGAACGGTGAGGAGACCACCCTCATTCCCATTCCAAACCAGGCAAACCGATGAGTGGAAATCGTAGGAAATTCTCTCCAAAGCAGAGAACATTAAATGTGTCTGCAGTTGAAACATCCAGACCCTTCCCTGGCCCCGGCACTTCTCTCTGTGGTATCACCCACAGCCAGGCCACCGCTGTGCTCCCATCACAGCATTCCTGCAGCGTTTCCACCTGGGATGTGCCTCATGCTCGTGCTGTAACACTGCAGCTGGAAGAGATGCAGACCCACACAGAGCTCGCTCCATTCTAAGGCAGGTATTGTCAGTAAAAACAACAGGAAATCCTTCTCATTTTGGAATGATTCTCCCCAAAGCTTTTCACCACATCCAGACTAACACAGATTTGCTCAAGCTGATTTTCAGGTGGCATTTGGATGGGTGTGACATAACAGGGGTTTGGCTGGGGGCTGACTTTGTACATGGTGGGGGGGACCCTGCTATTTAGACCAGAAAAAAGTTCATTTCTGTTGCCAGTTTGGGGAAAATGGACAAAACTCTCGAGTTTTGCTGTCTTGTGTCCGGTCTGTTGCTCTGAAAACTGCTTGTGTGCTGAAAAAAATAAACCCCATCATATTTACCTGACTTGCAGAGGTGAACTCCTGAAGTCTTTGCAATACAACGCCCACAGCACCCACACATGAGTATAATGTGTTTGTAGGGGTTCTGTACATTCACCTCCTCCATTCCTTAAAAAAATGTGAATAAAGGTATTGATCACTTACCACCTGTGCTCTGGACTACCACCCTACAAATGTTTTTGCTCTGGGAAAATGATGAAGCACACGTTAGCATTAACTTTTCTGCTTTTTTTTTTTATGCAGCTATAAACAGATCTATTGATTTCCCCCACCCCTCCCGCTTTTTAATTTTGCAAAAATAAATGCTTTCCTGGACAGTCAGAGTTCATTACTGAGACAGAGCACAGCTCCCCTTGTCCTGCCCACAAGAATCAGAGAACCATTTAGGTTGGAGAAGATCATAGATTTTTAAGGTTGGAAAAATTCTTTAAGGTTATCAAGTCCAAGGCCACCACTAACCCGTGTCCTCAAGTGCCACTTACAGACAACTTCTAAGTCCTCACAGGGACGCGATTCCCCCATTGTCCTGGGCAGCCTGTTCTGATCCTGGACAACCCTTTTGGTGAGGAATATTTCCCTGATATCCAACCTAAACCTCCCCTGGTGCAACTTGAGTCCATTTTCTCTCCTCCTGTCCCTGTTCCCTGGGAGCAGAGCCCGATTTCCCTGGCTGTCCCCTCCTGTCAGGGAGTTGTGCAGAGCCACAGGATTCCCCCGAGCCTCCTTTTCTCCCGGCTCAGCTCCCTCAGCCTCTCCAGACCCTTCCCCAGCTCCGTTCCCTTCTCTGGACACACTCCAGCCCCTCCACACCTTTCTGGGCAATGCACAGTTGAGTGAGAGGTGAGACTGAGAACCTGCTTTGTCCCCCAGGAGCTGCTCCCTGCTCCTCATCCTCCCCTGGCTCCACCTTTGCAGCCTCCAGCAGCCCCAGCTCGTCCCGTCTCATTCGCGCTGGCTCCGAGCACAAGCTTCCCAAAAATGTGATTGCCTGGAAAACCCAGGATCCCCACAGCTGGGTCTCCAGGAGGGGTTCTCACACACCCTCTGGCTTTGCAGCAGGGGATGAGGAGGTGGAATCAGCTCTTCCTCCTCCTGGAGGAACGTGGAGAGCCCAGAGAAAATCTCACCATCTGCACAGCCCGTGAGTCACCCCGGGGCCTGGGCAGTTTACTCTATAGATTAGTCAACAGAAACAAACACAAATCCCCAGACATTAAAAAGCCTTTTTAGAAAAATAATTTTTAACTCCCTCCCCAAAAAAAAAATCTGGCCACAGTTCTCTAATTATAATTTTCTGGAGATTTAAGAAAAAAATAATATTTAATTGTGGTTTCTATAAACATGAAGATAAATTACTACATGTAAATATTGGTTCTCAACAGTTACTAATGCCTCTCTGGGGGCTGTTTTTATTTTACTGAGACAGAGAAACTAAGTTGTAAAATATTTTCTTTGTCCCTTACGCTCATCATGGAGAGATTTGTAAAGTTTTCTTGCATTCGCCACCGAATGCTTTCTAGCTGATGACTTTTGACAGCATTATTAAGTAAATTGAAGGGGAAGCTTGACTTCCAAGATGATGCATTGTAAAGTCATGAGAAATAAAACTGAAGCTTTTATTCCAGAAAGGAAGAGGCAGTAAATGCAAGGAAGACACTAAGACAGACACTGTACCACCCACCAGTTCCCCTTTTAAAGCTTCCAAGCTGACTGGAAGTCAGAGCCATAATGAGAGAATTTTAAGAGTGTTGGGGTTTGGGTTTGGATGAGCAACACGATGTGTGTGAGCACCCCTGAGGCTGATCCAGACTGTGTGAGCTTCCTGGATCCAGCCTGTGGGCTGCAAGATTTACAAGGGCAAGCTGAGGTATCACATATTTTCGGCTTCTCGCTGGGTTAAAAAAATGCCCTGAGAGCATCATCTCTTCCAATATTGTCCTGTTACAGCTGTGGAATATCAGTCAAGGAATGGATGGATGAGGAAATGGAAAGCAACAGGAGAACAGCCCTGAGCAAACCTTCCCTGGACAGAAGGAGCAGTGTGGGGCTGTGCAGCTGCACTTACACCTTACAGAGTTTGACAAAGGAAGAAAAAGTCATTAAAAAGGGCAAATCACGATCCAAGGGTGTTATCAGGATCTGAATGTATTCCAGTTGTGTTGGTACAGCTGAAATGCCACTGCCAATCCTCTGGCTCCTCTGCCCAGCCACAGGAGGAAAGGGTTTCTGTACCACACGGGGTCTGTGGCCGATCTCCTGAGACCACGGCGAGGTGGGAGCTCAGCTCAGATGCAGGTACCAGGTACCTCCTGAGCATCCTCCTGAGGAACTGCCCTCACCTCAAAACAACCAAATAAACCCAACCCAAGTTATGAGAAACTTCCACTGTTTTGGGGTGGTTTTTTTTTTTTTGTNTTTTTGGGTTTTTTTTTTTTAGTGCCAGATGAGTTTCCCGATCGTGGCCATGATGCCAGGTACAGCTGAGGAACAGAGGCTGCAGCCTGGGAGCAGGAGTGGACAGAGAGAAAAAGGATGTATGACAAGCTCAAACTACCACCAAACTGGACAAGAAACAGCAGCCAAGGCACAGGATCTGGAGCAGAAGCCCTGTGAGGGAGAAGGCACCCTGGGGGCTTCAGATGGGGACATTTGTAAAACCCAAAGCTTCTTGAGCAGGGAGAGCGTGGACCCTTTGAGAGTGTGTCCACATCAGGGAGGTGCTCACCCATGGAAACCCCTCCATGAGCCTCGACATTGTTTCCTCACATCCCACGAAGCAGGTCAGGGAAAGGGAATTTGTTGTTCCAAACCAGTGACATTTTGCATTTGGCTCTTAGGCAAAGGCTTCAGCTTTGCCGCCTTGTCAGGACTTTGCCTGGCCCAGAGAAATCACAGCAGTTGGCGGGACAGAGAAATGAACACGGAGAGGCAAAGCCCAGGGACGGAGCCGACAGGGAACCTCCTGCTGCTCCATTCCAGGCAGAGCCCCAGCCCCGAGCTGTGCTGCTCTTCCACAGCCCTGGTGTGCCGAGCGCTCTCCAGACAGACACCAGGAGATGCGGTTCCCACCCAGAACAGCTTCCAGCTCCAGCTGGGCAGAGCACAGGGAGAGCACACCCCACCATCCAGCTCTGCGATACATTCACAGACTGTCCCAGTAACAGAGCCCAGAAACTGCTCCCCAGTCCCTCGTCCTCACGGTTTCCACAGGCACTGGGAGAGGTGGGTGTCTTGCTCGGTTTCATAACAGCGCTGCACGCTGATGTGCAATAAATAAAGATGAAATGGAAATAATCCAACCCATTCCTCCCTGAGCACAGTTCAAGGAAAATATTGCAGCTAGAGAACATAAGCAGACCCAATAAATTTGTTCATCCCCCACCCCACTCCCCTTTTGTTATTAGGGTGTGACTAAGGCTTTGCAGCATCAACTTTAGGTCTTAATTAGAGATTCTTGCTGTGAGCTCAAGGGATATTTTAAAATCACATTAAAACTATCATAGGAAGTTGCAGCAGGCACTCAGACACAATGCAAACCTGGGAATTGGGATGGTTTAAACACACGTCACAGTCCCAGGATTTTTTCTTTATCTTAAACCACAGATTCTTCGGGTGGTGCTGATATCATACTAAGAGAAGGCAGAGGGGCTTCTTAGACTGCACCCAGATGTCCTCAAATATCTATATCCAGAGGACAGCTTGACTTTCTTGAGTCAAAACTGGAGAAAGTGGGGCTCTATTACAAGGAAGAACTTATTGCCTGGGCTGCTGCTTAAGACATCATTGTCTGACTGTGATTTCTGCCCTGCACTCGCTTCAGACGACTGAACTTGACCTATCCACCCATCATAAATTAAATTCTTTGATCTCATCTGTAACAACACAGAGCCCTAATAACAATAGATCAAACCCTGGCAGGGACAATATGCTTATTCTTTACCAACTAAATTTTAATTAGTAAACAGGGCAGGGGAAGAATCCACCTTCGCAGAACAAAAAGGGAAAGAAAAAGCATTTTGTACTTGAAAGAAATCGCTGATAAAGAGCAGAGACATCTTTCAGAGCTCTACATCCTTGTTCTGTTCATCTGAAAAAACCACATCATCCCCAAACCATTAAACCCAGGATGAATTTCACATTGTAAGAAATCGCCGTGAAAGCAAACATCAAAAGGGGCTGGGGAGGAGGAAGCAGATCAGGTGGGAGAGCGGTGGCACGACGCCTTTTATCCGCTGTTCTCACAGAGCCATCCTGGCCGCCATCGGCCCGGGGCTGCCCGCGGCCGGGACGGGGGAGGCGGCGGCTGAGGGCTGAGCCGAGCTCCCACAGCTCCCAGGGCAGCTCGGTGTTTGCAGAGCTTCTGTTTGCACAGAAGGGGTGGATTTATCATGGCTGGGATCCATCCCCTTTACACCAAACAACTCGGGCTGGCTCCTGACACCCAGGGGAGCCTGCGTGCCCTCAGCGGCCGGGCTCCTTCCAGGCAGATGTAAATACTTAATCCAAGTGTTCCTGTCAGCACCGGCACTCGTTGAGGCAGGGATTTTCTGTGGCTGTGCATCTCAGGTCACTTTATGCAAAAGTAGAAGCAAATCCTAGGTAAATCTTCTTTTGCTGGAGCACTCACCATGTTCCCAGTGTGTCTGGAGCCTCACACCAGGGCGCAGCAACAGCTGGTCCCTTGGTAGATGGTTCATAGGCCTCTCACCTCACCCAGCCCTCACAAATCCAGCAGGTATTTTGTAGGAGGTGCAGAAAGCCTCACCAGAGAAAAGAACAAGGACTGAAGGAGATGACATGCTCATATCTGGCTCATTTCCTTGGGAAAGCAGCAAAACCCCCAGCATGGCTGATTAAACCTGCCTGGCACAGGAAGGAGACAAGCCCAAGCCAACTCACCCCATTTGTGTGGTGTTACCACATCCCAGGCAAAAAAAAATCCAGAGCCCTCACTGGAACCAAGCTCATGATCAGGGACACTTCACCAAACCCCCCTGAGCACCGAACACCTTGAGTTTAACCTCTCCAATCATCCTCACTGGGGCTTGGAAATGCCACCACACCCCCTGGGTTCTCAAACAGGTTTGATTTGACACCAAACTCCTGCTGAGCCAAGGTGCTGGGATTTTATTCGCTGTGTGTGTCTGGTTGTAAACAGCTACTACCTCAAAAAAACCCCAACAACCCAATTTTAATCAATAATTAAATTTTAAAAGGAAACTTGCAGGCAGTGAATAAATAAGCCAAGTACAAACCCTTTTTTTCCAGCTGGTTGTCAGCATTTTTAAGCTATTTTACTAATTGGTTGTACCAAAACTCCCCACGATTTGTTTACCACTGAAATGCAGCCCCTCTGCAGTGCAAGGCTGTGGGAAAGGGAAAGAAAAATCTGCATTTCAGCTGAAATCGTGGGATGAGTTTCACGTAGGAAAAATCTTAATAAGCAAAGTGGAATTCAGGCTGAACACTGGGGAAAACATTGGGGCTTTTATCAAATGCCAAGTGACCCTTAATGGTTACAGGCAGGTGAGCTGGCCCTGTTTTTGTGACAGTTGCCCATGCCCAAGACAGAGGACACAAATTGTGATACCCTGCAGGTCCTCCCTCTGCTACATCTGATGTGGGATGGGAACCAATGCCCAGCCAGGCCCCAAAAACATTTAGATTTTCTTTCCGTGTTTTAATGCCCACTCTGGAATAGATATTTCAATTTTACACCACAGATCATGCACAAACCAACAATAAATTTCATAAAGAGGAAAAAGAGAACTGAGAAAACGACCACCATGTTTCTTTAGGTGAGTTTTCAGTTGCTCCCTTAGACATTAAAAATAAACAAATATGGTAAAGTTTTCCCACTGGAGTCTCCACGAGCACTTAGAGAGGATGAAACCCTGCCCACCCCAAATCAAGTGAGAGAGTGAAAATTTTTCTGGCACAAGTACACACAGGTAAGCTTTGGAACACAGGAAGCCCAAACAAGGAATAACCCAAAAATAAACAAGGAATAACCCAAAAATAAACAAGCAAAATCCACCCAGAGCACGGGCAGCACCCAGCCTTTGGTTCAATCACAACTGGAAGGATAAAAAGAAGGAATCCATCACCCTGTGGATTTTCATACCACGGTCACCACTCACATCCATCAATTTCTGCAGATGCAGCTGCTGGGCAGCTCTGAGGAGCAGCTCCAGGACTCCTTCTCCTCCCGTGCTGAGGCCAGGCAGCCCGAGCCCATTCTGCTCCTCAGGGGACAGCAGCTGCTTTTGCCACCTAGCACCACTCAGTGCCTCGTCAGAGCCTCGCGTGTTGTGTGGTCCGGAGCTGGGTCGCACAGCCAGCCAGAGCCCTCAGCTCCATTTCCAGTTCACATCACTCTAACAGACCCTCAGCTGGCCTGAGAAACTCACAAACATCTCTTTCTGCAAACAAGGAGTTGGGTTTCTTTTGTCTTGCAATCAGGGGAGACAAATTCTCCCCTTAACCACAGTTTAATTTATTCCTTTTGGTTGTTGTTGCCTCCACCTAGCGCAGCTGTCTAGACTGGGGTGGTGGTTTGCTTTCTTTTTTTCCTCTTCACTTGGGGATTTTTGGAAGCGGCCTTCGCTTCTTTCCGAAACAAGTTTATTTTTAGTGTCACTTTTTCCATTGGCAGGATGCTATGGCTGAGGGAGCTGCTCTCGCAGGAACTGAGCTGCCTTCAGTGGGAAAATGAAAACGGCTTGGAGAGCAGGAGGAAGCGGCCGAGGTGACACGGAGGTGGTCCAAGGGAAAAGGGGCAATGGGAGAAGCTCACACATCCCCTTCAAACCCCAAACTGCTCAACCAAGGAGGGTTTGGCACCTTCTGACATCCCCTCGGGCTGATCTCCTTGGATGGAGCTCCACGTGGGAGGATGCCAACAGGACTCACACCTGCCCACGCCACGGCACTCTCAACTCTCTCCTGTTCCTTCCCAGAACAGGTAAACACTCCTGGAGGAGCCACCTGAGAGCTTTAAATCCCGGGTAACCCTGCCCCAGGAACCTCCCAGCGGCACCAAACAGCTCCCAGGTGATTCCTCAGGACAGGGGATCACAGGCACGGGGTTTTTTGGGTTTTGCTTGGCTGTTTAGTGCCCTACAACCTCCTGGCTGCCTTCTAGCCGTGCTGACCTTGCTTGCTCCTGCTCTTTCAGATCCGTGTTCATTCCACTTTTCCCCAGAAATACACACTCCTCTGATTTTCCCACGATTTTGCTGGTGAGTGTTTTCAGAGAGCTGGGAAAAGGATGGCAGCGTTCAGCCCTCAGTCCCCTCCTCACCTGCAGAGTTTAATCCCACTGCAGTGATCATCTCCTTAATTACCACTAGTTTTCTACCTTGCAAAGAGGAAGGGTGTAAAAATCCAACTTTTTTT
>VXBU01011938.1:453160-484665 GCA_013400315.1 Bombycilla garrulus | reverse complement strand
TTTTTTTTCTGTAAAGGAAGAGATGGACTTGAAATAATTGGATAAAAATAAGACTGGACTCTTATTTTTCCAGTGCCAATTTTCAGCATTCACGGTGCCCATTCCAAAGATTTCCTGACACCACGTTGGCTTCACTGAGCTCAACAAACACATCCCAAATACAGCAATACCATGAGGGCAGAAGAAATGAAAGTCATATATTTTAAGGCAAACCCCGCAGGCTTTTAGGGTGGGAGTGAAGAGGTGGGGGAGGGCATTAAAACACACACACAAAACCCCAGAATTAAGCAAGCGAGACCATTCCAGTTGAGCTGTTTCAGCCATTGTCTTACAACAACTTTAAACCCAATTGCTTCTTTTTAATGAGGTATTTTCTTCCTCTTAACCACCCAAATCTAATCCATGATGTTAGTCCAACTCAGAGAACTTAAAATCAGAACATTGGGGCCTTTCTTAATCCTCTTAACTTGCCAAAGGTTTTCTGATCACACACCTCTTCCTTCCTACTTAGGACTGGTTTTTTTCCACCACCCTTTGTCTTCTGTTTACAGCTGTGAAAAATTAGAATCCAGGCAGTAAAATCTCTACATAACAAATGAGCATTTAGAGATGGCTTGCATGTTTCATTGAAGGAAACCAGGCACGTTTTCTTAATTATTTCATCAAATCATATCTTGCCTGGGCTCAGATACTTAGCATTTCTTGAAGGGCATTCTTTAATCCACAGTCTTTTGTTCTAATGAATGATTATCTTCAGAAGATGAAGCCCGGCTCATGCTGTGGTCACTTAGCACCTTTCCCATGATGTGGAAGTCAATAAAGCTGGGACTGGATCTCGTGTGAAATCTGGGAATCCTCCTCCTCCATCTCTTCCAGCTCCTCCTGAATCCCGGTGTCTCAGGAGAGGATGCAGGGCTCGATCATTGTCTGGTCACTGCTCAGATGAAGGAGCTGGAAAAGCTGTGATCCAGCACTGATTGATTTCAGGGCTCATAACCAGAGCTGTACAAATTCGCATCTTCCATCCCCTCAAAGCTGATCTTCCACAGTCATGGCTGAAGTGGCACAGGAGGCTGGCAGTGCCGGGGATCTGAAGCACATCCTTGTGACGGCCGGGGAGCCACACTGGAGTGAGAATCGCACATCAGGAGGAACTTACCGCCCCTCATGAAATCTAATGAGCAGTGAGGGCAGCAGGTGTCCTCAGAGATTTTCCAAGCCCAGCCACCTGCAGGTTTCCCCTCAGGCCTGTGGAGTGCTGGAGCTGCTGGCTGAGCACCGGCTCCCGGGGCCATTCCTCGCTGTTGGACTGCGCCGAGCAGGCACAGCTCAGCAGGCACGGCTGATCAGCCTTCCCAGCACACCAGGAGCACGTGGCAGGAGCTGCTCTCCAGAAGAAGGGCCTGAGAGGGAGCTGGAAGGTGCTGAGCAATGCAGGAGCCATGAGTAACCAACTGTCCAAGGGACAGTCCCCAGCACGTCCCCGTCCAAATTAGGTTTCAAAACACAAACAGCCAGAGATTTCCTTCCTGCCCCTGCATCTGAGAGAGATGGGTTTTACCGAGTGGGCCACCGAGTTGAGATCAACTAGGAGCCAAGCAAAGGGCTTGAACCAGAACCTGGCACCCATCCCAAGTTCCTTTTGAGTTGGGTTAACATTCCCCACCCATCATTTTTCATGTGCATGTGCCACATCACTTCCTGGTCCTGATTTGCCTGCTATTTGCCCCACGGGTAGGGTGTTACCCATCGAGACTCAAAAACCAGCAAGTAACCCCTCCTCCCCCTCCTCATAAACCCCACACCCATCTCTGAGGGATCCAAGCATCCCTAGCAGGAAGGAGTCCAAGAATTCTTTATGCACATAAGAATGTCCCCTTGCCACATCATAATCCTGTTTGCTACCAGTGCCACACACTGATGGTCTAGGTCAAACTCCAGATGTTAATAAACCTCGGTAACAACTGCTCAGAGAAAATGCAGATAATTGGTCTCATACCTGCTATTAGAAGGAAAAAACCCAACAAAATACATGACAAAAAGAAAAAAAAAAGGTGCTATAAAAAATGCATCTTGGTTGCTTTTAACATTCTTTTCTAAAAGCTAATTTTAGCTCTATGGCTGGAGCTGAAAGGCAGCTGCACATCTAGTGTGATCTGCCAACCTCCGTGGGTCGGCCCCCAGCACTCCTGTGCTGCAAGTAAAGCTTTGGGATGCACAACCACAAAACACAGAGGGTTAATTGATGGGGGATCCAAGATGTTTCCCCGTGCTCTCCCAGCTTTGGACAGACTTGGACGTCGATGGCCTTGCTGCAGTCAGGTGCTGACTGTAAAACAACTCCTTCTGTTGCTGTTGCCTGGGTTGCTGGGTTATAAAAGCATTAATACTTGGCTTGTTGTCACAGTTTTTTCACTGGCTTTGCTACTGCTGTGAGCTTCCCAAATGTGCTATACTTGGAAGAATCCACGAGCAACAGCAGGAGATGTGGTCTGGGATGCTCACAGTGCTGTCTGTAGGTGCATTTCTGCTGCCCTTGAATCCCCATCATTACCATATATGCCCTGCAAAAACAGTTTCCAGGCAGATGTTTATATTTTGCTTTTGGGTTGGCTGGGGTTCTGAGAGGATCAGATATGGTCAAATTCTGCTGCTGGTGCAGATAATGCAAATCCCCACAAGATAAGTGAGGTGAATTATCTGTGTACAGTCACAGGAATTACACGCCAAGGAAGAGTTTCCCAATTAATCAGGAATCAGAGTTGTGTGGACTAAACCCCTCTGGCCTGAGCAGCTGACATTATTGATCAGTGTTATTCCCAGGCTATCCCAGTCCTTGCTCCCTTCCATCCACAAGTGCTTTGTTATTTGTTTTCAGGAATGGTCGCTTGTCAGAGTTGCTGCTTCCTCACACACTCCACTAACACCCAGACCAGAGTTCTGCTGCTGCAGAGCACAGGTTCACTGCTCTGAGTGGAAATCATCACATTCAAATACCTGAAACACTGCACCCACTTCTCTCCAGCTCCTGACTCCCCCAGTGAGCAGAACAATTCTGCCCAGGGAGATTCTTCTGTGCAGTGGGAATTTCACTGGGCACTTGAAGGTGCAGTGAGCAGTCACAACACAACTTTGCTGATCTTCCTCAGAGTATCCATGCAATTATCCAAAACTGCCACTAGCCTTTTTGGAGGATATTATTTAAACCTCTTCAGGAGGGATAACAGGGCTCTGTAGAAGTGCAAATTGTTTGTCCATGTCAGTCCAGGGAAGGCAGCTGAGACTGAATTTGTGAAGCTTCACTCACACCCTGGCCTCTGAGCAACATTTCACCCAGGTCCTCTCTACCTGCCACCACCTCATTAGGTTCAATCCCTCTCCTCATGGACACGGATATCCACATACCTGTCACATGGATATACACAATGAGCACTCAGCGGGCCAAGGCTGCCCTGCTCTGACACTTTGGCCTGATTTCCCCCACAACAAAAAACACCTCTAAGAGTCCATCTTGTGCCCTTCAATCCATCCTGAGAAACTTTCCCATTACACTCTGGGTTTTAACAGACAAAGCTCTGAGCAGCAGTCATGTACAGGGAGGAAATTTATAAAATGTTAAAAACTTTACAAGGAGAGCTCATCTTAAAAAAAACAACAAAGCCAGGAGCACAAACTGAGTTGTGCCAGAATCTGTTTGTTTCCTGCAAGTAACATGGTCTCTGCAGGACTTTGTGAAAAAGGAACAGCTTGGAGATGAGGACGGTGCTCATCCCCTGTGCATGTACTTCAGGCATCAGGACTGAAATATTTCACATTTTAATTCAGTGTGTGTACATGGCCTGTTTAAGTGAAATGGACTCACCCTGAAGAGGACAGTGAGATGCTGGAGCAGGCAATAACTTCATTTAGAAGGAGAAAGGAGGCAGCTGGAGAAGAGGGGAGCGGATGTGTGAAACCCCGAATCCAGTGGTTGTTCCCCAGCATTCTTCAGGAATTGCCGTGGTCTGTATAATGTGGGTAGTTTGGAGCAGTTATGCAGTAAATATTTTCCCCCCAAGTACTTTCCATGCTCGAGTCTTAGGTTTTCGGAGGGATTTTTTTATTTAAAAAAAAACAATTTTTTTTTTGAAGGAAGATCAATGACTTAATGAAAAAAGCCTGAGATGCAAGAGCGAGGCTATCGCTTTAAGAGTGCTTCCAGATTTACATAAATAACATTCCTGCTGCATAAACATCTTGGCAAAGGCAGAGCATCTAACCCCCCTCCTACTCTATTGGCCTCCACTAAATTCTGCAGAATATTAAAACCCCTTGATGGTAACGTGTTCTCGGCCAGAAACAAATCATTAGTTTGGATGAGGGCATCAAACTGCATCTGCTCTGTTCCCTGAAGTTCCAAGTGCAAGAGATTTAGGAGGGAGGGGAGAGGATTTCTTTGATAGAAGGATTTAGAAAAATGGCAATTGATAGAATTTTTAAGCAGATACAGAGATGAGGGGACGCGTCTTTCCCGGAGACACATGGGAATGGTCTGCAGCAATTAAACGTGGAGATGGGCTCAAGCTGTGCAGCTTGGAGGTGGATCTGAACGCTCAGGAGCTTTTGTTCTGCCCCCTGCACATGGCTGAGATGGTCCATCGATCGACTTTATCAAGAGTCGGGAAGGGGTAAATCCAGGCTCATCTCTAAGTGAAAAGAAGGGGGAAAAAAAATGGGAAGAGGGAGCTGTGAAATACTGCAGGGGACTGACTCTACCTGGCTGGCAGGAGGCTGCAGGGACAGAGGGTCTCTCATGCTGCAGGGCCATCTCACGGGCCTGGATGTTGCCCTCGTTGCTAAAGCTCCCTGGAGAAGGAAGAGAAGAGGAATGGCACAGATGAAGCCAGTTTTTCATTCACCTTTGAGTTTTCTTACACAGAATGAATTATTTTGGCGTCAGTTCCACGCTTCCAAGGAAGCAGCGCATAGCCAAAGATACTTAAAGCTGCTCCTACCCACCAGGGCAGCAGGAGATTGATTCTACCAGAGGAACTCTTTTACCAGCAACACCACTGAAAATCAGGGAGAGTTGAGGGTCCTTTTTCTCTTTCCAATCCAGTCTGTCTCTCATGCTTTCTCTCTCCAGAAAGAACCAGCTTCCTGCCTCCTCAGAGGTTCTCCTTTAAGTCTACAGGAACATCCTGCATGGATCTGCAGGGACAAATGATTTCTTGGAACACGCTGGTCTTAATCAAACCTAATCTCTCATGACAGGGCAGAGCAGCCTGGACATCCATTAGATTTAGCACAGCTACTCCAAGCAGTGCTGTTATGTCAAAATTATGCAACCTAGGCTTTGATAGGCTTTGGGGATTTTCTCAAAGGTTCCTCATGAGCCCGTTGGTGCCCCTCACATTTCAATGACCACAATATGAACATTAAATGTATTTCCTTTCCCACAGCTGGATGCTGTCCCATCTGTTCTGAGACAGCCAAAGTGTCAAGTAAGCCAGGCAAGGCAGGCAATTTTTCATGTAAATCTGTTGACTTTAGGATTTTTAAATATATGTCTTTTTAACAACCCACAGATTATCTCACCAAAAAATAAAAAAAAAAAGAAGAAAAAAAAAGGGTCATTTGCAAGAGTTCCTCCAGCAGTCCTTGGCATTGTTAGCCAGCAATGCAATGCACATATATTATCGTCAGAAGAAAACCTGGCAGAAGGACAGAGAGAAATGCCATGTACAGTCACTCTAATGGCTCAGCCTGGGATGTTGTATCCGACAGAGCTCGGCCTGGCTGCTCCAGAGGGATGCACAGAACCCCCTGAACAGCTGCGCCCTCCAACCACTCTCCAGCTGTGCAGCACAGGTGGAAGGCAGAAAAAACAGATTTAAAATGTTGTACTGGCCCCAGGCAGGGAGATGAGGGTTTGTCACAGACTTGGCCTCCTTCCCTGGCACCTCCAGCATCCCTGTGCCCCCCGGACCAGGGTGGGCAAACCCAGACACTCCTCCAGCAGCCCTGCACGGCCAGGGAGCAGCAGCCACAGCCTCAGGCCTCAGAAAGGTTTGCACAAAGCCAAGGAAATAACCTGTTACACCAACCCACGTCAGAGGAGAGCAGCTCAGTGTAAGCACAGAGCTGAATCAGTTCCAGAATCAGCCAAGGTCTCAGTGCAGGAGCAGCCTCCTCTCAGCTCACAACGACTCCCTGCTCATCCCGGCTCTTGGAGCAAGGCAGGGATGAGAACAAATGAAGTGAGCTGTGCCCGTGAACCACCACAGCAGTGACACAGGAGAGCCTTTCTCACCCCTGCTTTTCAAACCACCTTTTAAATCCCTTCTGCTTTTTCATGAGGTGCTTCACAATAAAACAGACTGGAGGAAGCAGCTGGCCAATCATCCTGTGATGAAAGCCAAAGATGTTAATTGCCTTCCTGCCTTACTTCATATGACAAATTTGCCATCACACCCCCACCTGGCAGGAGAGGATACCCAGAGGAGCAGCTTCCAGCCTCTGGATTTCATGTCCTTTTCCAAGAAAAACCTCCTCTGCTGGGCACCCAGAGCACACCTGGTCTTACCTGGAGTCTGGGGAGGGACCAAACCAAGAGGCAACAGGAGAACAGAAGAAACCAAACCTACTCCAGACATACAGCTCTCATTCTTTTAAAACTTAGGTGGATATTTGACTTACCCAGGTGCAGGTCATTTCTCCATATTTAAGGTTTGATTTATCTGGGAACCTCACATAGGCAGGACAGCAGGACACCACTGGAATAACAGGAGAAAAGGGAACTTGCTGCTTTGATGACCTCTAACTCTTCTAGCAGCTTCTGCTGGAGCAGCTCTGCAATCACAGAGAAGGTGTTTGCCATTTTAGCACCAAAATCTCCATGGAAAACGCAGCCATGGGCTCTGTGTGGAGCCACGAAGCATCATGCAGACCCAAGGCATGATGCCAGGCCATTGCCCTTTCCCTAACACACATTTTACCTGGGAATGGAGAAACCGCAGGTCTCTGGATAACTTGGGAACTTTGCCACTTCCTTCAATTCCCTCCCTTAACCAAAAAAAAAAAAAAAAATTAAAAAATCCAGCTTGTTTTCTGAAACTCTGCTTTAAAGAGCTAAGCTCCTAAACCCAGAGTGCGTGATGCAGAACAGCTGACTTCATGTAAGGCTGTGATTAGAAACAGCCCAGTGCTGAGCTGGGATTTCATGGGATGCACCTCGTTCAGAGCCCGGGCAGATGCACCACGAGCGTGGGTCCATCCATCCACACAGCCTGGCCAAGAGTGAGGACTTTGCTCCTTTCAGTGCCTGGGGCAGATCCTGACTCAGAGATTCCTCCACGTTATTTTCCATGGGAGGAAGCAGCAGTTATTTTGCAGAGGGTCTGAACAGAGGAGATGCCAGCTTCTTGCTGGTAAATACCACTTCCAACCTCACTCGCGGGCTCCAACAGATGTTTCTGCTTTTCAGAGTAATGGAAATTTTATGGACCATTTTCTCCTCCTTCTCCTGTTCCCTGGGATGGAGCAGCAGATCCAAAACACCCTGGGAAATGCAGTGGTCTCCTCCTGAGACTCACTTCAGAGCAGTGTCTCCAGCAGATCAGGGAGACACAGTCCAAGCACTCAGCTGTGGGTTGGGTTCCTCTGGAGAACCAGACACCCTCTGCAGCTGCACAAAGGTTCCCCTGTCAAACAGCTTTCACTGGAGAAGCTCAAAATCCTCCTGAAGGATGAGCTGCTGGCTCCCAAGCTGAGTAGAGAGCCCAGGGGTATGCACAAAAGTGGGTTAAAAAGATGTGGGAACTGAGGTATTGTTTTTATGCCCTTGTGTTGGTCATCATTGGTTACAGCTGGAGAAACTGAGGCAGGTGAAATCATTCCCTGAATCAAGGCAGAGCTGGGACTGATTCCTCCTGTATGAGGGACCAGTGTGCTCATCACAGGACAGCACCTCCCCAAAAACACAGAGTGATGGGACAGAGAGAGGGAAAACCTTTGCCAGTGCAGACAAAGTGCGGGACAGAAGGGTCTGATGTGCATCCTGAGAATCCCCATTTCCCCTTGCCTCCCTCTCATGTCCCTGTGTGAGAACCCCAGCATCCCCCCAGATTGCTCAAATAAACCCTGTGTTGCAATGCTCCTTAAGCAAAAACCAAAAAAGAAACTCGGGGAATCCCATTGACTCACAGCTGTATTAATTATTATTTTTTTCAAGGGCCCAGGACTTTGTGAATGAGAATATTATCCCATGGGGATTGAGAGCACAATGGAAACAGGAAACTTTTAAAAAGCATTTCTGTGGAGATATTATCTCAGTGCTGTAGGACACAGGATTTACTTAATTGCAGCCAAGGAAGTTTTAGATTACGCTCTGCAATGTCTGCACGAAGGTCTCAGCTATCACAGGGAAGGCTCCTTGCATGGCTGTTTCCTTTAAGATGTGTGCCTTTCCCTGGACACGTTCACTGGAGGGGATTTGGTGATAATGCAAGAGGGTTCGGAGCACTTCAAAGCCTTAAATGAGATTCAGGGCATCACAGCCCATGATAAAGAATATGAAATTGCTTTTCTAGCAGATGACATCCTGCTTTCTCTCAGTGAAACACAAGCCTCTATTCAATGCCTTGGAGAAGTTTGAGAGGTTAACAATCCTGTTTTGGGTTCTTTTTGTGTGCATAAATATGACCAAGACAGAGGCAATGCCTCCAGGCGCCTCCCCAGCAAAATCCCTCTTAATTTTCCATGCCAATAGTCTCTAGAAGGATTCAAATCCATAAGAGGCCAAATCTCTCTTCACTTAAATAAACTTATAACAGTAAGTCCCCAACCCTTTTATGTGACACACATCATGATTTTCAGAGATGGTCTAACTCCCCATTATCTCTGCTTGATTAGGTCCACTTAATGAAAATGGCCATCCTCTTGAGCACTTCATTTTCTGCAGGGGCCCTCACTACTTGAGCCCTTAACAACACTTGAACCTAATCCCACACCCCATTCCTCAAAAAAAAGTAAAAAAGAAAAAAAAACACAAAAAAAACACCCCAAAAAAGCCAAACCGAAAAGGAGGAGAAAACTAAGTAGAATACTCAGCAGTTTTATACAGGGATGAATTTCATCCTAAGCAGCACCTAGGAATCCAAGTTGCTTGTACTGCAGGAATGATGGAAACTGATTCACTGCCGGTTTGTGTCCTGTGTCCCCAGTTTTTTACTCCTTACATTTCATATTCCTGCTCCTGTTGCCCTGGAGTTCTCAGATCTCCTGGCTGGGTCTCTGCAGGTTCCTGAGGGTGTGTGTGAACCATCCCCAGAGCTCCCAAGCTGATGGGCATGTGAAGGCCCAGGCACCAATCTGGGATAACTCAAGCTCCTCCAACCTTGTCCGTGATGGAAACATCACATTTGGGTCCCCTTTGCTCACTCACTTGCCAGTTCCACTGAGATCTGCTGAGGATCCAGACTGGAACTTCAAACCCTCCTCACATTGTTGGACTTGGTTTGGTGGGCCCAAATATCCTGAGAGAAATGATGGATAGAAACAAATTTCTTAAAATTTGGTTTATCTTGAAATCTTTATCTTTATTTGTTTTTCACTTGATATTTGGTTTATCTTCACATTGTTTGACTTGATTTGGTGAGTCCTAATATCCTGGGAGAACAAATAGATAGAAACAAACCCATTTGAGAGAACTGATGGATAGAAACAAACCCACTCAAAATTTGGTTTATCTTCACATTGTTTGACTTGATTTGGTGAGTCCAAATATCTTGGGAGAACAGAAAGATAAAAACAAATCCATTTGATATGGGGATTATTTTAAGGGAAAGCTCAGTTTTTCTCCTCACCCTGCACTGGAACTGTCACGTGCTGTTTTTTGCTCCAGCCGTGTGGCCCCAGGCACGTCAGGTCCACAGGGTCATTCTGCAGGTGGAAAATATGGAAAGAACAACCAGGTCTCTCCATGCCAGGATCTTCTCCAGCAGACCAGGGAGACCCCAGCACCTCCAGCAGATCTGTGCTGAAAGGAATCAGGAATTTCAAAGGAATCAGCAAAATCCCACATCATCTCGCCAGAATGGAAGGTCTGATCCTAGCACTGGAAGATTCCAACTCCAGCCTTTGAGACGAGATACCTTGCTAATGAAAGAACACCAAACTCTTGGTGTTTGACCCAGCTTCCTTGCATTTCTGTTAATTTAGGAAGGAAATCCAATCAGCAATGATGGTTCAACAGCCCAAACTCTGTGCACGCAGAGGGGTGTAGTACAACATTCCACATACATCCCACAGACAATGGGCATAAGCTCCCAAAATCTCCGAGGAATCATTCCACACCTCTAGACAGAACGGTTTAGAATTCAACTAAAAACCCCAAAACTTTAATTGTACAAGAGAAAATGGAGAGATCCTTACGTTTGCTTTGTTTTGGAGCAGAAAGCAGAGCAGTTGTATGCAGTGAGTGCTCCTGGATCCATTATTACATCTGTTCCACCAGATTTCCCTGCAACTGTTCCTCCTCTTTTCCAGGAACAATAAAACCCACGAGCTGCAGGCCAAGTGGTGAGTGTCCCATGACCTGCTCCAGCTACTGAGTTTGAAGCTACTGAGAGGTTTTGACAGCTACTATGAAATGATGCAACCCAATTAATTCCATGTGCTGGCTTTCAAGGTATCAAAAGAAGAACTGTCTTTCAAGTAACACCAGAAGAGTAAAAAATCATTAATTTTTAAATGTAATTAATTCTTTCCTGATGCTGGAACAGCAAGATGAGGTGTTTGTACAGCTTCTTCTGTGCTTTTGAATGTACCCTCACACCACGGTGAGGCTTTGATTGCCCCACAGAGACCTTCAAGTCTGGCCAGGGTTATCTACAAAAACGATCCTTCCAAGGAGCTGGATCTCTGAGCTTCTTTTCTGGCACCACCAGACCCCGGCACTGGTGGTTCTGCTGCTGAACAGCCATTTAAATAAATCAGAACAGCCAGAAAAGAGTGTTTTTCTGTGACACAGCCCAGAGGTTGTCTGGTGCTGAAGGTCACTTCCATCAGCACTGCAGCTGGACCCCTTGCTCACCTGAAGCTTGTCCAAATGCTGCCTCTGTCACCTGCTGGCCTCACAGCGTCCCTCCCTGCAGCCAGCACCAGCCCTGGCACAGTCACTCCCAGAAAACCATCCTAGCACCAGCCCTCCCAGGAGTTCACAGATTTTGGTGCTGTGTGGGAGCACAAGTGGCAAACCCGCGGCTGGGATGGAGAGGGGAGCTGGAACCTTTCTTTTGGCAGCATCTCTATTTCATCAGCTTGGGCTGCTCACAAAACACCACCTGAGGGACTGAAGTCAGCATCTGTTTTTTGCAAACTCAACCTTCTGCAAAGTTATGCTAACAAGAGAAGACTTTGAGTGGAGATGTAACAAACAAGTTCATTTTTCCAAACCTCAAAATAAACAAAAATTTGCTTCTTTTTCTTCGTGTTCCAAACCAAGATTCAAAGAGATCCTCTTTCATCCGTCACCCAGTTAATTCATGCCTGTTGCTAATCTGAGGAGATATGTCCTATAGGAAAGCACATGCAGCTTTTTAAGAATATTGTGCTTTTAAAAATTTGGTTTTAAACTAAATCAGAGATTCCTGAGCATTTCTATGGTGACCTGGGCAGCTTTTCTGCCCTGGCTCAATGTTGCATGGCTTCCACCAACATTTCCAGTGGCTTTAAACCAGAAAGAAGACACAAAGCTATTCCACTTCTCCACTGAACACTGCCCAAAACTTACCTGCTTAGTTAAACCAATTCTGACAATTCTAGTGGATAGAAATCCTTTTCCAGTTCTGCACCAACATAATTTGTTAAAGTTTGTCTTAAAACCAAAAGACTTTCTAGAACACCAATCACTGAAATATCTCAGCACTTGAGCCCACAACGCCACATCTATTATTAATACAACCATCATTTCGAACTACAATCAGAAATGGTAACAAAAATGTATCACAGTAGTTGTTCATCTGTAAATCATATGTATTTCCCAAAAACAAATGAAGTGCACTCTGCTCTCTCTCCTTTCCAGCCCCTCGTCACAACCCCCACAACCAACCTCAAGCAGAACAAGCCATAACGCAGAACAAAAACAAAATAAAATTGAAACCTGATAAGGCCACATTCTCAGGGAGAAGCCATGTGTGAGATATTTTTGCTTAATTATTTCAAGCAATGTACGGCCCCTTGGCTGTCACCAAGGTTGGCCTGTCAGCGTAATATCATGAGGAACTATTGTGCAGAGAATCACTAGTTACTTCAAGTCTTTGAGACCCTGCTAATCAGCTCACGTTTCATATTCTTTTACCAACTTTTACACTGAAACAGAGCCCTTACTGGTTTGTATCGAGCCCTTTTTCTCCTCTTGTAGGTGTCAGAGAGAAGGTTGGGAGCAGAGATGTGACCCTTTGCCAGTCTGCATGTACTGACATGGCTGCTGCTGGCTCAAAAGCAGGTTTTCAGTCTCAGCAGACCCACAGAAAATGCAGTGTAAAGTCAGATTGCAGATAAACAGTGACTGTTGATTGTGGCTAAAGGAATAACTCAGCAGGAGGGCATTCCAGTGCCCGGGCTCCAGCAGGTCACGCCTCAGTGCCTCCTGGATCTGCTGAGAAGACAGGTGCTTTCAGCCCTAAATTATACAGGATATTGAAAATGCACCCACTGATGATACTAGAAAGGGAGCTGTTTGCTTTCCAAATAGTTCCTCTTTCAGTTGAGCCGGGGTTTAATATCTGGAGGGAATAATGACATGATTTTTGCTCTGTTACACAGTGGAGCACACAACAGACATTGTGTAAGGAACCTGCTGGATGATGTAATTCTGCTTCCTTGAGAGCTCCAGCACTGGAGAAGGCAGAGAAAAGTCTAACTCAAACATGCCAGAACACCTTGCTGGCTAGAAAGTTTCCAAATAACTCTAAAAGTGCATTAGCAATAACAAAAAAAAATAATAAAAAAAAACCTAACCGAAAGACAGAGCTCATGAATGAGTTTTATTATTTCTAACTGAAATAAATGAGAAAGGTAAGGATAGGGCTGATGTCCTGAGTGCTGCAATATAGGGACAAATCACTTTACAGAAAATAAAGAGAAGATGCAGAGGGTGACAGAAATCCCACGAGAGAGAACTGAGGAAATTCAGGTGGGCACGGAAATCTGGCAGCACTTTTAGATGGAGAAACAGAACAGCAAAAAGCAGCTTCAGGTGGCACAAAGAGCCATGCTAAGGGAAGAGAAGAGAAACCCAGAGCAGCACTCACTGCAAAGGCTGATTTCAGACAGTTCATTTTGGGGAGGAAAGTGCTGGCAAGGGGAAGCAGGGAATCTGCAGAGTTTACAAACACCATGTGAAGAGGTAGAGCTTGTAACGGGAACGGAGCAGAACGTCCCCAGTGGAAAGGGAGGGGGTGAGAGAAATGAAGAAATTTGGTAACTTCACTTCCTGGAATAATGCTTTTAAAATCTCCTAACAAGGCATAGATCATGACTTGTAAAACATGAAAATAATGCCTCAGACAGGAAAGGGAATATGAACAAATATGAACATCAGACTCATTCCTCCTGTCAAGTGCTATGGCAGCGATGCAGCAGCTGCCCGGGGAGCTGCACGCACTTGAAAACAAAGCCAAACACAGCTGCACTGGGTAAAAATTGCATCCTGTGCTGTATTTTCAGACCAAACATTTAAAAAGGCGGCTGGGTTTGGAATTATTCAGTTTCTTTTGCAACACAGTAGCAATACCAGCATCCCCGACCCATGCAAACAAGAAATCACCATCACAGAATGGTTGGGTTGGGAGGGACCTTAAAACCCATCTCATTCCACCCCCTGCCATGGGCAGGGACACCTCCCACTGTCCCAGGCTGATCCAAGCCCCATCCAACCTGTCCTTGGACACTTCCAGAGGTGAGGCAGCCACAGCTTCTCCGGACAAACTAAAATTAAAGCTAATAATCTTGTAGTCAGCTGAAGAACAGAAGCATGTCTCAGGTAAAAAGTCTGAAGTTTAGCAGCAAGGGTGACCAAATCCAAATTTCAGCAGCTGATTCTGTTCTGCCTGTGTCAGAGCATCCTTCCTGCAGGCACAGCAAGACCCCACAAGCTCCTGTGCAAAGAGAATATCCTTCATTATTTTCCAGCTACTGAAAAATTCAAGATGTGCAATAGCCACTCTGTTTCCTTTCCAATATAAAGTCCAAAATTCTTCTCTGTTGAAGTGTCCAGCTACTGGTCTTACTCTTACTGCTAGGAGTTGGAATAGGGTTATGATAATTACTATTTTTTTTGGAGACTTCTTCAGCCCTCAAGTTGTGACTTTTGAACTACTTAAATCCCACAAATACTCCCATTAAAATGTTTATCCAAGACAAAGATTAATCAGTTGTTTCTTCACTTTGTTTTTACGGCTCCTCTTACACAGACTCTTGTCTAGCACTGTTCTCTCAGCTCAAGTGGTCATCCAGAGGGGACTGGACATTCAGGAACTCACATTCCCAGCTTCGCTCCTTGTTCCCTGTACACGTCCTTTTCTTGTTTATATCTCAAAAGATGAATTTCTACCCCAATGTACATTTGGTTTGTTTATGGGAAGCTGCTTCCGTCTGCTTCTCAATTTCCTCATAGAAGTTTAGAAGAGGTCGTGCTGTAGCTGCTGAACTGCGAGGGGTTTGAGATGAAACCACCAAATCCATTAAACTTTAACTGACTGAAACAAAAACACCCCACTGCAACAGCAGCAAGTGTTTGAAGGAGGAGATGGAGCCCCTGGAGTACAGAAAATATCTCAACCTTGCAACTCCAGTGGCTGACTTTATCTGATGGAGTGAAAAACTGAAAAAGCACAGAGTCAGGTATATTTGTCACCAAACAAGTCCTGTTTCTGCCCCTTTCCCTGAGAACTGAGCCACTTCTTTATCCCTGATTCCCTCCTTCATCTGCTTGTTCAGAGGCTGAAGTCTCTGCTTTACTCTGACTGCCCTTGATTTGTCAGCCCATTCCTTTAGAATTGATGTGTTCTTACCAAACTGTGAGAAAAGCCCAAGCCTTGGCATCCCCCATCCTCAGTCAGCGGGGACGAGACACTGTGGATGGTCCATATTCATAACCGGCTCATAAAAGTGAATACAAAAGGAATTATTTTACCAACAGTGCAAAATCCTTCAGGGCATTCAAGACTGGAACTGTGGAGTGTTGCAAGAACAGGCTGCCAGGGCAGTGGTGGAGTCCCCATCCCTGGAGGGCTTTAAAAGATCTGTGCGTGTGGCACTTGAGGACATGGATTGGTGGTGGCCTCGGCAGTGCTGGGTCAATGGATGAACTTGATGACCTCAAAGGCCTTTTCCAACCTAAATTCTTGTGTGATTCTATGAAAATGACACTGTGAATTTCATCAGCCTTCGAACCATGACGGTAACATGAGGTAACTCACATGAAATCCACAGCTCAGCCATGCTCTGGGCATGGCATCCAGCTCTGGAATTGCCCTTCCCCACGCCTCAAGAGTTTGTAATGAAACCAGAAGAGTGATAAAAACAGGCTGTGTGCATGGAAAAGTGCACATAAATGACAACTGGAGGTAAAGCATGAAAAACTGAATGGAAAAGCTGAAGAAACAAATTCACTCCTTTCTCATTGCATCAACAAATCGGGGTAAAACTAATGAAAGAATCAGTCAGAAAAGGAAAGTGTGTTTCCTGCACAACAGTAATTTCATTGTGAAACATTGTCTGGGATGTTTCAGATCCCAGATGAGGAGGGATTTGCACAGAGCAATGGCAGATGCTGCAGTGAGGGCTGTGGGATGGAGATGCAACAGACCAGCAGCAGGCACCAGGAGGGATCAGATACGCTGATGCATGCCCTCATCTCAGATTCCTCCAAGCAGCTGCTGTCAGAGTGAGATGTCTATTATGATTGAAAAGCATAAGCTGAGGAAGAGAACAGGATGTCCGTGTTCCCTGGGCTTGATCCCAACCCACTGCAGACGCTGCCTGGGACTCCCACAGCCACCCCCTCCTCCCTTCCAATGGGAAAACACAAACTACTCTCATTTTTCCCAGGTTCTGGGGAGATTCAGTCTCTGTGTTGTCCTGCTCAGCACAAAGGCTTTGCTGCCTCTTCTAGACCTGGTTTTGTTTATTAACCAACTCAAAGATCAAGGAGCATCTCCATGATGGCTTTTTCACCAGTATTTTGCTGCTTGCACGCATTTGCACTGTCTGAAATCTGCACAGACTAACCCACTCAACACATCTTCCTTCATTCTTGTCAATAATGTGTAAGAATTCAGAACAACTCCATTGTGAAAGCTATTAGCCCCATAATCAGGTAGTTTGGTTCTTGGCTTTCTACTTAATAGCCTTTCAGAAAGCAACACAGACATTTCCGAAGGTGTTCTCCTGGAATTTAAGTGCCAGGTACAGAACTCCACATATTTATATATTCAGTGTATGATTCCAGGTTTCGCTTCCTACCTGCTGCTTTTTCTAGGTCAATAGCCATAATCAGGTAGTTGACTTTCTTCAAGGCTTTGGCCACAGCTCCTTACTCCTTCTCAGAGCGCTGCTCTGCTCCACCTCCATTCCTGCCTCCACCTTGTGTAACAAGAACATCACGTCATTTAATATTTCTGGATTCAAGGAAAAGAAAACCACATTTCCTAAGATCCCACATGACAACACAGCTAATTTAGTGATAATGAAGCTGACGCACAGGAGGTTGGAGGGGGCCAGGAGGTTCCATCTGCCAGGCAACTGCTCAGAGTGATAAAGAGCTGCTGGTTTGAAACGCAGCTTTGAACACTTCAGAAGGAAACACTTTATCCACACCTGCAGAACCCAGAAAATTCCATTAGAAAGCAGAAGCACAGGGTGTTGCAGGTAGCTGGCATCTCCAGCCAAGCTGGGATCTCATGACCAAATACTCCACTGGGATTCTCCTGTGGGCAGCTCTCCATCCTTGGGGACTGATTTCCTTTGACATTTAGAAGACACTCAATATGGATCATGGGGCTTCACTTTCACACAGGTATTAATTTCCCAAAAACCAGAATATGATTTGTACTCAGATTTGTACTCAGTCCCAGCCATCTCACTGCCCTCCCCGACCCCCATCCACCCACACTCCATCTCTCCTCCTAGGAGACAGCCTGTAAACACCAAGTCAAAACAGTCAATAAATATCAAGATAATCAGACACTCACAATCAAGATAATTAGACAGTGTTGACCAACTGATCTTACAAGAATGAGAAAGGACAAGCTCACATTTGCCAGACACGCTGAGCACGGATTGCTGTGAGTGTGACACACATCACAGGGATGTGGGAGCATTTTTTGTCTTTTAAAGAACCTCCCAAGCACAATCAGCTGTGAGCAGCCCAGACAGGCAGGTCCTGTCTAAACATACCAGCACCTGGATTTCAACAGCTGGATGAGGCACGCACAGCCCTGGCTGGCATTTATGGCTCTGAACATTTTGATGGAAAGTCGTTGGATGTGTTACAAAGGTTTATTTATGTTGATATTTTGTGGTTTCTTTGCCTCTATAATTAATTCTAAGTTTTTCTTGGTTTCTTTAGCAGAGGAACTCAAACCAAACTCAAAACTTCTGGGAGGTTCTGCTTCAACAAGAGTGATCCAGGTGTGTCTGCTCATGAGCATCCTTGTCTCAGTGCTGGAGCAGTTCCTCCATCCTCCCACCCTGAGGTACCAAACCTTGTGCTGCATCTTCCTTGTGTTCATCACCAAGGAAATACATGTATGAATTCCCTGTCCAGTATTTGCTTCATTTTAAGTTTGGAATCAAACAACTGGCAAGCAAAATCCCTCTTGGTCTTGAGCTGTGTGCTGTGAGACTCTTTCCACCTTCCAGCACTGAGGCCGAGCCTGTCTCTAAGGTCTCTGTCCTTGTGTTAATACTGGACACAAACACCAAATCCACAGAAGGTAACTGAAATTAGTAACCAGAAATCGTCTTGCAAAATCCATCATGCAAAATGCAAGAATTGCATTTTCCAAAATCTCAGCAGCGCAGTCTTCTTCAAACCACGGAAGCTCTCTGCTCTTCCCTAATCTTTGCCTCCCTCCTGGAATTTTTGGGTGTTTCAATACTTCCAATTCATGAGTCTCCCTAGAGAGTGGGAAAAAAAAGTCTTATTTAGAGCTCTCCACTCTCAATTGAAAAAGGTTAAATGCCTTAAATTTTTCTCACATCTTGGCCACTTCTGTCAGCCTCCCTCTCTCTCCTCTCCTGTGATTCTCACTGGCCTACAGAAGAGTTACCAGAAATCCTCATCTTGACTCATATCTTGCTGTTACTCATCCTTAATCACATTACACCTAGACTACTGAAATATCTGCTTAAAATATTCCAGGAACTCTCCAGCTCACTTAAGCATTCGGAGTCTGGAATAATTTGGCCAGAAACATCTCATTTTCCAGGAAATGGATGATGTCACCCCATTATCTGTCAGCTGCACTGCACTGCCCATCATCCTGGCCTTCACAGCTCTCTGCTGATTTACTCCCCTCATCCACCCACTTCACCCCAACAGATGCAAGAATTAGGAAAGTTTGGATAAAATTCTGCCATTTTTGAGTATTTTGCTGAAACCATCAAAATGCACCCCTGTAGATTATCTTTGTTTTCCCTGGAGCAGAGGAAGAGTGAGAACCGACCTCGTTTGGGACTCTGGAAAGGCTGTGGCCTCTCCAGTCTCTTTGATTGATCAATGCATCCCAAAAGTTTGTGCCAAGGAGGGCTTTGCTAAGGCACAACTCACTTCTGAAAATCCAGTTTGTGAGAAAGGCAAGGACATGGGAACAGGTCAGTGACAGCACGAAATGGGGTCCAACTCCTTATCTCACAAGGTTACGTTTTTTAACCAGAGTTTACTCACTGAATTCAGGACAACTAAACCACAATCTTACTCACAAGGAAGCCAGATGTTCTGGGCTTTCCTTACCTAGTGACAGCAGCAGCATCTGGATTCTTGCAAATACACAAAATGACAGGGAATAGTGGGGAAGCCCAGATTTTAATTTTTTTCTTTTTTAGTTTGTAGGTTTTTTTCTCTACAGCACTGTATGTATGGAGAGAAACAGATACCCTTTGATTAGGACAAGGAAGTATGACATGCTCAGGCAATGGAAGAGATGCTGAACTGTGGTTTTAGCAGAGATTAAATTAAAATAAAGCAAAATATCACCAGAGAACTCAGAACAAAAGGAAGCATCAGCAGGCAACCACTGGGTCAGCGGGGCTGTTGCACCAACCCTACTGCTGTCCTTGCAGAGAGCCTACACAGGACAGAAGGAAAATCTTGGGAAAGCCCCGGGGAAGGACCAGAATGAGATAATTCATTAAAAAAACATACACTGCAAGCCCACAATGATCGAGTGTGGTGAGTTCCATCAGTCACTGCTGCAGCCCCTGACAGCCAAGCACGGGGGGAACCAGCTCCAGCACACGTGGCAATGGGATTACCAGAGGGCTTCCTCAAAAATCCTGTGTAAGAAAACAGCACAACAGCTACCAACAAACAGAGCATCACCCCATCGCCAGCTACACCTAAGGCTCACATTAGGACAAGCTGCCCAGCAGCTGTTCCTCAGGACAGCTTGCCTAAATGATTATTTCTGGGTGTATTGCAGACTTCAGGTTTTTTTTGTTTCACCCTTTTGGAGCAAATTCCTTATTTATCCTCCTACTGTCCACAGCTTCTCTGGAAAGCCACTCGAAGCCAGCTGGTGTGACTGTGGGTGAAACACAATGACTCCTATTCTGGATCAGCTTTTACAGCCCCGCCCTGGAGGTCTTCCTCCTTTATCTCCAACTCTTCCTCACTCCTTTTCAACATCTGGGTAGCTCTCCTGAGGCTCCAGAAATAAGCACACACCATACATCCTGTTCCTCCACCCCCCAAGACATATTGTAATGAATACAGAAAACACATGCTCCAGGATAATTTGTTATCTCATGCAGAGCCATTAGCATCAGCTTCCTTCCCTGGAAGGAGTCAAGTCAAGCTCAGAGACAAGTTTTCCAGGTTGCACATGCCACATGTCTCCTTGTTCCTTCCTTCCCTCTCCTCCCATCAGGGACCATCCTTCCTGCTTATCAAGCCCAAGGAAAAAGAGGCAAACTTAGGAGGTCTCCTGAGATACTGATCTGCCTGTCCTATAATGCAAAGCAGCTTATTAGAGTCGTTGGAAGCACTCACAAGCCGTATAAAACCAACACAGATTTCACTCGTTCCCAGCAGCACAACAGCACCTTGCGATTCCTGGTCATAAAAAGGTAACAGCACTGGCAGGACAGAGTTTGGAAGCGCTCCAGCTTGTCTCAGCTGAGGAGCAGAGGGATTTCTCAGGGCTCTCATAGCTTACACCAGACACTGCAGGCACGAGGGATGGGGGGAAGGATGGAAATCACCTACTCTGAAAACCTCAGGGGTAACTTTGCAGTGAACCCAACAGACTCATACACAGTACACAACGAAACTGAGCTCTGACACACTGGTCAACAGGCTTCCTGTCCTCCTTTTTTTTGCCAGAAGCTACAAAAACTGCTAATCTCTCCCAGTTCCAGCTCGAGGAGCTGCTGGCTGTCTCGTGCAGGCAGAACAGGCTCCATGCTTTTAGCTCTTGAGGTCACCACATCAAGCCAGTGGCCAATACAGGCGACAACAAACATTTCCAAAGCTGGACTGTTCTTCTTGTGAGTTGGTTTTATTCCCAGCACAGGAAAATCCTTCCTAACACGGGGAAGTTCCTGGCAAAATCAGAGTGGCTGGTAACAATTTGCTCCTTTCCTCTCTCAGACCCAGGTCCAAAGCCCACCAGTGGTGGTGGGAAGCCCCACTGACTTCACCAGGCTTTGGCACGAAGCCTCAGCACAAAGAGCTGATGGGGACGAAGTTCTGGAAGCACAGAGGTGGCTAACAGATCCCAGAACATGACAAAGCACTTGGAACATTTGCATACAAATGCTCTTTTGCTTGTTTATTGCTTCATCTGCTGCTTGTAAGTCTTTTTAACACACCCTCTAATTCTGTTATTACAAAAAAGAGTGCATGCAAATAACTGCCTGAAGTGAACTCAAGCAGAGAACAATCCATTAACCACTGTGCTTGTATTCAAAAAAGTGTTAGAAACCCTCACTAAGGAATGGTGGTTTGAGGGGAAAACCCTCGGTATTCAGGCAACTGCTGCAAACACACAGCCCTGAGTTACACGAGCTGCCAGGCAGAATTCAAAATGCAAATGTTCATATTAGAACAAACTGCTAATTAAGAGCAGGCTTCATTATGGAGATTATGCATCTTTAAAGACTCTACCAGACGTGCACATTTCCAGCACAAACCAGGAAGATGCAGAGAAATCCTCCCAGGCTGAGCCCGTTCGCTTCTTGGCCTTCCTGACCCCACAACGGCCATCACACATCTCGAATGTTTAGTCTGGAGAACTCGGGGTCAGCTTTGGGGGGAGCCATGAGAAAGGAGCAGCAGTGGCAGGGCCAAGTGACACCGTGCCCTGTCCCCTGCCTGGGCAAGGACCCCGGGAGCGGCTGCCAGCAGCGATCCAGTGCCGATTCCCAGGCCTCTGACGGGCTCTGTGGGCTATTCAGCAACAGCAACTCACTCAAAAAAATACCACAAGTGACCCTGTCCAAGGATTATCTGCAAAATCTCCCCTGCTCCTTGTATTTTTAATGAAATAAAAGTACTTTCACTAGTAGAAATGTCAGGGTTTGGGCCAGATAAACAAGTTATAGAGAGCGAGTGCTGAGTTTCATAGATGCAGACTGGCATAAAATTAGGAAAAAAGTGCAGAAGTCACTTTTTACTCCAGATTTTAACCCTGGAGAAATAAACTTAAATGTTGATGCAAGAAAAAAATATTTCTCAAGGCATGGCCTCATATCATTTCCATTATTTGCCTTCCTATTGCCACCTGTTATTTTGAAAACTGTTTAAATAAAAGCACAGAACCAGACCTATCATACATTATATTACTTCTCTAAATATGGCTCTAAAAATGGCTTCTAAAAACATACAGTTAATTCAGTGTAGAGAAACTTGGTTTACTGAAATAACTCGAGAGCTTGAACTCCGTGAGGTTTTCCCAAACTTCAGAGCTCACCCTGCTATTGAACATGGGGTCCAACACCTCCACACTCATGCAGAAAGCAGGTGGACATCTTTAAAAGACACATTAGGTTGCTCTTTAGAACTTGTGTTTCAAGACAATCAATCCAAAAGGAAAAAATGAAGATTTGCCACATTTTTCTGAGTTGCATTAACAGGAAAAAGCTGTTGGTATCAGCAACAGTTGAGGAGAATGAATTATAGAGAGCAAAGTTTGAAAAACTGAATTCAGAACAACACTTGCAAATCTGATGGCAGCTCTAGCATTAACTTTTGACAAGGGCAGCCAGAGTTTCTTTGGGCATAAAGAGCCCATTGATGCAATGTCAGTTTATTCACGCAGATGCACCTATTCTACATCCATAATGCAGCGAGAAAACTGCTCTCGTTTTCAGCACCCTGCACGCTCTCACTTCATGCTGAGAACAGAGAATGACCACTTTGCTCCTGAAACACACGTACAGGACTGAGAACAGGCACGTTTTCATCTCTGTGTCTCCTGGAGACTTCTGTTTCAAAGAAGAGAAAAGAAGTCTTTCTTCTGAACGCATACAATCATCACTGAACACACTATCAAAAGTGAAGGCTGAATACAAATTCTTACTTAGAAGAACATTAGAAATTTTGCAAAGGCACAGGGAAACAAGTCATTGCATTCAGCCAGTTCCTTCTTTCACCTTCAAATAGAAAAAAAGTAGATTGGCACCATCTCTTTTTTTCTGAGATAAGCTAACAGTAAGTTTTCCTTGTATGGTAGAGATTTCTACTATTACAGCTATTGAAGACTTGGATCCCACAGCAAACCACCAAGAATGAGTAATGGTCTCATTTTCCATCTGAAATACCGAGCAAGAGCCAAGGGCAACCCACTGACACCAGAGGACTTGGGCCATGAGTTTCGGTTTTGCCTCCTGCTCTTGTCAAAGGCCACTGCTGAAAGCCTCCAAACAGGACTTTATAAAAGCGGCTTTTCAAGGTTCCATAGAAATTCAAATTAACTTATTTCCTTTGTCATGGATTTCTGAGTCATCTTTTCCAAGGGAGGGGAGAGGAAATATAATCAGAAAAGGGAATTATTCCTATTTTACAAGAGGGAGCAGATCTACACTAGTCATCCTTTATCTTGTCATCTTCCTGACCACAGTATTGTGAAAAGCCCACAAGCAGAAATGGCAACAAACATCAATGAAATACTGTGCTCTTTATATCATTAAGTCCTGCCATGAGGAGGAAGGGAACCCATGGCATCTTTCAACCCTGCCTTTGTTACTCACACCACGCCTTCTGGAAGGCACAGTACACAGAAAGTTGTGCAAAACCAAGTCATTCCTGGTAGCCCAGCAAGGAGCATTCATGACACGGCAGAAAACTTTCATTTCAGTGCGTCCTTGCTGACTGAGCTGACAAAATCTGAAAGAAAATCTGTCACAAGGGCAGAGCTGTCCTGTGGTGGGGGCATCAAACAGTCACCAAGTTCTTCACTGGGACACACCATCATTCCCAAGAACAGAAAGCTGAAAGCACGTGGAGATGGGCAGAATTGGGGGAAGGTTGTACCTGGCCCTGGCTCCTACCAACATGGGAAAATGTGGTCACGCCAAAGGGTGAAGCCACAACCTCCAGGACAGGCTGGTGCCCCTCTGCAACAGGTGGTGAAGCTGCTCTGTTCTGAAACAGGGGTTATGGCCACAGCTTTTGAACTCTTCCCTGTAAGAAATATTTTATGGGAAACCGTGTTTATGGGAGCTGGCTATCATTACAGCAGATCTTGGAAAAGCACAGTGCTTTCTAGTGAAGGCTTAAGCAAATATCTAAACCCCAAAGCCTCTCTTTTTTCCAGTAACTGAAAGGAAGACCCATTTGAATTTCTAGTCTGCACACTTCCTTCACTTTCCATCTACAAGAAAGAGCATTTAGATTCAAGGGTGTCAAGTGATATGAATCATCTTTAAAGCATTCAATTTAATTAGACGAGGACAAGGAGGTTTAAACAAAGTCACCGAAATCTAATTCTCTGTATGTACTCCTATCATACGGCAGAAGAATGAAATCAGTAAAAGTGAAAAAGCAAGGGTTTAGCTGAGCTTATTTGTTACAGCCACTACTCTTGAACAAAGTGGTTTTTATGGCCATGAACCTCCGTGGGAGCAGAAGCCAAGGTCACAGTGACAATCCATCATTTTGGGGAAGAACCCTACTGTAACCTCACATCTGTGCATGGCAGGAAAAACGCAGCTGCAAGTAGCTACTCTGAGAATAAATCCTACTCAAAAGCCATGATATATCTCTGCTGGGGTTGTTCTGGTAAGGCAGATGAGTCAAGGGAACTTCACCAAGCGTCAGCTCATCTGCCTTCGGAACAGAACGACCCCAGCAGGGACAGCCAGCTGTGGAGCCAGACTTCATTTACACACTACAATAAAACCCCTAAGTTTCTCAATAGTATACAAAACAGGAAGTCAAGGTTTCAAATCCAAGTTTTGTTGATGCAGAATAGTTGACTTTGTTGATTTTGTAATAGATTTGGGAAAGGAGATGGCAGAGGACATGGACGAGGACAGGAAACTCTAAGAGACATGCGGCTTCAAGCCGTGCATTTTCCTCTGCATGGACAGAAAATGACAGCACCCAATTGCTACCTCAATTCAGTATCACTCCAGATTTGTCTCAACAAGAGTGTTTCCTCCAGCACCAGCTCTGAGTATGGCTCTAAAGCAAGGAAGAATTTAATTAGAGCAATTAGAGCAACCACCGAGGTTTCTGCCGACAGCGGCGCTTCTGCTCGGAGCACTTGATGGTCTCTTGACCCTGAAGATAAGGGGAGAACAAGAACCCAAACAAACACCCCAAATCAAAGTCCACACATTTTGTGTTGCTCTCTGGGCAACCAAGTGGCACTGCTTTGTCACTTCACAAGCAAGAGAATCCTCCAGAGAAGGATCTACAGTGCCTTATCAGAGTCAAAACAGCCTCAGGGAAGGGTCTGCACCAGGACAGAGTGTGGCACAGGAGGTGACAGCAGCAAAACCAGCGTGGGGAGCGAGTCTCTAAGTCTCATTTTGAAGAGGAAGTCTTTTACTGAATAGGAATCATTTACTACCCCCACGATTGTACAAGAAAATGAAATCATCAGCAAGATGAAAGACTGTACAGAGAGACAGCAACATTCATTACTTCCCAGCTGAAATCAGGACTCAACCTGGAAACAAAAAGCTTCAGCTCCTCTGCGGTTGGGTAATTAAACACAGAAGGGGCTGAAGAAAAAAGGCTTTTCATTCACCGTCATACAGAACTTAAAGGTGCATTCAAATTTCTTTCCTGAAGCTGAACTTTCATCCAGCTACCAGAATAAAGCATTTGGCTCAAGTAGATGGGAGTCTGGCCTTCCATCCCCCTCTGAAGAAACAGGACTTGTCCACATGCAGGTCAACGCTCCTGTAAAACTTTGGGATGTTAAGAGTTAGGATCACTTCAGTTTGGGAGGTTTAAAGCAGCATTTTTGTCTGTCCAGCAGCATTATCCACAGCAGAAAGGCCTGGAGAGGTGAATTGTGGCACTTTTTCCAGAGGAAAGAGCTATTCCAACTCACTGGTGAGGTACAGCTCTGACTGAGCCACGGGCAAAGACTCTTTGTAGTGCAACACACGAAGTATTACACAGTCCAGATGTAGCTCTTAACAATGACAACCAAATTCTCACTGGAGGGATAGTTTTGCATGGCATAATTCACTACAAGTGAAAACTACGCGAGCCAAGAGAAAGATATAATCTAATTATTTCTGGTTTCTCAGGGCTGAAGGTGAGAGGGAGATTTAAAAGCAAACAAAGCTGCATTGCTCAATATGGAACGCTGCAATATAAAGAAGTGAAAATTAAGGCCCTGCACAAAACATGTCAATTTTCGATAGATATGGCACTAACATATATTAATATTTCTGACAAGCCAAGAATGTCAGATTTCTAAGCACAATATGAATCACATTAGAATTAAGAACAGCTGAGCCTGCACAACAGATTATACAAGTATTTATGAAGCACAGGAAATACTCAAAGCCAGCAAGTTCAGCTGTATACACCAATATAACTAATAGCTGTTACGCTCTATGTATCTGGTAAAAAGCCACTTTATTGACATGATAACTAGAAATTAACAAAATACTGGATAAAATATTGAACATCCAGGAAAAAAATTCAGGGGGCATTAAAAATGCCCTTTAAAACAACGAGTCTGTTCTCATTAAAAGTTGTTCTCTTACCAAGACTGAAGGAAGATTAATGAATCATGAAAGCAATTCAAGTCGAGCAAAGACCTTTGCTCAAAATGGCAGATTTCAAAAAATTCTGGCAAAATGGCTTGAGGAGAAAAATAATCAGTGTACCCAAGCTTGGGAAGAAGAAAACACAGACCACAAGATTCAAATTGCAGCAAAGATAATCTGAAGGTATTTATCAGATAAGATTGAAACTGCCCCTATCTGGACACCTTTCAAAGAACTCTTATTCGGAATCATTAAAGTGTTTTCTACTATTGGCTGAAAACAACTGATGAGACTCCTAAAACAGCCCCTTAATTAAATTTACTTGGACATGAACAAATTAAAAGCAGAGTTACAGGATATAGTACTAATAATGCAGATATGTCACTGTAACATTTTTTTGTGCCCTTAATCAGTTTGATTCATTAAAATGGTAACTGGTTGTGATGTGAAAGAGCTTTGCTAAGTGTTAGAGTCCTAAAAAAACCTAAGATAAACCAGTGATCTGGAATGAAACACTGGAACTGAAGTCAATGAAAATGCAGGGTAAGATATTTTGGTTTTATGAAAAAAAAGTGTTGAGTCTTTAGCCACGAAAGCAAAGTCCTGAGTAATATCACAAAAACTGACATCACATTAGATTTTTTCCACTTATACATCCTTCAATCCAACTGCTAGGACGGTCTCCTTTGGAGCAAGGAATGTCTCATTCCCCATCCTCCTCAGAGAGGTGAGGAGCATGAGTTGTGAAGAGGGAGAGAAAATCGGCACTGAGAGCAAAGACGAGGGCTGGAAGGAGGTGGGTGCCCACAGAATCACAGACTGGTTTGGGTTGGGAGAGCCCTGAGAGTTCATCCCATTCCAGCCCCTGCACCTTCCCCTGCCCTGGGCTGCTCCAAACCCCCCAGCCTGGCTCTGAGCACCTCCACGGACGTGGCACCCAAACACACAAACACCACAGCTCAGGGAACCAGAAGGGATGGGTTAATTTTCTCAGGTGGATTACAGATAAGGAGGGACAAAAAAGCCTCATGAGCGCCAGTTTGTTCACAAGAGCAGGAGACATCAGGATTGGACTCCATCCAGCTGAGAACCTGCTCTGAATGACCTTTCAGGGTCAGCCTCGGAGATTGTGTAACAGTTTTGTTATTTTCTCTCTCTCTGTGGCACAATTTTAACAAACCTGTAATCACAGCACTGAAAGGTGGGAATGTGAACACAAATCCAATCCTTAATTGCTTTGCCTGGTTCAGAGTGGGAACTTTTAATTCAAGTCTTTCACTCATCAGGAGGGTGCCTGAACCATCAGAAAACAGTGATTTTTTTCTGGCTCACTAACCATTAAATAACTCACACAAAGTTGAAAAGGAACAGACTCAAATACTCACACAGATTATTTTATATTAAGGACGTTCAAACTTCTAAGCCCAACAACCCACATACCAAACATTTCTGTAAGATCAAAAGGCACATTTTCTGCTCTCTCCCTCACACAATCCCACACACATCTAAACTTCATCCTCTTACCAAACATCCTGGGCACTTTATTTTCAGACTGACTGCTCTCTAAAAATTATTTGGTTTTGCTTCCTAGCAGCTATATTAAAACCCATTATGAGATGAGCAATATCCAAGAGAGCCAGGGGATGGATCTCAAGTTGGGCTGCTCGACACAGACACAGCTTGGAAGCAATTTTCAGTAACCCACATCCTGCAGTTGGGTACTCTGAGGTTTGAAAATCAAGCATTAGATGATGCTGAATCTAAATTTCTATTACACCAAATTCTATAGTCAGGTAGGAACAGATGAGAACCTAAAAATCCCATTTGTTGTGGCTTGCAGGTAGACAAGATATCGATAAGAATTTTTTCAGCATCACCTTTGACTTCTCATGGACGAGGACAGATCTGACAGTTCCAGACCCACAGAATCCAGAGATGTTATTCAAAATCACCATCTTGTATTTTAAACACATTGTGAATGCAGACTGCAAACAATCACACACAGCAAAGAACTGCTGTTATGCTAATGTATATAAAATCTAATCTGTAACGGCTTCAAAATCAATTAAATCTTTAAAATAAAATGAGTTTACATTTAATTGCAGATCTATTTCAGTCTGCTTGTATTAGAGAATAAGCAGACCTGTTAAGTTTCTCAAGATAGGGAACGGAACATCCAGCTGAAATATCTCACCAACTCAGACCAGATATCAGAGTTTAAATAACTAGAAAAACAGGCAAAGTTTTCAGGAGAAAAATAAAATTGTCTGCTGGTTGCTTATAAAGTTGGCTTGAAAACAGAATGCCTCCTAGTGCTCCTTCACAAAGTGTTTCGCAAATACCTTCCAAAAATACTCTCCTCATTAGGCCATAAAACAAGGAGCAGGACTGCAAACCGATCATCCAAAGCAATTATTTGCTCTTTCACACCAGATTAAATGTTGAGTAACCACCACCTTCCGTGGAGTTACAATGGTCCAAGTCAGAAACAGGACAGAATTCAGCAGAACACTTCCATTAACTTCCAGTTACCCGTGACAGAACAGGAGATGATCTATTTGGAGTCCATTAAGACTGTAAATAAACTCTATTTTCACAAGTCAGAATAGAAGAGTTATGGCCAAGTTTGTGGTCTTTAAGAAAGACTAGATGGTTCTGCTGAAGATCACTTACTTACAGACCTACATTTTCTCCTGAAGGTATTTACTCTTGTATAACCTACTGCCTATCAGCTGCTTTCCATTCACTTTTTTCACACCTTTTAGGACTTTTTGATGGATGCTGAAGAGTCTGTAAAAGCACTGCAACAGATCAAGTCAGAAGTGAGGCAAATACAGACTCTGTACCACCCACCACTTGCAGACCCACTTGTTCTCAGTGTACAGCAACTCTACCACATGAGAAACCTGCAAGTTTGAAGAAGGCTCAGAAATGCTGCCAGACCCTTTACAAGCACCTCAGGAAATGGTCAAACATCCCTCCTGCAAACATGACAACACTGAGAACTTACCTGGGACCTCACAAACAGCAGCTAGAAGCACTAGAGAGCCCAGATGTGGAGGAAACAGCTGGAGCTCTGACTTCTTCACCAGACAGCTGGAGACTTCCCAATAAAAGTCAGCACAGCTTTCGATCCCAGTGTTTTGCTGCTCCAGCTGCACGTTGTGGTTCCCTGGGGAGTGCACTGGCTGAAGATCTCCTGGTAGCATGGTTTCATAAAGCAGTGTATATACCTGCTCTGTTTCTTATTGCCCTGGGATTAAATCACATGCTGAGCTTTACTTTGGCTGATAAGTCAAGCAGTAGAATCCTACAGCAGAGACTCAGTGTGCCAGTGATAAAGGAAAAAGCAAACTTTAGCTTATTCCAATTTCCAAGAACAGGATAAAACCTTTGAGGTGATGGTAGCCCCAACCACAGCAGAGGAGAGAGACCTGAGCAAAGAGAATTTAAATGCTTCACTCCAGCCTGTCTGGGAAAAGCAACAGCACAGCCTGTTCTTTGCTCTGATAGTTTTTTTTCAAAGGTTCTAATTTTTTGTTATTCACTATGGTAAAAGCCCCCCATGTTTTCCCACATAAAATAAGTACACTTCTCTATCACTCACTTCTACCAATATAAAGATTGTATATTCTAAACACATCATTTGTCAACAGCTTGTAAATCAGGTTTTTCTAAGTAGTAACACTAGCCATTAATTGTTTTAAACTTCACAAGTGAACAGTCAAACAGGAAATATGATACATAAACAGGAACACAGTCTTCAGCACAGCACTCAGCAAAGTCCAGCCAAAGCCTGGCCAGTCTGTCAGAACCCAGCAGCAGCAGCTCTGAACACAACTGCTGGGTGAACAGTGAATGCTCTCCCAGTGCTGTTTGTGCAGTTTGCTACTGAGAAATGGAAACAGCATTTTCCTCCCTACTACCATTTAGCAGTTGTGTCTTGAAATCAAGTCTCCTTCCTTTCCAGTTTTTAGCGTCCAGAACCTTACTGCAATTTTTGGTTGTACATTTGTCTCATGATGGAACCCAAATATTCCAGTTTCTATCTGGTGTGCCAGGAACATTCATATGCCAGGAGCATTCATATGCACCCCCTTTTTTATTAGTAGTAAACAGACCCAAAAATGTTTGGTCTTTTTTGTATCTCAGTCAGTGCATGAGCTCGAGGAGGAAAGGTGAACCTGTCAGAAAAGCCTGACGTGGCTGTGCTGGAATCTGAGCAGGGAAAACCCAACCACTCACAGTTGAGGACCAGTTTGTTCCCCCTTCCAAAGCCCAGCTCTAGAGTGAGTTTTGTTTTACTGGGAGGGTGGAAGGCCCTGGCACAGTGCCCAGAGCAGCTGTGGCTGCCCCTGGATCCCTGGAGTGTCCAAGGCCAGGCTGGACATTGGGGCTCAGGGCACCCCGGGGTAGGGGAAGGTGTCCCTGCCATGACAGGGGGGCACTGGATGGGCTTTGATGTCCCTTCCACCCCAAACAATTCTATGAGGGTTCTGTCCATATTTACTGGTAAAAAAAATCCCAATGCAACTCATGAGACAGCTGAACTCCCATTTGTGGGGGCATTTTGAGTCCCAAATGCATTACAGAATCATGTACCCCGAGAAGGGAACAGGAGTAGAAGAGACAGACAAACGTTGAGAGAAAATGTGTAAAGTGGTATTATGTTATTAAAACATTACATTAGAAATAAACAGAACATGAACAAAAAATAGGTTTTAACCAGGTTTAACTTTTTTCTTTTTTTTTTCTTTTTCTTTTTTTTTTTTTAAATTCAAATTGACCCAAAGCAAAAACTTACATTGCAAAGGAAGAACAAAATACACGATGGTATTGGTAACACAGCATTGCATGGAAGCTGCACTTGTGGGCAGGTTTTTTTCCTTCAAACCAGCCCATCCTGGTAAAGATGCCACATCTTTTCTTTTGCCTCTGGGTTTTTATCTGAAGAGTTTGTCCAGATGTGTTCTCCTATGATTGCCAACCAGAGCCAGAAAACCGAATTTTCCACGCTATTCCAAGGAAGCCAGAGTTATTCCAAGCATGAGTGACAGTAAATT
>VXBU01011938.1:424348-453073 GCA_013400315.1 Bombycilla garrulus | reverse complement strand
AACAAGTATTGTCTATAATGTAAATAGTTTAGAAATATGGTAATTAAATAATCTAAAAAACACTCTTACTCTGCTGTACATTTATAAACATAAATATTTACAAAAACTTTCTGCTTTGTTTTAAAGGATGAGGTTTGCAGTTTGTTAATGATCAGAGTCTTTTACTCATATTGATTCTTTGGTGTGTTTGCCAATTTTTTAAGGTTTATTAAAAGTGTTCAACCGTGAATTTTAAGGTAACGGAACGAGGCTACATCACAAGTCTCTATTATGCACTTCTCCTTCCACATTCTAGTCCCAATGAAAAACAAAGGTCAGTTTGTTCTTCAAAGTATTTGTGCACAATATTGAAAATAATTAAAAAAGACCAAATTCCCCCTTACTGAAATTTGGGTAGGATTATCAATGAATAATCCTACTTTATCTGCACTTGGGCACATGGATAGCCAGATAGTGCACAGGACTATCAGGAGGTTCAGGCCCACGTGTGCTGTGGTGCTTTGCAAGAATTAAGGTGAAAAACCAGCTACATGAGATGGCTTAGCATTGCAAAAAAGGGTGAGGGCTTCCCTCCACCCTGGGGAGAGGAGAGGATGAAAATTAATTTAAAAGAAAGGCTTTTTACTGGCCTGAAACATATGTGTGTTCCCTTTTAGATGTCAGTTACTTAAAAGAAATAACCAAAAACAAACCTCAAACAATAAATAATGGAATTACACATTTCTTCATTAAATAGCATTCTTGTTACCAACAAAGTCTTTCATAATTTTCTTCAGTCACAGCAACAGACAGAACAAATAATTTGCCTTAATATAGATTGCAACTAAAATATACTCTAGATTACCTTAGAAAATATTACTGTCAAAATTCAGTGGGGAAGGACATTGGTTTAGACCAACTTACAAGTGTAGTGAATACTAAGTCTGTTTTGTTTTGTTGTGTTTTTTTTTAAAGAAAACAGTTTAAAGATCTCGATTCCATGTCAGAAAACGGAAGATTTGTGTTAAAACCTGCCAGTCCGCCCCGTTCTCAGCACTGGAGAGCTCAAAGGTTGGAATGGCTGGTGTTCCCTCCCCAGGGGCCAAGGGAGCTGCTGCTCTCACCCCACAGCCTGTGGCACTGCTCAGACCCAGGCAGGAGGAAGCAGTGCCAGCCCTACGAGACAGGACAGCGTTGTCAGGCTGCGCTCGCTCACTCGCGCTGCTGAGATGTGAATTTCTGCTCACTGCTCCAGCAGCTGGACTTGAACCGGTACAAGCTGGAGATAAAAAGGTTCAACACCCCATTCCCAACCCTCTGAGCCATGAATCTCCAAAATCCCTTATTGTTTGGAAACCTGATGCAACGCCAGGCACAATAGGGACAGATAATCCTCCTTGCTTGCCGTGGTTCCGGTGCATCCGTTAGCAGTGACAAGGTTCATTCTCAGGGAGCTGCAGCCCGAGGTTATCAAACACTAAAAGGAACTAGCAGAGTTAAATAATAATGAGTTTACCTGCCTTACCTTGCTTTTCCTATTTTTAATACTAAATATTTTGAAAGTGACAGTGTGAAACTTAAAAGCCATTGTTATTCCTTTCATCTCCCGCTTGGGTTGGTGCAATTGGTACAAAAGCACTTCCTACCATCAGAGGGGCTCTTTTGGAGCCAGGCAGATGCCAAAATAAAAATAGAGAATGGTGGCAAGAAACTCGTGCTGAGTCTGTAATGCCTTGAAAATAAAGAGAGGGAAACAACTGCACATTTTGGCCCAATCTTTTGATCAAGAAATTAAATTTTTCCTATGATCAAAAACAAAACTCTGCAACAGATTTTTTAATACCTGGTTTGAAACATATTCAGTAGCCAGATTTCAGCACTCCTCTCAATTTCTACTTTCAGATTAATTGCAAAATTTCAACTTCCAATGTCAGTGGGGCTTTTCTTCTTAGTTCATAACTTATGTGCACTTCCCGCTCTCTAATCTGAAACAAACTGAATTTCAGAGCAATCAAAATAATCCCCACCCCCCCATAGCTTTTAAAACAAAAGGGTTTGGCCAATTTACTTTTTTTTTTTTTTTTTTAAGTGGACACAATTTGGCTGAGAACCCCTAGAGAAAATCTCAACTGAAAGTGAAATAAAGCAGGTTATACATTCATGAAATTCAGGGAGTAATTATGAACAGCAACTGCTGCATCATTTCTGTAATGCTGTATCAACACTACAGCGAGGCAGCAGCTCCTGCTCTCACAAATAATGCACTGAGCCTAAATGAGGAATAGTGGGGGAATCACACATCCAGGGAAAATACATCAGAGATTATTGCACAGGAGGCACTGTATGAGCAACAGAATACATTGGCTTCAAAAATAATCTAAATCTGTTTCCTCTTAAGTTAATGTAAAAAATAGAGAGGCTATGCCTCTCTGTAGTGTATTGTCACTGGTAAAAACGGACTTGCAAACAGAACGTTGGGAAGGAGGGCCTGAATTTTCAGGGCATCCCAACTACAGTAATTAGGAAAAGAAAAAAAGAAAAAAAAAAAAAGAAAAAAAGCCAATGTATAGACCCTCAAATTGAACAGGATAACCACATTTTTTTCCTCAATTTCCAAATTATATTCATACAGTACCCGAGGACATATCGATTATCTCCTCCTCCCTCTGTCCTGCAAAAACAAACACCTGGCAGAAACAGGGGTCCTAACAAACAGCAAACAGGGCTCTGGAGGTTTATCTGTATCCTTTTGCAGGACTGCTGCCTTGATTTCCAAACTTTTATGTTCTTGCCTCATTGCTCAGCATGTCAACTCAAACCAACCACTTCCCCCGAGGGGCTGCCTTCCATCTCCACGGCAAGTCTGCACACATAATGTGAAAACAAACAGAAAACCAACAGCAATTTTTAAAATGCAATATCGTATAGAAAGCTTGGACCTTGTAAACTTGGACCAAGAAACCAAAAATTAAGACCTTCTAGCGTGTGGTATAAAAAACCCAAGGAAGTGTATACCTGCCTTCTGACTTCACAGAAAAATCAGAATTTGCATAGGATATACTTTGTGCAAGGCAACAAGCCTCTTCAGTATCTGGAATAGAACTAAACTTGCTCAGAGTTCCTCTCTTCATGGATATCAGATATCATCAAATTTGTGTTTTAAGTAGTCTTTCATGACCTTGGCAATGGGTAGTTCATCAAGCAGTTTGAGGTTTTGAAGGCCTATACACTGACGGATTTTAATTCGGCATAGATCTTGCAAGTTTCTGGGCTGTCCTGAAAAGACAAAAGGAACACATAAAAATAAAATGACCACATTTCAAATGCATTTTAAGACATCATTTACTCTGCAAAATGACAGGGGTTTGCTGTTCCCTAAGAGGGAGAGGGAAGGGAAAAATTACAAGAGAATTACAAGTTAATACCTTTTTAATGAGCTCACTGAATCCTAGAAACATTTGTACATGCACATAATTTTACTGATGCCAGTGTAAAGTGATTTCACCCATGTGAGGATTCCCACCAGGTGGCAACATATACTTATGCATTAAAGGACAGCAGAATCCTCCATTAAACTTTTTGGTGGATTTTTTTTTTCTATCCTTGGGGAAAAAAACCCTGTCTTGCTTTTCTTTCAAACAATGAGACAGAAACTTCTAAGTTCAGCTGTAATAGGACTAGGAAGTTTCCTCAGAGAGTGGGGATTTGTAAGAGTTATTCCAGGATGGTGTGGCAGAGTTACAGACTGGGGTTTTCTTTCCCTTCTAGTGAAAATATAAAGCCTTCAAGGCTTTGGATGCAGCCAAACCCTCATCAAACAGAAAGGGATGAAAATGTGAATTAACCTCTGTCCACAGAGGAAAAGCTTTACTGACATCACACAAACAAATCCTGGCAAGATTTTTCCAAAATAATCAATTCTCTTTCAAGCTCATTCTTGACAGGAAACTACTCAAAATCAAACACCTTGAGAAGCAGTTGGGGTTTGGTCACCTTATCCAAAATAACCTCAGAAAATTTAATCAACTCTTGTATCTGAATGCACCCAGCAATGGATCCCAAGGAAGAAAAGAAAAAGAGCAGAACAACAGACATTGAGAAATCCTGCCCCAATAAACCCTTCTAGCTTTCAGCACTGCTGCCTTTGGGCCTTCCTAGCCCAGAGATTGCACACAGATCTATGTCTTTAATAGCTGTGAAGAGCTTGCCCTTTGTAAATCTGTCTAGTGTTTTTTGAACCCATTCATACTTTCAGTATCCAAAACATCCTGTGGCAACAAATTTCACAATATAATTAGGCGTTGGCTGGAAAACTACAAAGTAATTTTATTTATTTTAGATCTGCTTCCTGATGGCTTTGTTGCATGCCTGCCATTCTTTGAGTTACAAGAAAAATAATGAATAATTGTTCCCACGCCAGTCATGATTTTACATACCTTTATATAAACCTCCATCCTCCACTCATGCTAATACCTCTTCCCAAAGCTGAAAACTCCAGTTAATAACCCCCAACATGGGAACCACTCCAAACCTCTGAACAAACTGCCTGCCTTTGTGCTTTTTCCTCATTCTGCTACAGCTTTTTTGGAGTTATTCCAGTAACACATCAAAGCTGTGCTAATCAATATTTTGATCATCGACTTAACTGTGTAAGCCTCTTTTTCTTAATTTTTTTTTTTTTCCCTTCAAGCCAAGACTTGGTTATGGGACCTGATGACTGTCAAATTCAAAATACTCAGCACCCTGAACAATGTAGGTGCTTCTGTTGGTATCTGCAGAAATGGGCTGACAGACAGGTAGGGATTTTTAGACACTGGGATTTATCTTAAGCACTAAAATTATCCAGGGCAAGCCAGCAGAAGTAATGCACGAAAATAGTCTCAGTCTGCTTTTAAAGAAATTAGGTTTGAAATTTAAAAAAAATGAAAATCTGAGTTTCCTTTATGTAAGTTGAAAATACTTTTATTATACTTATCACGACCTAAATGTCAATTTATTTTTAGATAAATCCTTCATCCTTTACTTAGAACACAGACCAATGGTTACTTTCTCCACCAGTGGTTTCTTCTTGGCAATTTTTTTTTTCCATCTGAAGGAAAGAACTGAGGAAACTCAGACAACAGCAGAATTTTCAAACTTCAGGGAAAGGAAAGTTATTTTGGTAAGAAACCAAGCAATCTTAATAGTGATAAAGAAATGGTTCTGATGCTTTAAAACAGGGTTCAGAAACGATGCACTGCTTCAAAAGTTCACTGCAAACAGCAGCATTAGAAATGATAAAGAACTAAAGGTCTTTGTGCATTTTCTGTAGCAGAGTACACAATAAATCAGCTATGAGACACTGATTTCTGGTTTCAGAAATAAATGCCTTTTAATTAACATCCTACGTGGGTTTTGAGAACATAAAGGAACAGACAACTTAAAATACCCAGAAGAAATTGGTCATCAGTTCATTCAAAAAGACCCGATTATCAACTGTATGACATTTTCCCCTGATAAGCCTAAAAAATATTTCCTGGGAATGTGTTAACAATGGACATTTCCAGTGTTAAGCACCAGTTGCTACATCTAGTGGCTGCTGGTGTCTTAGGTCACGCCTTGCAAATTCCAGGGTTATTAATGCATTTGTGATTTATTAGAAACGGTGTCTGGAACACTTACTCATTCTTGGTTGCATCTGAATGAAAAGGGAAAAAAAAAATAAAGGATTACGGCCCGATGTCAGTGAACCTTAGCTTGGCAAATGAAAAATGTTATTAGTAACTTGGCAAAGTAAGACAAGTTAAATGATGAATAAAAAGTTCTCTTTAAAAACGATTAGGAAGTAGCAACTTTGGTTATATCCTGCATCACGAGTTTGGGAAGTTATTTAGGCAAATAAGCTGGAAAGGAAAAGAATTAAAAGAGAAAGAAACAAAAAACCCCACAAACATGAAAAGTACAATTAGCCTAATTACCACTATCATTCAAAACAGCCACATAAAACTGTTGATCACCTTAAAAACATCCAGCACATCCCTGAAGGGCCACCTTGTTGCTGTTACTCTGGATTTACTCTTGTGTTCACCAAATCATTACATAATGCACTCAATTTATTTTGCAAGTTTTAAAGCAGTAATCAAATAAATTAGAAGTATTAATTACAGGAAAAAGATGCATAGTTCATCTTTTGCCTTCCAGAGCTTGTGCTCTGTGCTGGAAGGGAAAGCAGAAATCCCCCCCAATGCAATTCTTGTGTACAGTGTCCCAAACCTGACAGAAAAGCTTCTTTCAAACATAAAAAAAAATAAGCATGACCTTAAAGAATCGAGATGAATTGCCTTTTTCTTTTTTATCTAGATGAATCAGACTTACTTCAGTATGTATAAAATTTAAGTATTTCCCTAAATCAGTTCTTCAGCTGCTAACAAAGTAAGTTTCTGAGCTTTCCTCCACTAGTATAATTATTTTACTTGAATAATGAAATGAGTCTTTTAAATTATTATTAGAAGATCAGCCTTTGCTGGTAAAGCAAAGGAAAAAAAACCTATGCTTTAACAGCAAGAAATTATTACAATTAGCCTGAATTTCCACTCAAATTTTGCAATTTCAAGATTTTTCTGGGATGATATCTTAGAATTTTCTGTTCTATCCCAGAGGCAGACAAAACTTCCATTTAGGATTTGCTACCTGGCCGAAGAACTGTGTCACTGTTAAAACTGCTCTGCATTTACACCTGTGCCTTCCCTCTGCAGACAGTGCTCTCCAAGAAATAAAACCCTAACTCACCCCACAGATCTGTGTTTAAGGACCACTGAGGCATATTTGGGATTCCTCTGACAACACTGAAGTTTTTTGGGGACTTTCAGTACTGGAAAGCTGGAAAAGGGGAATCCCTACCCATTTCCTCCACTGCAGATATAGAGCAAAAAAAAAAAAATCATATAAAATACAATGCAAGAAGCATGAATTGACCTTTCTGTTGTTACTCAAGAGAAAACTTGGGAATAACTGAAATTAATACATTGTAGGCTGCAAGAAGATCCCCTCTGATGTATTGTTCTAACTACTAAAAGGAAAGTACTTCTAAAGCAAACAATCAGTGTCATTGGTTTGAAGTGGATAGGCTGTTTCTGAAGAAATTAAAAAATGAAAAATAACATTAGTGACATATTTCAGAAGCCGCCCAGAGTTTTTTCTACAATATTAATGCATCTCTCTAAAAAACCTTAGAGTGGTATTTCTCAAATTGAGCCTCTGCCCCTCCTGGGAATTCTGAAAGGCTGAAAACAGTAGCAAGAAACCATTTGGTAATTTCTTTTTAGCTACAAAGGGAACTTAAAAATAAAAATCTTCTGAAACATTTTACAAAATATGTTGAAACCAGGCTGATGTATGCTGGCAACAGCTCAGTTCCTCTAGAATATCAGGAGAAGTATTTATTTCTGCAGCAAACCCTTAAACTGATCCCTTATTTCACAGCGGTGACGGAATGCAGCTACTGCCAGCAATTAAACTGAGTTTTGAATTTGTTGGGGGGGAAATGAAAAAGATAATTAAACTTTTCAACTGCAAACTCACACCCAGCAGCCACAAAGCACATTGGGCAAGATGCACAAAAACGAGATCCTAGGGAAAGGTTGGGATCACCTGGGAAATGACTGAGGCTGAGCCGAACGGGAATTCGGCTGCTCGGTGCAATGGGTCTGAAGTTTAGGAAATGCACTGGCTTGTACTCTGTAAAACCAACAGCAGAACAATTGGAGAGGACAGCTGGTTTTCCAGCTTTCAAAATGAAGCTAATATCAAAAATCTATAGGTCTAAAAGATTCGTATCAGACATGCAGGGATGAGTGTAGAATTACAGAGTGTTCATTGAGAGCGTGAAAAATTCCTCCAGCTTGACAGGACATGAGAGCTTTTTAACTGGATATCACACAAGTTATTTTAAAAGTTCTAATTTAATTCTGTGTTCAGTATGCCTCTGCTATAATGTCTGAGCCTGACATATGTTTTCATTGGTCGCTGAAAAATAATTCCCCACAATGAGTTTTAGATGTCTATTAAATTTCAGTCTATCTGGCACAGAAATTATGTACTATTTCAGACTGAAAATTCCTATATGAAAAAGCAGAATGTCAGTAAGGCTCAACAGGTGTATTTAGCAATGAAATTCAGATTTGAATATGCTTGCAAAGGTATTTTTTAAAAAAAAATTTGTGACATCTCTGAAAATTCAGTCTCGCTGAAATTGCTATGGAAATGCAGCTAAGAATTTCAACACCATAATGTTTATTTTTAGAAGGCACTAAGTGAAGTGCTCTGAGCATCAAGACAGGATGGAATGTTTGTTAAGATGGATTGTTTGCATTGTTATGCTATTTTTAAATTATTTTTGCAGAGTACAGCACAGGTGTACAAATGGGAGTAGAGCACGGCTGTACCTTAAATGCCACATAAAAAATAGTCTTTAATTTCTTTTTTTTACAAAGGCCTCTTTTCAAAATAAAAAACTGTATATAGCTAGACAATATAATTCAACTATTTATTATAGTCAACTGTAGAGTAGAAAATTATAAAATAATCCCCTTATCCTAGTTCCTTGTGTAACTGGATGATAAAGCAGACCTCAACCATCACTGCAAGACTTCCAGCAGCACCCAAGGAACCAAGTAAAGCCTGAGATTCCTGTAAATATCTTCTATGTTATTACAAACATGAAAATATAATTTCCTTTGCAATTATCCACAAAATAAAATATGTAGAACTCTACTTAATTCACAATGATACTTCTGTATTCATAGAAGTTAAAACTATGAGGAAGCTTTTTAAAATCTTCCAGTTAAAAAAAAAAAATCTAGTGAAAAGTTATCTTGATTGAGCCAAGAGATAAGAGACAAAGGATTATAAGAATTTCCTTAACAGAACTTCTGTCTCAGTTATTCTGCACATTTACAGTGCTATATAAATTTAAACACAAAATTACACTCTCTAGTCAAAGCCAAAGATCCGCCCTTTGAAAAAATTAAAAAAAAGGCATGCAGCTGAAACATTTGTAGTTAAATTCACTGGATGGACTTTAGATGTTGTTCCAGAACTGAACAGAGTGCTTTGGTACCTGTTGCCACACCACACTGCTCTGGCCAGATTCTTTCCTGAGCTCTCTGCCTCGACACAGCCCAGCAGCTCCTCACAGCCTCTCCTGCTCCTGAGCTGAACACAGATTCCATTAAATGAGGCCTATGGGGAGGGGGAAGTTTCCAGGCTTTTAAGAAAATTCCCTTCTCTAAGGATCCTAATTGAAATTTCTGGTACCTTGAAGTTTATTTAAGCCCTTATATATTTCTCTAACACTTGTATTTTTTTCTACCTCCTACATTTGTATTGTAAGTTTGAATATTCTCAAATCTCATTCAGCTTCAAAATAAATAATTTCATGCAGGGCTGTGATTGCACACTAATTTCATAAATATACACACTACCAATAAAAGTCTCTATGTATGTCTGTCTTCATATATATCATATATACACATCTCTATTTTAATTTGCATTAGTGCATTCCAAGCTTAACACATTAACACTCCTGAACAGGCAGGCTCAGACCATGTGAAAACTGAAACATTTACACTGCTCCAAACCAACTCTCTATCAAATGATCTTAGGTACTATTGGTGGCTGCCAATAAATGGTTTTTGAAATAGGAAAGTGTAATACAGACAAGGAGAAGGAAGGGGATTAATAAAATCATTGAGCAGTTGTCATCTTCAGTATTTTTTTTCTCATGGAGACTTTGCTTATTTTTGTATGGTAAAAAAGAGAGCAGGGAAAAAAGAAAAACACACAAGTCTGAACACCAAGTCAACAGCAGACTCATGGCCAAAACCTCTGTTGTTCCTAACTTCCAGCTTTGTGCTTAAATACTGAAACATAACTATAGAATAACTTCCTCTTGGAATTATTCTAGGAGCAAAGGAATCTCTACCTGTAACCAGGAAGAGTATCAGACCTTCAGGGTCAAACCCCAAAATCCAATATCTTCTTGCAGACTCTCAGGGCCAATACTGAGTATTTCTGAGAGCTTGGTTTCTTGCCTGTTATTCCCAACCGGGGACCTGGGCTAAAGGCTGCCATTATTACCGATTACAATACCTACCAAAACAAAAAGAAATTCACAAATGATGTTTTCTGAGAAACTGAAACTGTACAAATATGTTTTCCAAGTATTAAAAAAAAATAGCTACTCACAATTTACATGTAGACAACTAAATAATATCCCATTTATAAGCAGCGTGCAACTGCTTTCACTTGAAAACACAGATGAGTTTGATAACTTATACTATTAATTTTCAGCCTTAAACATGTTAACCTACTGTAAAATAAATATTATTTTCTGGTTTACTATCAAATATACTCTTCAAAACTTCAGATGCTTATATAAAACTTACAGCTATGGATTTCTATATAAAGCACTTAGCATAAGATTCAAATAAACTGAAATTCCCGTTAAGCCCCACGAACAAGGAACTGGTTGCCAACCTCAGAAGAGTTTCAGCAAGAATTCCAGTAGAATTGCCCAAAAATTTTGTCAATTTTTTTCTAGAAAATATATATTGCAGTAGACTCATAAACAAGATTCTTCCCCAAAGTGCTACAGCACGGGATCTCAACAATTCCCTGTACAGTCAGTCTCAACTGGAAACTCCACTACCAAAATGCCAGCTTGCTCTTTATCCATCTCATCTCTCATACAGCATCTTATTAAAGTAATTATTCATGAAAAGCAGGGAAGACAGTGTTTGGATATTTATAAAAAGGGCAGCAGGGTTTGTTTACAGTGGTTTGTAAACATGCATTGATAATTATTTTGCTCAGAAGCACAGAGCTGAAGCGTTTTTGTCAGCACTGCTTTCCCAGCTCTGCCTCCAACAGCACAAAACCAGGACAGTTCCAGCACTGTTACACTGGCCACAAATTAAAGCTACTTTTTTTTTTTTGTAGCAGAATTTAATTCTCACATAACATTAAACCCTTAAAGTATGGAATCTGCGAGCTGAAAGTTACAGTACCTGTTTCCATTGGTCTTTAGACACTGAGGAAACACGGGAGCTCTCATGCTTACTGATACATCCTGAGACTGAAAAAATGCAAGTCTGGATATTATATCATCTCCTAAAATCCCTGACACTGCAACTATATAGCGAGAGGCTTCCAAAAAGGAAACCAGAAAGAAATGTGCTTGAAGGAGCAGGGGCAGGCAAATTAAACCAAAATTGCTTAATTGCTTGTATTTCTTATTATCAACTTCCACCTTTCCAGAAAGTCTCCTTCAATTTCAGATATGAACAAAAACAACACCACAAATCACGTAGAAAAAGAAAGGAAGTTCCAAATGCTTATTTGTGTCAGCTACTGACAACAGATCTCAGCTGATTCACTTCCAGCCCACAATGACTTTCAGTTTCTTTACAGAGTATATAGGTTATTCAATTCTCATTAAAAAATTGCCACATTCAAAAAAATAAAAGGAGCTGTAGGAGACAGAAATAGGATATATGAAATACCCCATCCTCTGAAATGCAGAGATCATTCTAGCTGGATGATAATTTACAAGGACATCTTAACATATTTGAATTGCCAAACTCTGCTAAATACTTATCAGCAATTCCTAAATGCTTTAGGCAATACTATGATTATGAAACATTAGTACAGAATTCCACGTTGAGAGAGGAAAATTTTCAGTAGATTTAGTACACCAAAAACTGGTAATCAAAAGTGATCTGGATACCAGGAGCCCAATACTTTTTCTAAATATCAGAAGTCACGATGAGTTAAAATCTCTCGTATTTCAAAGACATCAACAAAATCAAATCAAAGCTACACAGCACATGAAATCCCTTCAAGTTGCAGGAATGAACTGTGACATTTTGTTGTCTGGTTTAGGGGAGGGAAGAAGGGAATGTGGGAGAACACAAAGCAGCCAAAGCTCTTTTCTGCCCTAGCTGTAGTGCAGATGAAAAAGCCATCAACTGCCGAGGATTTGCACGGCAGTAAAAAAGCAAAACAAAAGACACTAAAAAACCCCTAAACAAACAACAAAACCAAACTCAAAAATCTTACGTGCTAAGGCCAGAAATAAAATGAGATTTTACAGTTCTCTCCTTTAAAATGAACGCTTCCCATGGATATTTAAACAAAACTAATTGAAATGAAGTACACTTAACATTAGCACCTTTCCCGAGTAAGAGATTCCCAGTATCACAATCCCTTCACCTTCCCAGAAATTTTCTAGTGCATTTAAATAGCATCAAGGGGCAGAGAGGAAGCTTTTTTTTTTTTTTCCTGGGACTAAATTCAAAGAAGGCTTTTAGAGGACATTGCGTCCTGTGATTAACTTCTCTTACATACATACTTGTCACTTCTTGTAAGAAATCCAGACAGGGTCGGCTACTTCCAGAAATACTTATTGAAACAGCCAGTGGGGTCTGTCCTTCATAGTTCCTTGTGTTAGTGTCTGCTCCGTAATTATACAACATTTGTGCACAAAGCACATCATCTCTAAGAGCAGACAAGTGCAAGGGTGTCTGTCCATCTTCCAAGCGCCCCAAGTTTGTGTCGGCCCCTCTCTGGAGGAACATGCGGCAGTACGAGTGATTGCTTTTGATCACAGCGTATCGCAACAGGAACCCGTTCTGAATGTCGATGTTGGCATTGTGGTCCAGGAGGATTTTCACACAGCTCGACCTCTCCCGGATAATGGCCAGCTGGAGTGGTGTAGTACCTTTATCACTGAGCGGATCAACCTCAGCCTTGAACTCCAGGAGGAGCCTGACAAAGGAGTCTCTGCCGTAGTGGGCAGCGACGTGCAGGGGAGTCCAGCCGTCGTTGCTCTTGGCATTAATAATGTCACTTCTGTAGTCAGACTCCAGCATCAGGCGTGCGATCCTTGCCCGGCCATGCATGGCTGCGTAATGCAGAGCAGTGAAGCCTCCAATTAAGTCCTTAACTGTGGGATCAGCTGAAGTTAAAATAAAATTTAAAAAGAATTAGAAGGCGTTAGGGTAATCCGGCGCTGAAAAAAAAAGAATTTCAAAAGAAACTAACAAAAAAAAAATTCAAATGGTAATTGCTAGTCTTTCCAGGCATAGCATGACAGGATTTTTTGTACTTCAAACTAATTCTTGCTTTCATGAACATGCTATTTTTAAGACAAAGTTAAAATTGTATTTAAGAACGAGTTACAAAAAAAAGAATTTCTTTCACATACATATGTTTCCATTTGACAAATACTTTTCCACATCTTCCTAGCACTCTTAGGAATTAATTACTAATTACTCAAATCTCTCTGTCCATCCAGTTTTCCCCTAGCTCTACAATATTACATTTCTTTCTCAATGTTCAACTTTTTATTTTCCCTTGTGTTGTTTCTTGGTCTTAAAAAGAAGCATGTGTAGAAACATCTGCTGTCCCAAATTGCGGATGTTTTGTGGTCTGGCAGCATTGTATTGTTTTTTAGGGTGTAATGCTGTATTAGGTAAAATGTTTCTCTGTGGTCTGCAGGATTTCCAAAGCATGTAGGGTATATATTATTTTAGATTATCTAGATAAAGTCTCCTTTCATAGATGATGAATCTGTTTAGAATCTGTTCTGAATTTATCATTTCACAAAAATTTAAGAATGTAAAAAACCCACTTCTGAAATTAGTCAGATAAACTGTTAGTGCAGAGTACAGGTAATTACAGATTTATTTCCCCTTCACGCAGCACAAACACTCAGACTGATTTATTAATTTAAAAATTAAAATAATCCAATCAATCTTCTCTAATTTCCTCAGGACACCCAAACTTGTACAGCAAGTGACTAATTAATTACCCAAGGCAAGGTGCCATTTCTCAGCTAGAGAACAAGCCAGGCTGTGAGGTTCCTCCTTCCACCATCCATGGCTGCTGCTGTTGGACACTAAAAGGTACAAACTACAGCGTGGAAGTTTGAACACTTCCCAGCCTCAGTTAGATACCATTTGCACCAGAAGAGCTGCTCTAAAGTAAGTTCAAAACACAATATTAACTGCAGGCTACCCTAGACTGAACACACCTGAACACACAAAGGTGCAAACACAAATCAGGAAAGAGCTTCCCAACCCACTGTGATCATACCCAAACAACACCAAGACAGATATCACAACAAAATGAAAAAAATGGAAGGAAGGAGTAGAGAATGCAGCTGCAAAGATGATCCAGCAACTTTAAGGATATTTCTAAATGGAAAGAGAAGATGGAGAGGAAGGAAATAAAGGAACTAACAAAAAAATCCAACACACAAGTGAATGCAGCCTGGCTACACAGAGAAATAAGATGTGAGAACTGCCTCTAGTGCACAGAATAGGAATAAACATAGAAATAAGGGGTATATTAAAGAAGGTTTAGTTCCTTGCTAGTGACAGCTTTCCTCATCTCCTATGAAAAGCAGAAGTTTCAGTGCTCTGAAAAGTCACACTAACCTGAGCTAAAGGAATGAATGAAGCACCCACAGCCCAGCAGGAAAATGCAGCCAGTGTCTGAATGGGTGATTCCTAACCTGCACTGTGATCACGTCCAAAATGCAGCAAAGAATCAGCACAACCCACACAAAGATAATATTTCAAAGTGATGCTGCTCCCAGGGCCTCTTTCTTCACACTGCTCAGACTGCTCTACCTTGACTTCTGAGTGGTGATAAATAAAGTGGGTAACAGGCATGAGAACAGGCAGAGGGACAATCCAAGAACTGGGGACAAAGATGGACATTATGGGAAGGAGACAGCAGCAGGCAGAGTGGTCTTCCACCAAAAAAACATTTTTAAAAGAAGTAATGTTTGAGTTTTGAGTACTTTCTCTCTCCCACACTGCATAAGGCACGCAAGGCATCATTTCTACCCCCAAATGAGGTGCAGGTCACTGCCACAAGCCTGTTTAATCAGTGCCACTACCAAATTCCAGCAGATATGGCCCAACTTTTATATGTGCCCCTATATGCACTTTTATACTGGTTGTTGTAATCCAAACCCAACAATTTCCTAGCAGCATAAGGATGCCTTTTATCTACAGTTTTAAGCACCTTTCCACATCCTCCTTACTCCCAAAATGTCTTTGCTTTTGACCACTAAAGTGAACCAAAAAATTATTAAGTTATGTAAGAGACGTTTCTTAAGAAGGCTAGGAAAAAAAAGCCTCACAGTTGGGAAACCAAGCAACACAAACAACCAACCTTTCCATAACAAACCCCTTGGAAAAAAAATATACTGTAATTCCCATTAAGATTATGGATTTCTAGTGAGCCAACAGTCTGCCTCTGGATTAGAGAAACAATTTTAACAGGATCGAAATGTCTGTTGCTATTCCACCAATGCCCTGCTGCCACCTCCTGGAAAACTTCCGAATTTCACAAGAGTTTTTAGAAGAGGCTGGACCTGCAGAAAGTTGCAAATTCCATCCACTCAGTCCCTGTCTTAGTAAAGGTAACACCCCAAAGCTGATGCTGCCTAAAGAACTTGTGCTGCTGTGGGAGTTTTGTCTGATTTTTCTAAAATTTTCAGTGCTGGGATCATGTTGTAAAGCAAGTCTCTCCCCCTGGAACATGAGCAAGGTAAAAATGGATTGGGAATGACTCTCAAGATTACCTTTTAGAATCTGCAGAGGGGTAAAAATTAATTGGCAGTTTTAGCTAGAAAGGGATCAAGCCAGCACTTGCTGGCAATTCTCTATCTCATCTCTGACTGGCAAGCAGTTCTTTCATTCCAAGCTTCCCATTAATATGGGGAGAGCAGAACATAGAAACATGAACAACTGCATTTGGTCACTTCTAATGTTCTTAAATGAAAGGCAAAATATAATGGCAGAAACCTTGAACAGCTTATCAAGGGCACCAATTACTGCAATCAAGCTCACCTGAGATGGAAAACTTGTAGATTGAATGATACTGAGATTATTTTATTTCATGTGGAAGTTGGGCATCTAGGCTGGTTATTTAAAGTCCACTGTTAATAAAACTCTTTCTAATACTGTAATCTACAGGATATATAGATTCATAAATAAAAGACTCATATTTCAGAGTTTCAATTTACAGCTCAGTGGGACAGTTTTCCTTTTTCCTTGACACCCTCCTCAGGTCACTCTATCACAGTAATTTGGGAAGCCAAGAAAGCAATGCTTCTGGCTTCTCTGAGTACTTCTATTATTTCAAGCTTATTTCCCTCAGCTAGGGCTTAATTCTGACCACAAGGTTTAGAAGCATGGCCACATGCAGCTTCTGTTTTGAATTTTCTAAGATAACACTGATACAGAAGATGTCCAGAAAAGCATTACTGCTCAGAGACAGAAACCCTACAGGAGCTTAGGAGGGGTGAGCATTTGGCATTCTCTAGATCCTCCCAGATTCTGCCTTACTTTACTAAAATTTAGATACCTTGAAGCCAAGACCAAAAATAAATAAATATGGATGCTTGGCTGCTTTCTCTTACTATTTCATTTCTAGGAGCTTTAGTGAATTATTTCTTCATTTTAATAGGAGTAACCAGAAACTGCTCAGTTAATACTCAGAAGGTATCACCAAGGGACAGCTAACTAGACCCTTTCAAGATTGTTGTAACATTAACAGTGGTGGCTGGAAATTAATAAAATATATTTCTTGTCCAGTGTTGGATTGTCTGTCTCTATATGTCATATTAAAAATTTACAAGGTACACTAAAGTGAAAAAAAAAGAGCTTGTTACACAAAAATCCAAGATTACTGACAACTACGCTCCCTGTTTTGGTGTTGCTTTGTGACTCCACATCTTTTTTATGGGTGGGAAGAGATGGCTTCATAGAATCTTCATTTCAATAAAATGAGACAAATAGACTAAGAAAGTCAAATTCACTGTTTCTCATGAAAACTAAGTTTCTCCATGGTTATGATGAACTTTCTGCAGTTCAACAGTTGCTAAATGATATTTGTTATCTGACCTATCCCCTCTCTATCGGGTTGGTATTTCTTCTGGTTTCATCCTTTATCTGGACTGTTTTTTCTGCATTTTCCCCATCTATCTGTGTCTCCTTCCTCAGCACATAATAAAAAGCTTCCTGCTGTTCCACCACCTCCACTCAAATCGGCCAATCTGTAGCACAACATTGTCCTCTGGCTCCTTTCTTTGCTGGTGAGCAATGATGGAAGAGAAAAAGCAAAAGCAGGAGGCGGACAGGTCATGACTCCCATGAGAATCTACTTTTTATTTCCAGGTCAGTGACCAGATTCCTGGCCTTTATTAGCCCAACTCACCCTCCATCCCACTAGCAGGCTACGCTGGGAGCCTTCCAGCATTTCAGATCTGAGGTACAGCATTCTACCCTCAGCAACAGCCCACTGTGGTTTTCCCAGTCCTGTTTTCTCCATGAAAATATTCCCAGCTCTGCTAAACTCCATCATGCATTGAGACAGCCACAATCATCACCAGCCACCCCTTCCTTCCCATTCCAATTCCCTCTTTCCTCCAGAATTCCACACACTCCCTCTTGCTGTCAATTTATTACCAATATATAGTCCAACACTCTCTATTTTACTATAAGATTCACAACAACTTTTTCCTTCACCCCAGTATCTTTTTTTTTTTTTTTTTTTCCACAGTGATTAAGCACCCGCAGCAAAACAATCCACTCCAGGGGCAAAAAAAAGTAAAGACCACGTGAGGAAAGGTAGACACAAACCTCTCCCTCTAATGAGGGTGGCATGATTAACTTAGCTTGTAAGAGTCAACTCATTTGCTGCTTAGTAACTCATTTGTGACATTATTATGTGATAAATACTCATTATTTTTATGCCTCTGTTTCGAGGGAAAATGAGGCAAGGCACCAGGCAGTGCCAATTTTCGGGAGGGAGGCTCAGCTGCAGGGAAGCTGCTGTGGATGACTAAACCTCACACTATTTGTTACTCAACTTTCTCATCCTGGTGATTCAACTCTTAAGCTGCCTCAGGACAAAGGTGTTTCATTACAGGCAGTATTCATGAGGCATCACATTCAGCTGGTACTTTGTATGGGAAAGAGTAACAAGGAAAATAAAAACAAACCACTGCATCAGCAGCAATGTAATATGAAAATCTATAAAATGAAAGCACATAGGAAGACAAAAGGGATTGGGTTTTTTTAATAATCTTTAAACTTATAGATAAAAAGTTAAAAGCAATGTATGTGACTTAAAGTCTTAAACTTTGGAATACTCAAAACGAAGGCTTTAGATTATATATTACTTTTAAAAAGGAGAATTTAAAGTTATATATTTGTGCAATTTAGTAGCTTTTTCCCCCTTCCAAGAAGGCCATGAGGGTTTGCCCTTTTTATGTGGTTACAATCTGCAGTAGGTGCATGCACAGAGTGCAGTTGCTCAGGTTGTATTTCACCAGTGCTCTAAAGGAACAAATCATTGGTTGTGCCACTACCACAGCCTGTTAATGCCACTCCACTTCCAGGATGATCCATACAGCTGACAAACCCAGTGACAGACACAGGGGGCCCATATGGCTTAGAGACACAAAGCATCAGAAAGATCCTTTCAGTTTCCTTGGGACTGAAAACCTCATCATTCATTTGGTAAGAACAGTGCTAGGAGAGAGGATGCTGCTCTTTAAGGGCACTGATCAGAACGTGCAGAACATCTACTGATTTCCTCTCCAGTACCACTTTAAAAGATTAGGATGATCCCTTTCTAAAACTTCAGGTGGCCTTGGAAGATGATAAAGCAATGAGAAATTCTGACTGTACCACCTGAGGGATAATAATCATCACCCACACGAGTATCACTTAAATCAACAAAACTCAGTCAGTTCTTGAAATAAAGTTTCATTGTGGCTGGATGCAGGAGAGCTGTAAACTCACCTGGATTGGCTGACACTGAAGTCCTTGCACAAAGAGGACTGTTTTCATAAAGTTTAGCAGATTCTCTTAAAGCCTATATTAAACTTAGTCTTTAATGCAACTGGTTAACTTGCTTTAGAATTCTGAAACAAACTTCCCTAGGATTTCAATTCAAGGATCTGCTTTCCTCTAATAATACCCCCTAACAGAGAAGAAAAGCCTGTAGTGAATGCTGTGAGTGCATTTCATTTTGTAATGAGCCCTTCTGCCCTATTTTCATAATGCTTACTCATTCCTTGTACAATTCCTAGGCAATGCTGGGGGGAAAAAAATTATTAAGATATAAAGCTAATCTATGATGTCATTCACAGAGTATACATCAGAAATAAACAGATACTAAGAACAAAAGAATAAAAAACAATTACAAAAGATAACCAGAAGCAATTTGATATTTAATCAGTGCTGGAAAGCCCTGCAGTGGGATAGAAAGGTGTCAGGTGAGTATAAAGATTTTTCTCTGTGGGCAACTCACCTCCATGTTCCAGAAAAACACGGACACATCTCTCCTTGCCTCTTGCTGCAGAGAAATGAAGCAAGGTCCAGCCATTGGCATCCCGGCCGTTGGGGGAATATCCCTGCTCCAGCATCTTGCGCACGGTGTGGACATCGCCGGCGGCCACGGCAGCCTGGATCTGCAACTCTTCCTGCAGCTCAGGGTTCCTCCTGCAGTGGTGGTGTAACATCCTAGCTGAGGGTGGCCTTTACAGGAGCCTCATCAGCTCACACGAGTCACCTTCAATCAACGGGAAGCAGGGATACGTTAGGATTGGGATCAGGAATGGGGGATGTAGGAAAAGAAGGATTTATGAAATGCGATTCTGAGATTTGTCTCTGTGCGTTGAGGAAAGTGATGTTACACAGAGGATAAACCCCAAATGATCTCACTGTTATTAGCAAAATCATGGAACATGGTGACATCACTGAACTGCAAAAGAAAAGGACACTTGCGCATTATAAATAGTAAATGTTTTCTTCAGAAATGACAGAATCAAACAGCAGTTCACAACTAAAGCACCTGAACAATGAGCTAAGTGAAAACTCTCCAGAACCCATCACTCTTTTCAAAATCAGACTGTGGCTAATATCACCTCCAGAGACCCTGGTTAAATGGATTATCCAAACTACGGAATGGATGATCCAAACTGTTGCAGGAAGCACCAGTGCACTGCTACAGCAACTGAACCAAGATATTCTTTATTTTTCTAGAAATGCACCCCTTGTAAGCTTCAGTGAAAATATCTTACCCATATAATCCTGTGACCTACTGCATATGAGTATTAGTAACACTAATGTTCAAACTGAAAACTTTAATTTTCCTTTTTCCTTTTTCACCTTTTTTAAAATTTTTAATTAGAGTCTAGAGTTTGTATTCTGGTTTAAGCACTTCTTAATTAGTACACAAAGGCTGCAAAGAACTTCTACATTCCAAAAATCCAATACAATGATAATAATATATGAGACCTGAAAATAGACTGAAGTGCAGTTACTACAGTCCTGTCAAACACCATGAGAACATATATCAGCATAATTCAATTTATAATTACCTTGATACAGTACATGAGAGCTGGGCCAAAAGGGTATCTAAAATAGCCACTGTAAAAGAGCCTAGAAACAAGCACACATTGGGAAAGAGAGAAGTACTGTGTACTCCATGCTCTGTTTGAAAAGTGCCATCTGCAGTTCTAGCTGGGGGCAAGAAAATGAACAGGTACTTAGGGATTGCTCCCCAGTGCACAAAGTTCAGTGATTACATTTTCATACACATTGTGTATTTCATCCCACAGTCCTAAAATGGAAAGAAGTATCAGAAGAAAGAATAAAAGCAGGGTATGAGGAAGGTAATGCTGAGCAATAGGAGCCTCAGAAAATATTCAAACATGGATGGATATTAACACAGACCTAGAAGATTAAAAAGAGGAATGTATTTAAACTCCTGCAAAGTTAATCAAGATTAAAGCGCAAAGAGAAGTTCTAATTATGAAAATGAATTTTAAACGAAACTTAAAATTTACAGCAATTTTTTGGTTTATTGGGATGTCAACCCTCATCGCTACCTAATCCTTCTTTTAGGTATCATAAAGACTTCCAGATCCTTGTGATCCACAAGTCATTCAAAAGAAATTGCAATCAGCTCCCCATATTCCACTGGCCACTTGTTTTCCTGTGATCCAGGTATACCCAGAGACAAGAGAAAAGTGAAAGCATCAATCACTGCCAGCTTTGCAGACAAAGGCACAGCGTGTGCTTGCTCTTCTACAACCTCCTCGTGCCCATGGTAAAGAAGTGATTTATCTGCTTTTTGGAGAGATATAAACTCATAATTAACAGGTGCTCCAGTGACCCTACTTACCCTGCAAATATGGAAATTACACACAGCGAATGCCTGTCTTTGACATTTATAAATGCTTCAGCTTACCATGTATGGCAACAATCACTACTTCAGCATAGGGTTATTAAAGAAGACTTTTTTAGCTCCATATGTTATACATGGCTTAGAAACTGGTTTTGTTTTGTTTTATAGCATGAACCTCATTATCTGAGACTGCGAGGAAAGGGGATTTACAAAGCAGCAACTGCCAACTCAATAGGTCAGCTTTTGCAGCATATTCCAAAAATCAAACTTGGTTAATCTGATGACAATGGTAGTATTTCTATTGACTCTAATAAGCTTTTGCTAAGCTCTTTCCTAAACTCCAATTAGCACTTCAGAACATGCTCACCTATAAGACAGCGAGCTTGACTTCATTCTGCATCACACCACTAACAGCACTGACAATGAAATTCCAGCTGCAAGAGTAAGATCCTCCTTTGGATTTGCAGGTGAAAACTGACTGTAGAATCTAACTGATGATGAGTCATGCAAAACCCTTCAAATATAATAATTCAGACTATGTCCCTTTTAGGCCATGTTTGTGAATACCTACAAAAACAAGACATGAAAACTTTTTTTTTTTCAAACTGAGAATATCTGATCAAAACTTAATGTAAACAAACTTTATGATGCCATTTTTACAGTTCTTCCTTGTAAAGGACCAATATTTGCAAGCCCTCACATGGTCCTGAAAATTAAGGTCAGGCTAGTTGCTCAAAATGCTACAGCAAGAGATGGGATGACTAAAGAGATGAAGAGAAATAGGATTTCTCATTTGAGGGGCCAGCAGTATTCCCCCTGCAACTCTCTGTGAAGACAGTTGGTTGAGGAAAAGCAGAGCTCTCTCTCTCACACTTCTCAGCTGGTGGGTATATTTGTAATGCAGCATTATAAAAAATTGGCATTGGCTCCATATGTTGCATGTGACTAGCAGAGCTTATTCAAATTAGCTGGTACTAAAGTACATAAGTACTAAAACATACAAAGCAGAAGACAAAGTCAGGCAGCTCCTTTTATCACTTGCACAGCTTCTGTAAATATCCAGTCTTCCATCTCACCCCGATGGCAAGCAAAGAAATTCAAATGACAAGAATACTGAACCATAACATTAAAGGTTTCAGGATAGTTTTAGGTACACACCAGCTTTGAAAACATTTCTTTACTTCTGCTCCATAGATCATTTAAAACTTCTGTTTGCAAAGCCCCATTTAAGACATCAATCTTTGGAGAAGAGAAGGAGGACTACTGGAAGTAGGCCTTTGGCATTTAATATTTAATGTTTTGAAACTGTAATCAATCTCATTCAGAACTCAGCATGCATTTGGGTTGTTACATATTGGCTTTCTGCAAGCAAGTAAAAAAAAATGAAAGGAAGCACAGGGGGGAAAATAAACCTATATATTCTTGGTTATAATGATTTTATAGTGCCATGAAAATGGAGGACAACAACAGCTACTTAATTGATTTTGCAAGTACAACAGGATAAAACTCAATGTGGTCCTGAATTACCTTATAAGAGGTTGTTACTCTTTGATGGATGTCCCACTCTTCATTGTCTTCACTGTTCATAATCTTCTGTGCCCATGTGTGTCAAACAACCTGCTACCCCTTAAAAAAATGTAAGAACATTTCTTGTTAGTGGTAAAGAATAAAAGCCAGAGATTTACTTACTTTTACTTTGTTCTCGTGTGAGAATGCTACATTTTAATGCAGCTATGTCAGAAAAGACACAAAGTGCGTTTTCTGACATTATCAAAGAGTCCTCCAGAGCTTGGGGTGAGCAGAGTTTGCTCTGGAAAGGAAAAGGCTACACAGAATATTTTATGGAAGACAAGAGAAATGAGGGATGTGCTTCCTCTCTGGAGTAAACCTTGAAGAAATTATCTACACCCTTCTCTAATAATTACATGTACCTGCTCCTCCTGTATGGAACAAGAGTGGATGCAAAGGTTACAGTGGGTATTTCTGCCTCACTGCTTAACATCTCCCTGTGGGAGTCAGATGCCAGGGAAAACATTCAGGAGCCATTTGGTTCTTCCCAAACTACTTTTGTGGGTTTTTTAAATTGTTTTTGTAGGGGTTTGGGTTTGTTTGTTTGTTTTTTTTTAATCTCCATCCTATCTCTGCTTCCCTAAGTAAAGAATAAAACCTGAGCCCATAGAGCATTGAGTTGTGTCCTTCAGCTGGACTTGCAGAGCCACCAGCCTGTCTCCTCTCCCTCATGTGACAGCTCCAGCTGGCACATGCTGTGTTTCACAAACAGGTAAAGCCACCTCCACAACACAAGAAAACCACCAGCTCAAAAATCTTCCCCCTTTCCTTCATATAGCAGAAGTACCCTTTTAGAATCAAGGTTTACCAAATGCCAGTTACAATCCCTGTGCAGATTCCTCCTTCAGAGCAACCCCTCCTTATCCCCCCTGTCACCTGCAGTTAATGGGATCAGCCCCAGACCATTTCTCCTCTGCTCATCACTGTTATTTCTCTAATTCTTTGTACACCTTTGCCTGACCTTTGATTACCTTTGCCTGCAAACTTTTAGTGAAAGGCCCCCTTATCTCATCTGAGCACTGCAATAATATAATAAACAATAAAACCATTAAATACTTAATTGTACAGCTGATCACACAAACCCAACTGTGACTCGTTTCTTCTGCAAACGAGTTGCACCAGAACAGTTCCATGAACTGTGCAGCTCTGAGATTAAGTTGAAATTTCTGCCACTTAATGCAACATAAAATCAGGCTTTTGCAATGATAGCTCAAAGAGGAGGATGAAAAAAAGCCCTTTCTATCCCTCTTATGCACATTTTCCAAGAGCTTTGCTTCCCAAGATAAAGCATACAAGGTCTTCAGATATGCTTACAGCCCTGCACAAAACTGCACTGCCATGACCTAATTTGATCACATTTCTAGCCTTGTTTTTTTGCATAGATGATCAGTCGTTCACCTTTTTTTTTTAATTTTTGCATGATTTTCACTTTAAAACCCACACATTTTTTATTAGCTGATGCAAATTAGAATTGCACTGACTTCACAGACTACAGACAAGGTAACAGATTGCTCCACTAAAAAAGTAACAAGCTTTTTCCCCCCAAAGGAAAATTAGCTGCATATGGCAAGAGTAAGATCTGTAACTTTAATAAAAATAAGTCATATTTAGTGAGAGTAAAGCTCCCTCCCTCAATGACTTAACAAAGTTTGATTAAAATACTAATAATTATAGTAGAAGCAGCGCTAAATAAAAGTAGTAAGACAAACATCCTCATTATCTATTGATAATGCTTCATGTTGTCAAAGAGATCTTAGACTTTTATACATCAATGTGTCACTTCTTTAAAGTCACTGCAAACATCATGTGGAAAATTAATTCCAACATATGTATATTCTTACTTTAAAGAAAGTTAAAGGTTGGTACAAAAAGCAAGACCTCAAAATTCAGTATTTTGCTCGTTCACACAGCCTGACGGGAAGACCTGATTCCTAAACTCTTGAGATTACACATCCAGGAGCAGAATAAGGACTATAAGTTACTGATGTCAGTCTAACTCAGTACAACAAGGGAAGTGTACCATTACACATGACATTTAGTATCTGGCATCGACCTAATCAGTGTAGATCTGAGTTGAAGATCTGTGGTTGAAGTATTCTGAGACATTTAAATCAAATAAACAACAGAAAAAAGGAAAGCCCTGTGGAATAAGGATAATCACATCAGCCTTCATTAGTCTCACAACTCACTTTTCCTACCCATTTCAAAGCTTGAACAAGCTAAATGTGTTCTCACTCAAATGGCATTTTAAAAATGGTCAATATATTTTTGACAAACTGAACACAACCATCTTCAGCTGTCACTCACGTTCCTATTCCAGGAGCTCTTCAGACAAGAGAGTAGGGCAAACAATTGTGCTGTCATTTGCATTCTCACATCACAATCGTGAAGTTTGCAAGTAACATGTGAAATATCAAAATTTCACAGAGCCTTATAATCCTGAATATATTTTCTGCTGAATGTTCCATGCCACAGCCCAGACAGACACCAGGCGAGGTATCCCTGTGGCTGAGATGAAAATCACCAAGCAACACATGCGAGTTGCTGGGCCTGAAAACAATGAGTTAACAGTGCATGAATTCAAAACTTCACAAGGGAACTGCTGCTTCAAAGGAAAGAAGCCTTCACTCCTCACAAGCTGTCATTAAAAGTTACACATTTCTCGTGAGAGCTCCTGTAGGACCAGCTCGTCATTCGGACGTACTAAATTTAAAATAACCAAAGGAGTTAATCTACAAGTGCCCCGCCAACTTCAGGTGTTCCCAGAACTGGAGATGGTGTTGTTACACACTAATAAGCAGCTATAATGCTGTTAACAATCTGCAGCTGGGTGAAACTGAAGTACAGAGCTGTCATTTTACTACAATGATCCATCTCACAGAGGGGTTGTGAGGTCTGACTTTGGGCCTGATTGAAAATCAGAGAAATCACCGAGCTCAAGCAACTTCAGGTCTGCAAACCTGAGGGAAACTTCACCTTCAGAAAGCACAGCAACTACTCACCAACCTCAGCACCCCCACCCATGCACTGGCAACCTCAAGCACAAGCAGAGCTCCGTGAATAAAATCCTGCAATTCCTTCTGAAGGCAGGACCTCAATGCTGCTGCTAAAGCAAGGCTTGACAGCTCTTTTTTCAGTAGAAAATGCTGCATCAGGTTCACAGAGCCAGAACCTCCTCCCTCAAGATGTGCACTGACAAACTGCAGGGAGCTTGTGCCCTGCAGCATGCTTGGAGATCCTCGTGTACCAAGCAAAAAATACCAATTTTCCTCTAACTTACAACAGCGCCATTATTAAGTTTTTAACAGCAAAAGTCAGATGGAAGCTTAACCTTACAAGTAATTAATTTGTAGCAAGTCTTAATTGCTAAGATTTATGTATTTTCACGTGACTTGCTATCATCAGAGCACCCAAACACCAACAGTGCACGGAATGACAGAAGCAGGAACCAATGGCGAGTTCAAACCACACCAAGGAAGTCACTTCAGCCCTAATTCCCACAGCACAGCTGATAAACCAACTGAGTGCTGCTCAGAGTTTGTGCCATTCAATAATCCTTAGAAGTACATCTGATACATCTTTCTATTTGAGACAGCCTAAAAGAATCCAAGTGGACAAAATCTGTTGGATGTCTTTAGTGGACAAAGCGAGATTTTCACTGTGATAATATCGTTCAGTAAGCATGGCTGGAACGAAACAAAACCATCCCTCAGACAGCACATTTCCTTTAAGGGTTGAGAATCCACAATGAGGAAAAACAAACCCAAAATGAGCATATAGCCTGAAGACTAAAGCTTTCTCTAAAGGGCTGCTGTACTTGCAGCATGCTGCATTTCTTCCACGGATCAAGAGCAGGACTTCAGCACATCAGTGATCTCTGTGCCTTGTTTCAACCATGTGCAAATTTCTGCCAGAAGTTAATTCCCTGATTCCTATGAACTCAATTCCAGTCTCTGCATCTGAATCAAACTTTGCTGCACTGGCATTTCACACTAGGAAGGAACTTGACAAATCAAATGAAAACTCAGGTCCTCCTGTTGTGAACAAATCCCAAAGATCCCATTAATTGTCAGCACCAAGAGGTGTACTGCTGGAGCAGCCACAGCCCTGATGTGAGAGGCACCAACTGGGGTGGGAAAAGGGAGTTAAAATAAACTAAATTCAGATGAAACAGCTGTGCCAGAACTGCACTGGTAAGTTTGTACTGATGCACATCTGTCTCACCTATTAGCAGGAAAATCCCTCCTGGAATCACACTGGGCATATCCACACGTTCTGCCATTACAAAATAACATGGAAAATTTCTTCCCTGCACTCCCAAAGAGTATCTCACAATTTCCTGCACCTGTGCTACAGAGGGATTTTCTATTTAATCTTCAACACAGAGCAACTACTTTTTGTCTTAATCTAAAGACATCTGTATTGGAAAAATGATCCAGGCTTGACCAAGGCTGTTGGCAACAAACACTGCTCTTTCTCCTGCAGGCTAATGCTCAAAAACAACTGATTGCCAACAATGAACAACGTTTTGGTACAGTCAGTGACATCTCTGAAAACACGACACAGACCAGAGGGACCTCTGTGGAGGGCACCTTTGCCAAAAAACCAAACTCACCTAAAAAACCCAAAGTCACCTACGTCTGAAACAGATTAAAATGGCTTCAAGACAGACTCTGCGTTAAAAGAAGGCGCAGAAACTCCATCCCTTGGAGCATGCTGACAGCAGGATGCAGAAAAAGACTGACTGACATCATTCACCCCCCCACTCTCTCTCTCCTAGGATCCATCTCTTCATCTCACCACGTAGAACACGCAATTCTCCCCACGAACAGCTCTCCCCCTGAAACAGAACCTCCCTCCTACCAGCAGGATGAGTTTTGATGACTCCTTTCATTTTTTGCCCTTAAGCACCCAACAGCATCATCTTCTTCTATGATCTCAGCCCAAAAAGTAAGTACTTGTAAGCAGACACCATGCAATTAAATTAATTTCAATTTTTGCAGCTCCGTTACAACACACATAAAAAAGTGACCCACACAGGAATGCAACATAATGCAATTACCATGACCTAGCCCAATAAAGATTTTAGAATCAAAACAGAAACAGAAGCAGTGCTGAACCCATAAATTTATGGAAAGACTTAAAGAAAAGATCCTTTTAACGACCTGGAGCAAAGTAATTTTAAGTGACATCCCTGAGATGGAGACACAAAAACCCCATTAAGTAGCAATTCATAATCAAAAATAACATTTGAAGAATAGTTTTGGAGAATTATAAAGTACTGTACTTCAAATGGTATTCAGAGCTTTCAAACTTTAAAAGGTCAACAGCAAGTAGGTTTTAAGAGAACAAAGAAATCTAATGCTACCTATTCAAATCCATAAAAACACAAGAGGCCCCAATCCCAGCCAAACCATGTGTCTAGGATGACTCTGAGAGTCTAAATGAATCATCACCTTACTGGGGGCTTTTTGAGTGCTGTTTTCTCTCTTCTGTGTTATTTTGTTCTTTGGAGTCACTATTTTTAATTCTCCTTTAAGGCAGCTTAAAACCTAAAAAAAAAAAATAAAAGTAGAACTGAGCCACACAACGACATAAAACAGAGAAATGAAGAACAGAATTGGTTAATACAAAAACAGTAGCTGGGCAAAATAAGAAGAGCCTTCACAAATTTGGGAGGAAAGGGGTTATTCATCAAAATCGGGATCTCTCCTGGAAAAGGAGGACACTCTCTCAGGATACCAAGGAGTTGAAGGGATAATCACGGCAGGACCGCTGCCCTGTCAAGGCAGCTCCTCCAGGGAATGGAAGTAAAGATAAGTGCTAAAGAATGGGACAGGAAGTAACCCAGAAAGCTGAGCTGCTGGGAAACCAAACCTCTCCCTTGCAGGAGTTCACGCTCCAGGAGCCGTCAGCCGCGCA
>VXBU01011938.1:357957-423637 GCA_013400315.1 Bombycilla garrulus | reverse complement strand
GATGTGGAGGGGCAGAACTGTTGTGATGTGGGCGTGGTTTGACTGCTCGGGGGCGGGGCCTTGGGGAGCGAGGCGGTGGCGGGAGGCGCTGAGGGGCGAACCCGGTGGGGCCCTGAGGGAGAGCCCGGGGAGGGCTGGAGGGGAGCCCGGGTGAGGGCACTGAGGAGGAGAGAGAGCGCTGAGGGGCGAGCCCGGGGGGCGCTGAGGAAGAGCCCAGGAAGGGCTGGAGGGGAGCCCTGCTGAGGGCACTGAGGGAGAGAGAGAGCGCTGAGGGGCGAGCCCGGGGGGCGCTGAGGGAGAGCCCTGAGGGGTAGCCCGGGTGAGGGCGCTGAGGGAGAGAGAGCGCTGAGGGGGAGTTCTGAGGGGCGAGCCCGGGGGGCGCTGAGGGCAGAGCCCAGGCAGAGCAGCGGGTGGGTGAAGGAAGGGTCGCGGGGTGTGCCCGGGGGTCTCTGCGCTGTGCGGATGCCCCGCCGGGAAGCCGCGCTGGTGAAGGGGCGGGAGGCCTCGGCTGCCCTCAGCCCGGCAGGACGGAGCTGTGGCGGCTCTGGGGAGGCGGCAGCTCCGCTCGCTCTGCCGGCCCCGAGTGTGGCGGGGTCCGATGAGCGCCCGGCGCTGGCTGAGAGGCGCCGTGAGGCGGGTCCGGCTCCGCTCCTGCCGGCGGTCACTAAAGGCGCTCGGCAGAAAAGCGGCCAAAGCATCTCCGGCGTGCTGAGGTGCCACAGTTTAACAGGGTTTAACACGGCTCAGGTTGTCTGCAAACTCTGGAAGGAAATGACCTTAATTTAGAGGCGTTTACAGGATTTCAGCACTGAGCAGGAGCTTGTGCTTTATTGAGAGATGAGCCTACAAAGTCACTGCGGGTACAAGGCGTACAAAATGTATTTTATTCCTTAAATGCTACGACCATTTCATTGTAAGGAGATCCAGAGCCTTCAGATTCATACCCAGAAGTCATGGACTGAGGTTTCATTTTGCTTTATCAGATTTAATTTTTCAGTGAAAAAATTTGGATAGTTTTGGATAGTTTTTCTCCTAAAAAGGACCTTAAGTCATTCCACCCCCTGCCATGGGCAGGGACACCTTCCCCATCCTGGTTTGCTCCAATCCCTGTCCAGCCTGGCCTTGGACACTTCCAGGGATCCAGGGGCAGCCACAGCTTCTCTGGGCAACTGTGCCAGGGCCTGCCCACCCTCACAGGGAAGAATTTCTTCCTAATTTGACTGAACTAACATTGTTGATAACACATTTTCCTTTTTTTTTTTCCACTAACCCAAATGGCTTATAATGACACACAATAACTCAGAGACGCAAGTGAAGAGGCATAATTTCTTCCCTCATTCTGTTTGGAGCTCCACTTGACCTTGATTTTGATTTTTAAAGCATTATTAATCATGAAAGTAACATGCAGAAACCCCATTTTTTGTTTTTTACTTTCTGCGTCCTTTTTCTTTCTGTCTTTTACGTGATCAGTCTATATATAAGGTTTTCAGAACTGTTTGCTGTTGTTTATGCAGCAGTCTGGCTCTGTGAGGCGCTGCCTTAATTGGTTTTTAGATGCTGTCATGAATAACTCAGATAAATAATACAAATAAGGCTTGGAGTTTGTCACTGCTTTTCTTTACTCTTCAGCTTTGAGCTTTTTACTCTTGTGCTGTGTCTGAAACAAATTTAGTCCTTGTTTGATATTTTCTCCCTCTTTGAAGTAAATGCCTTCAAAATAAACCCCCTCACTTCTCATTTCCTTCAGTGACTTATGTTTGTGAACTGTTGTCATGTGTGAGTGAGACATATCTTAGAGATGCTTTTGTAAAGTTTGCAGTTTAATGGTGGAGCATAAATGTGTTATGGGAGGATCCAGGAAAGCACAGCCAGTTTCATGTGATGAAGGAGAAATCTTGCAGTGGATGTCCTAGAAAAGTTCTGAATCTCATCTGCCTTAACCACCTTGCTGGATCTGTGAATTTGTGCTTGAGATCCCTTCATTTGCCACATAAGGTGATAATTCAAGTTGATCTCGAATGCAGAAGTAAATGTGTTGAGATTGTTTTACTTTATTAGGTATTAATTTAGGGAGAAATAAAACTCAAGGATAGGAACAATAGCTATATAAAATATTCAGAGTGATTTCTGAAGAAATTTTATGAGGTTTCAGGTCATAAATTTCCACCTCTAGTAGAATTCTGAAAGGATTCTGCAAATGAAGAGGGAATTTATTGCCTGAAATACCAGATTTATTCTTAACATCCAGCAAAATGTGGAGTATGGGAAAGGATGGGGGAAGGGTTCTTGGCTCTATCAGGTGAGGAACGTGCTGTAACATTTTGGGGTTTTCAGGTCAGCCCTTGCTGAATGTGTCTTTAAAAATACCACACCAGAGGGAATTGTGGATCACTCCTGCAGGCAACTTCAGGCTCTCAAATTTTAGCTTCTTTTCTGAAGGAAATGCTTCCTGATGGTGGCAGAAGTGATGAGTCAGGGTAGCACATCTTGGCCTACCTCTAATCCTTTGTGCCTTTGGGAAGCCATTTTGTCAACACATGCTTCAGTTGCAATGAAAAAAAATCAGGTTGTAAAAACGAAGGTGGAATTTTCTATGTCTGATGTTGTTTTTTAAAATTTGTGAGGATTATAAGGTAGAACAAAAATGCCTCATATACTGACTTTCACAATTTCATTGTTTTCTAGTATTCTGCAAAGAAGTAATAGTTTAAAATATTTGGTCTGATGGAAAATTCAGGTAGAATTGATACATGGAAGGGAAGATCTTTAGAATTTCCCACTGGTTGGAAGACTGAAGTGCTTTATTCCTTTGGTAAGAAAGGAGAAATACAGTATTTAAATAAAAGCCAGGTGGATGGCTGCAGGATTCTGCCTGGAATTCTACCTGGCTGATGAAGCCAGACTTAGAGATGGGGATGCAAAAAGTATGTAAAATATGAAAAAAGTATGAAAATTCCTATAATCAACTTAAGTCCGACTCTTAACTTCACCATAGATACAGGTAGTGAGTTTGTGGATTTTAATTAAAAGAGGTCTGATTAGAGAGCATGTTGAAACTACTCTACAAAGATAAATATTTCAGATAAGCATCACTCTTAATGTAGGTGAAAAAGAAACCCTGATGTTCTTGGTTTTATTTTTTTCTGAGAGGATGGGGTATCTGTCTGGCCATTTACATACTGGATAGAAAATTGTGAGGGCTTAAGTGCTCACATTTCATGCAGAGATTTGAATTCTTAATAGCTCTTCATTTTAAGCTGTAGCAAATATTCCGGTGCTGTGATTGTGAGATATCTTCCACTGCCGTGGGGATAAAGATTTATTTTTTTACCTTTCCTGAATATGTTTAAGTGTTTTTATTGGCTCTTAATAAATTTTGCACTTTGTTTTTAAATTATTCTTTAATTTTCAACTTCTTAATTGCTGTGCCCTTGAGGTCAGCCCACCTTGAGTCTGTGTGCAGCAAAAGTCAAGTTCAAGTCTTGTCCTTTGGCTTCTTTTTTTTTTGGGGAGCTGTTTCCAGTTCCAGCCTCAATGGAGCAATCAGTGTTGCCAGTTCAGAGGAAAATTTGCAGCACAAGTTTTATGTCTGTTTTTGGGGCATCTATTACAAAAGAATTTAGGTTCTAGTAGTTTTAGCAATATAGAGGAAGATTTAATCCAAGTTCTTATATCTTTAGAAGTGTCCTCTAATAATAGTCACTTCTGGGTTTGTTAATTCCAGCGAATGAATTTTGGTGTTGGTAATGTAACACTGGAACTGTGAACTTCTTCCCAACATAGTAATTCATTTTCATGGCTCACTGAGACAGTTTTGTGCCGCTAAATTTGCATTTTCAATACGAGTTTAATAATGGTAGCATTAACTGTAAAAATTGTGTTGTTCCTTTATATTTTCTAGTTGCTTGCAAAGTAACAGCAAAATGTTTTATTTATAGGTAACTTAGAAGAGAAATGCCCAGTGGTGCTTTTGTTTCTTTTACTGGATGAAAGCAGCTTGGGAGCTGATTTGCAGTGAAGAATCAGTGAGGACACCCAGCATTTTGTGGACTATTGCATCAACTCAGAATGAAGATCTCTCTGCTGCAGCAGCTGTACAAGGATGTCCTGGCAGGCATTCCCCTAGCCAGGGAAAGCCATCATTATTGCTCTCTAATGAACCTGTGTGTAGAGCAGCCACCAGGAGATGAATCCTGCCATCAGAAGCATCTTCCATCTCCTGCTGGTGGCGCTGGGAGCCACCAGGACGCTGATGTATCACGTGTTGTCCCTGCAGCAGATGATTTATCCAGCAGCTTTGCAAACATGAGCTCCTCGTTGTGCCCACGAGAGGTGATGCTGCTCCAGCTCACCTTGATCAAAATGATGGTGGCAAAAGCAGCGTCACAGGAAATTGAACTCCACGTGAGACACAAGTACTGTGAAATCTTTGCTCTTCTTCTGAAGGAGGCAAAAATTGACTCAAAATTGGTAACTTCTGAAAGATTTTTTCTTTTTTAGGAAAGGAGGAAAAATAAAAAGGGATGTGCCTTAGCTCTTTTTCCTTTTTTACCTGTCTCCAGATTCACCTGCTGGGTTGTGATGATCGGCTGTTATCTCACATGGCCTCACAATGTTTAGCATCTCTTGTGCATTTCCAGCTGAAGGAAGAGGTGAGTGTGGCATCACTTCACAGCTCAGAAAATGGCTTAGTGAGCCTGTGCCTGCAGGTTGTTCCATTTGACTCCACAGCCCAAGTTTTTATGGTGTTTGTATTTTCTGAGGAACTTTGTCAGCTGTGTTAGGAGGAGCCTGGAGTGTGGAAGGCAAGGAGGTCTCATGTAACAGAAGTGTGGAGTGTCTTTATGTATCAAAACGTGGAATTTTATGAAACTCATTTAAGGTAAAATGGGTGTAGATGACAATCTCTAAGGTTGCAATACAGACATTAAAAAAAGCCATGATCTAGACTATCAGTATTTTTACAGTTCCTTGGTATCTGTTGGGTAATGCAGTAGATAAAAATAAATAATAACCTCTTGGAAGTTAATCAAATGTTTTGCTGTATCTTCTTTGAATATCCCAATTACTTGAGGGTTTTTAATTTTTTTTTAATTCAGTTAATATGTATTGCAGTCTCCATAGTAGCATCCTGAACACAGATATATTTCATAATTATGTTTGTGATATTTCTTGCCAAGTTGTCTGGGAATTATGAATTCAGATCTGGTCTGTCTACAGAATTATCTGATTTTGGCTAGGTCATGTGACATTAGGTGGTTTGGTTTTCCCTCTTTGGAACATACAGATAATTTCTATTGCATGCATTTGTTGCTTCATGTTTGCAATTAAAGACCTCATTAACAGCCCAGGACAGACATTGTTTCTACCTGTGTTTTGTCTGTGCCTACATTTGAATCTCTTTAATGAACAATTTAAAATCATCATATTATGATTTAATGTAATTTGCATAACAACTGAGCGCATACGTGATTGGGCTTTGAATTCTTTTTCTTAGGACGCCTTAAACGTGCCGTGGCTCAGCTTTAGCCTGAGCACGCTGCTGGGGTTCCCCTGGAGCTCCAGGGTGGCCGCTTGCCTGCGGAGCCTGGCGGCGATCCTCAAGGAGACGCTCAAGGACGCGCCCGGAGCCGGAGCAGGTACCGGCGGTGCCGACACGCGGGGGCCGCCAGGAGGAGCAACTCACCCGCGATTGCTCGGGAGCAGCTCCCGGACAGCCCTGCCCTTCCTCACACACGGGGTGACGAAGTGCTGTTACAGTGAACCTATTTATATTCTGAAAGTAGTCCCAGCACCGATTTATTTCGTGTTTACTGATTTATCTGTGCCACCCTGCAGGTCGATAATGTGCCTTTTTGCCGTAGGTGTTGTGAAGAAGTTGTTGGCTCCTCTTGATGCGGTGCTGGAGGGATTTTATAATGCCATCCTGCTCCATCAGTTTGACAGTCACCACTACACTTCACCTTATTGTGAAGCTACAAACAGTCTGATCAGTTTTATAGATCTGCTTGAAGCACTTCTGGCGTCCAGGATTGAACTGGAATCACCGCTCAGGTGCCAGAGAATTTTATTTTTGAAAGTTTCTTATGTCCTCAACGTTATTAGCTCGTCAATTCCTTATGTAATCAAGAAGAAATTAATTTTGCTCCTTAAAAAATGTGTCCTTTACAAGCCCAGAGAAGATGCTAAAAGTGGATCACTGTTTTTACAAACCCCATCTTTGTGTGAGGATATGCTTGCATTGAGTAATGCTGTTCTGCAGGTTGTGAATTTGACTTGGCTTAATCAGATTCCCCTCAGTGGAAAGTGCAGCTACTTTGGAAGCAGTGAAGCTGCTCCTGGACATGATTCTCAAGGTCGTTCTGACCAAACTGTTCTCAGAGCCTTAAGTCTGGTTGTGCTTAAAGCACTGGAATTCAAGATTCACAACTCTGCAACAGAAGCAGAAATCAAAGGTAACAGTCCATTAAAATTTTATCCATTAAGCAGCAAGAGTTTGAGAGCTTTCAGATTTTGTAGTCACAGCTCATTAAGACTAAACAGATTTCAGCTGAATTAGTGGTGGTGGGAGGGAGGAAGGAGACCCACCCAAGGAGCTGCTGTTGCTGTGTCCCCTAATTAGTTGTCTTTTTTTTTTTTATCAAATCCTTAGCCTTGCAATATATTGGGCTTGAAACAGCTGCATTTGGGATTGAAAATTTTTCCTGTTAAGAACATTAAGCCAGCTTGAGAACACCAGGCTCTTCTGCAGCTGGAAAAGAAAAGAGTCCATAGCACAAGCATCTGCTGTATTCAGGGTGGGGAACTGAAAGGAACTGCAGGTAACACTCTTGTCTTTTCTGTGGTGGAGGTAGAACTTCAGGCACATGATGCATTTATTTTGTTGAAGGTACTGGACGTTACTGTCAGCCAAGTAATGTACTGAGGCAAAACCAGCTGTGGTATCAAAAGGTAAATAAAAATAAGGAAGCTCCAAAGTAAGGCACAGGGAAATTGTGGGACTTAACACAGAATCACAGAATGGCTTGGATTGGAAGAGGCATTAAAGATTGTCCAGTTCTTGCTATGGTGGGGACACTTTCCATTAGACCAGCTTGCTGCAAGCCCTGTCTAACCTGGCCTGGGCCCTTCAGGGATGGGACAGCCCCAGCTCCTCTGTGCCAGGGCCTCACCAGCCTCACAGGAAAGAATTTCTTCCTGGTATCCAATCTAACCCTGCCCTCAGGCAGTGGGAGGCCATTCCCTCTTGTCCTCTCCCTCCAGGCCCTTGTCCAGAGTCCTCCAGCTCTTTTGGAGCACCTTTAGATACTGGAAGGAGCTCTGAGGTCTCCCCAGAGCCTTCTCTCTCCATGTGAACACCCCCAGCTCTCCCAGCCCGGCCCCAGAGCATCTCTGTGGCCTCCTCTGGACCTGCTCCAGCAGCTCCACATGCTCCTTGTGTAAATGGCTGTGTTCTTCACCCTGACTGACAGGTCTGGCCCTTGCAATTACCAGGTGAGAGCATTCCTCCCGAGCTGCTTTGTTGCAGTGAGGGGCTGGGCTGGGGAGAAGGGCAGAGCACCGCGGGGCCGGGGCTGTGCCCGGGAAGGGGCGTTCCCCACGGGACAGGCCGCGGTGCTGGAGCACCCTGGGAGCAGCGAGAGCCTTCTCCCGCACTGGGAGGGAGCACCAGGAGAGGCTTTTCTTCAGATTCTTCCTGGAATCCCATCTTCCCACCTGCCCTTTTCCCACTGAGAGCACCTGGTGCGCCTCTGGTGCTGTAGGAATGTGGGTGTGCAGATTCTCTGACCAAAGCAGTGTGCTGTCCCTGGATTACAGCCCTCGTGGAAAAATGGAAAAGCACTTCAGAAGCAGTGTTTTTACTCAGACACCAGTGAGAATGAACTATATTTACTGCTTATGTGGCCAGAAGTAACTTCTATTTCTTTTTAAACAAGGGTGAAATTTTACAGCACTCTAAATACATTGAGGAACTTTAGTAGAAGTTCTAAATGTAAATATTAATTTACTTTTTATCTGTCAATGCTGGATAGCAAGCCTAAACTCAATTTTTAATTCTTCTGTGTGAAAGAGCTACCCATAAGACAGCTTGTGAAACTTTTACCAGATTTTTGGAAGATGTTACATTTGTGATGTCAGTTGCATTCTTAAAGATTTTCACTTGTGATCCACCTTCTGAAAAATGTATGGGGAATAAGATTGTGTAAGAATAAGTGAAAAGAAAAAAATATAGGCTATATCCATTTCAGAGATATGTATGAAAATTCTTTCTCAAAGAAAAACATTCTCCTTTCTTTTCCAGATTCATGACACAAAAATGAGTTTTTAAAATTAGATTCGAACACCCCAACTGTCAAGAGGAATTTCAATTTGAAAGGAATGGTACTTCCTTATTTTAGTGACACTAGAGGAAGTGTTTAAAACAAGCACCTAAATGCTTTAATATGTGAAATTCCCTTCCGGGAAGCTGCTTGATCTTCTTGCTATTAACATGGATTAGAGTGGCTTAACTTTAATTAATTTCAATTTTGAGAGTCATTTCAAGATTTATAGGGAAGAGTTTCAGTCTGAAGAGTAACTACTAATAACAAAGATAAGTTGATCTTCCTATTATTTGCTGGGAGGAAAAACAAATCTTAAAGTCAAATATTAAGGAAAGTCATGTAGTGATGCAGTAAATAAAATTGGTTTCAATGTTGCAGGAGAGTTTTCTGCTTTCTAAACATTGTGTGTGCTGTACTACATCAGAAACTGCTCTGTAGTATCTCATTAGTATTGAAGGTGGAAGTTTTTTGACTTAAGGGAAAGTCTGTGTCTAATGAATACAAATTGATTTTTATGAGCAAGCTACTGCACTAAAAAGGCAAGAACTAATCTATAAAATTTGATGCTGTGCTAAATCAGTCAAACTAAGCAAAGAACTGCAGTCATGAAGTGTTATGCACTGATAATTTAAAAAATTAAGAGTGTGCATTGTTTGGAAATGAAAAATGTATAGCAAAATTCATGGTTAATTTTTTTTTCAGAGGACTTTGAGAGTTCCATGTCCCAGCTGTTGATGTTTTGGAGGAATCATGTAAAGCCTTCCCCACAGTCTCACCCAGCTGTGCATCACTGTGAATGGCTCTCCTTGGTTTTCATGGAGCAAGATGATGACATGTGGGAAGCTGCTAAAGCTTTACTACTCGTCTATTTAAAATTTGATAGGTCAGTTTATTTTTTTTTCCTGACAGAAGTGTGAAGGGTTGTACTTCAGTGAGGTTACTGTGACGTTCCCAGTGGTTGCTTTTGTTGGGAGGAAAATTATTCTTTAATAATTTAGAACCCCCCAAACCTCAGGATGATGTAATAATGTGTGGTGTAAGAGTTGATAATTTAAGTCTTGTTTTGGATGGAAATGGGAGTTGTGAAAGTTTCCTACTAAATAATTTATCATATCCTGTAATTCAGGATAATTGACTTCATGTCTAAAATAGTGGTTAGAAACATAAAAAGCAAGGTTGCTTACTTGCAACACTGAAGGTTTGACAAGAACGGGGTATTAGAATTAAACTTCAATAATTCAGGTACTTCTGGTAAAGTTTATGAGGATTTGCCCTGTGGGAATTCCAGCTCCTTGATAAAAATGGTTGTTGCTAACAGCTGAAGTGTTCTTCATGGATTTGTCCTGCATGTACAATGCTTCATTGTTGTTTAAATTACCACACAAGATATTATCCTGATTCATACAAGGCCCTCAAGCTTCAAGTGGGAAGACAGTGCAAGTAATACCTTAGATACACACAATTCTTAGACACTTAACTACAAGTGGGCTCCTCTGCCAGTGTGTGTAACATTCTGAGAGTTGGCCTGAATTCAGGTTAACCAAAATATTAAAATAAGATTGCTTCATATTTATGTTAAAGTACAGTTTGTGTTGTAAGTAACTTTGTTTCCTGCAGAAGGTTTCCTAAGGAGTGCCCTTTAAGGCTTGCCTTAAGTGCTTTGGCTTCCTGAGCTGTGCTGGCCCCACCTGCATCATTCTTTCTCACTCTGATACAAAACCTTCTCTTTTTGTTCTTACTTTTCAACAAAATTTAAAAAAGGGAGCAAGAATCCATCTTCTGGATATTTCTCCTTTAAAATAAAGGTAAATTTCCTTTAAGTTATTTCCTGGCTTACTTTTCAGGTTACTGAGTGATGCTGCTGACAACCTAAGCCAGACAGAGGAGGAATCCTGGAAGCTCCTTGTGCATGCAGGTGGATATAACCCACACTGTATCTTTTTATTCTTTATGGAAAAGATTGCTTTTGATTCCACAGTACTTCTAGATTTTTTGATTTCATCAGAAACTTGCTTTCTGGAGTACTTGGTCAGGTACTTAAAGCTTCTTGGGAAGGAGTGGCATCAGTTTGTGGATGTCTGTAACCATTTCGATACCAGGCACAGCACTTTGCACCCTGTTTGTTCTGTCGAGCCACCCCACGGAGAAAAACACAGCTGCGTGACTGGGGAGAGTTTGCAAAATGCTGTTTGTGAGGCAGAACCACAGACTCCGATGGCTTTGGCTCCTTCTCACGGCTGCCCGGTGTTTACAGCAGAGCCGGGTGCTAATGAGGCTGCGGAGTGGGACCGGTCTGACTCACTGACCGCCGCTGATAGCGCGTCCCTGCTCGCTTCTCTTCAAAGCCTGGTTAATTATGACAGCTCAGAGGACTCGGAGGTGGAATCAGATGGAAAAGAGTGCTTGGTAAACACGGAGCAATTGCCTTCAAACAATGAGGGTGAGGTGAGGAGGAGGGAAGGTGCTTGCAGCTGCAGAGATGATGACCAGAATCCACGAACATCTGAAGTGTCGCCTCTGAAACAGAAGGGATCTCGTACCTCATCCTGTTGGACTTGTATGGCATCTTCAGATAGCACAGCTCCCCTAGGATTAATGCTTTACACATCAACCAAGTGTTTGGAAGAGCTGCAAGAGGCTATTTCTAGGTTGCAGAGAAGAAATCTTTTCCCATATAATCCATCTGCGTTGTTGAAACTGCTGAGCCACGTGGAGAAGATGAGTAAATCCATGAACCTGCAATAATCCAAAGTGTTCTTGTGGGTTTTTTTAATAAGTTCACCAGGGAATGTTTCCATGAGATGAATGAAAAAAAGTTCATGCCTCTTGCACTAGTCAGTGCATTTAACCTCAGGCAGGGTAAAAATGGATTTGGCTTGCACCCTAAAAATCTGGAATTGCATCCAGTGATATGGTCCATGACCTGAGGGTCCTAAGCTCATTCTTGATGTGTATGTCAATGTACAGTTTATAAGGACTAGTTGTTGGATATTCAGCATTTTATAATAAATAACTCATGTGAAAGCATTTTTAAAAAATATATTTCAAGTATTGTCTATTGTACTTAATGTTATTCTATTTTTGAGTTCATTGCCAGACTGGTAGTGGTTTGTGGACTACAGGGCAGGGTTAATGCAAAACTTGACTGCTTAGAAGTTGGGCTAAATAAAATATATAGTTGGGGACAGTTTACTGTTTATCTGCTGTGTTCTGCATTGGTGCATTACTCAAAGTGGGCCTTCAGATGTCTATATTCCTTTAATTAAAAGAAAAGGTAGATGTGAAATTAAAACATCCATTATCTATGGAAAACCTTAGTTGAGCATTGTATCTCTAAGCCTAGTTAATGGAAAAGTGACATTCCAACAGAATTTTTTTGCATCCATTGTGTGTTTCCTATAAATATAGGATGTATATTTAATAAATTTAAATCAGAGAATTAGAAAGTAAGTCACTCCAGTGCAGTGAGATGGATATTGAAGATGTTTAATTATTATACTTACATCTTTTATTAGATATCATTTGAATAACCTGAAAAGTAACTAAGTGTCTGAGAGCTTGCCTGAGGGAGTGAGTTCAGAGCAGGATCCGAGGCAGCACTTAGCAGGAAAGCACCTGATGCTGCTGCCTTTAACCTGCAGCTTGTAATAATCTGCCAAGGGCTAGGCACTGGGAGAGAACTGACAGCAGCAGCACTGGGAAAACCTCAGACCTCTGCAGAGCTGTGGGAAGAAGCTCTCCTTTCAGGATCTTCTCTTGAAGGTAAGTGCTCTCTTCTGACTGAGAACAAGTAAGTGTTCTCTTCCCTTTGAACAGAAATTTAGTGTTAAATTAAAATAGATACTGAGCTAAGATAAGCAGTCTCTGGAGCAGGTTGCTGTCCTTCAAATCTCTGTGGCCATCTTTTAGATTAAAGGCTAAATTCTAGGCTAAAGACCTGAACTGGTGAATCAGTGCAACTGGAAAGGAAGAAAACTGGATGTAGCTTATGGAATCCTGTAGCTGGCAGTTCCAGTGCTCTGCAGTGCCACTGGAATGGTGACTTCACAGACAGGGAGGTTTGGATCTCAGTCTCACTCCTTCAGGATGACAGCAGTATTTTAGGTAGGAAGGAGTGATCCTCTTTACTGGCATGAAGGAGATGTGAATATTCTGGGTGTTTGCTGTCCCATGGTTTCTTCCTGAGATCAAGGGAGCTGTTGTGCAGAGGGGTGGTCAAGGAATGGAAACCTTTCCAAACTGCAGTTTCTGTAGTTAAGAACTAACCCTGGAGTAGTCCAGGGTAACAACAGCCTGGTTTCTTTTTGTTTGAGCTCAGTTGTGCTGTAGCTGCTGAGTTGCTCATTTCTGTCAGGACTAAAATCCCTCTGGGCTTGTTCAGAGATGCAGCTGCAGACAACTTGGGAACTTTTCAGTTCAAACCCAGGAAGTGCCATGGGCGAGGTGATTGAGCAAGAGCTTCTCAAGCTCACGATTTTCAGAGTAGGTAGGTACTTATATTTCAGTGAAATCCTTTCCACTATTCTCACTCCTCTTCTAATTTAGCCTTTGACTCGTTTATTTTAATTGAGTAATTCCATTGTTTGCCCTGAACACAGGATTGTTCACCATTTCTTAGTCCATACTTTACCAATTGGAAGTATCTAAATTGCAGCAATCTCTCTGACCCTGATAAGATAAGCTGAGTGGGAAAGGTAGAATGGTGGGATAATTTGGAATAACTCCTAGTCTTACTTGTCAGTGATTACAACTATATAAGCTTTTATTAGGAATTTAGACATCTCAGAACAGTGTGTAGAATGTAGCAAGAAGTGTAGGAGCCCATAACCTGATTTTTTTAAATACAACAAATCCAATTGCAGTCCAATTGTATTTCATTTCTACAGGCTTGAGGCTGATTATTAGAAGTGATCACCTGGTTATTGTAAGTGATCATTCCCACACATTTCCCTTCTCAGAAAGCTATTGTTTTAATTCTCAGAATGTTTTAGTTGTAAACGTGGGTAAATATAGTTTGTATCTGACAACTAGATACCTTAATGTGTTGATATTTTACCATTTATGACCTGAGATGGAGTTAAATTGATGATTTGAGGGTTTTTTATTGCACACAAATTGAGGGTGAGCCATGAAGGTGGATAGAGCTCTTTGTATTGAGAAAACCAACCACAAAAAAAGCACCTTGCCTAAAGAATTTGTATTTTAATCAATGGGTGAGTATAGAAAGTGGTTTGGTTTTGGTTGGGTTTTTTCAATGCTAAAGTTCTGAGGCACAGCTGTTTTTTCATGTGCTAGGGCAAATTAATTCAGCTGCAGAACCTGTTACCCGTGTTAAGGTAGAACTTGGGAATTAGGTCAGTGATTACCAGGAGATCAGTGTGCCTTACCTTTGGGTATTGATAGCTGTCAACTTTTCTTGTAATATTTCAAACAAGACACAGAACAAATCAGGTGAGTTGTGTGGACACAGTCTTCTGTCTGAATACTCCTGAAATGTTCCCAGTTTGCATTAATGCAGTTGTTTGGTGGAGTTTACCTTCAACAAAATAGAGTAAGCTGAGCTTTAATGAGGTAAGCAGCACTAGAAGTTGCTTATAGGATGTGCTTTTTAAAAAGAACATTTTTTAACTTTTTAACTGAAAGTTTGTAGAGCTTGATTGCAGCTACAGCTGAATCCAGGTGGTTCCACAATTGTGGTTCTTCAAACTGGGTTTTCTCCAATTTTTTATGGCTGCTTTCCATTCTGCTTTTAAGACTTGTAGTACAAGTTTTAATCCTGTAATACAAGAATAAAAACCAACCTTGGGAACCTCTATACTTGCAGTACCCTTGTAAAGCTGGGAATAGGGAGCCTTGGTTGTTCCCTGGCTTATCACTGCAGGATAAGCTTTGTTTGTGTTTCCTCCACAGTCAAACTGGGATGGTGTCTGAAGTCAGAATCAGGGATTTATCTCAGTGTCAGTAGGTGGGAATATATTGTGGTCATAACTATGTTACTTCTGTGTGTTTTCCCTTAGAGTTATCCTAATGGATTTGTAAACTCTTGCTGTATTTTCATCAGCCCTTCTGGGCTGCCTGATTCACCCTGGAACCTTGTCAGAAGCCAGTAGTGTGTCAGCCTTTTACTGTCCCTACCTCCACAGCAGGCAGGGACCTGGACTTGGTTGAGAAACATCTCAGGGTTTAAACTTTTCTAAGTCATTATCTTCTTAAATATTGTGTAAATGAGTTTATTGCTGATAACTGACAGAGACGCTCTTTAATGGAGTTTGGTGCTGCCTTACATCATGAATGGAAGGAATAAAACAGATTTTATGGAAAAAATCTTGCATGAAGTATTACAACATCCTTAGTTATTTCTGGTTTCTACTTTCCCTGTACTGCAAAACATGATTTTTGCCAGCCAGAAGTGTCCTTTTAGGGGGGAGATTTGAAAAAAATGTGAGTTGCTGGAAAAAAATAGCACTAGTGCTCAAAAGTGTGCGCTGCTGAATGTTGGCTTCCTGAAAGTTTGTAGGGAAGGTTTGCAGGTCCATAATTTGAAATTGTCAGCTGCTAATTGGAGTTGTCAAAGTTTCTGCCCCATCTCACCCTAGTTCTTGAATTAAAAATGAATGTTTTCTGTGGGACTTCAAAGCAGTTCCAAATGCCCTTAGCATTTGGAGGAAGTAGTAGTCGCATATTAAAAGATGAATGATAATTTGAAATCTATTTTGCAAAGGAATGTATATTGAATAAGCAAAACAGACAAATGACAGAATTCTATGTCCTTATTTCTTTCTTGCTGGAAAAGAAAAAGCTGTATCTTAAAGTGTCACCTTCCAGGGTTTGTCAGATCTTGGAGTAAATCTGTCACTACAGACCTCTCATGCAGGGATTTAACTGAAACAGAAGTTAATGCTTTCTGGACATTTACCTCTAGTGCTTGTCTTCCTTGATAATGTTTATATTCTTCAAGAAATTCTTGCCTTTCTGCTGACACCATTACAGCTACTGTGAAAGTTAGGCACAGACCCATTAAGCAGCAAATACCAAACTCAACCAAAATTTAAAAAAAAATTATTTATCTCCTCAAGGGAGAATCCAGTACTTGGTCACGTTCAACAGAGCACTGGTCCCTCTAAAGGAGAGTTTCTTCTCCTCAGCTAAAATTACTGACCAGCATGATGCCACTATTTCCTGTAATTGTCACTTGGGACCTGATGCAGAAGTGGGAATTGCTGGATGTGAAGCATCAAAGGAATTGTCTTTCAGTTTCACCAAGCAAATGCTCAGATTTTATATTTTCTGTGGGTGGATAAAGATTGATGCTCCAAGAGTCTCCCAGTAATGTAATCAAACAATGTTTGCAGCATTGTCTTATGTGCAAGTGTTACAAATTATTGAGGTTTGTTTTCATACTGTTGTTAAACCAGTGCTTCCAGCTCCAAGGATCAACAAGACTTTTTTTGTTTAATCCTGTGTTATTCCTATGTTGTTGGAAATGGATTAAGAAGCTTTCTGATTTGATTGGATTAATTGTTACATCTCTTATTGTTGCAGCCAGAAGATTATGTGAATTAGTCTCCTGCATTTTCAGATAGAGGCAGCACATGGGAATGTTTGGGTGAATTGGAAGTGCTGTAGGTGGAGAGAAAAATGTGAGTTTTGCCTTTGCAAATGTATTGGAATGAACCTGGTGGAAGATCCTTATATAGATAAGCAGTTATATTTTACTTTTCTGGTATTTCTGGTTAACAGAAAAGGGATTTTGACAAGTATGGACAAGTTGATGCTAAATCAAGGGAAAGGAAAGAAAGCCTTCTCACCAAAGATAATTTAAAGATAAACCAAGTAGGATTTGCATAAAGAATGTGTCACAACCAAACTGTAAGCAGATGAACTCTTGAGCAAATCACATCAGTGCCCCTGGCTAGGAGATGATTCTTAATTCCTGTCCAGGAGGCTTATTGATACACAGTGTGTTCAGTATTTGAATGGGCTGCAGCCAAGGGTTTGTGAGAGCATAATTGTGGTGTTCCTGGCCTCAGTGGTTGAGTGTGAGAGAAATTGCTTGGAAGGCAGTCCCCAGGTAATGTCTTTTCCTGGAGCTGTTCTTCCTAAGGCATATCCAAAGCCTGTGGCAGGGTGGATCAGCAGTGGAGTGTGTTATTTCACTGACTTTATCCTCCCAATGTTGCTCCTGACATCCTCTCCTCCCCCACTTCATCCTCCAAGTCATCTTCTTCCTTATCATTAAAGCCCAGATTCTTAAAATAATAAATTTTCTTTCTGGCTAAAACTCATGGGAAACAAGTTCTGAAACAGTAATTTCAAAATATTTAAGTGATTTGAAGATTTCAACCTGTGTGTTCAAATTTTCCTCGTTTGGTCCTTCAGTGGCATTTGTGGATGATAAATATTTACTGCCTTAATTGTTGCTGCATTCAAAATCAGGTGTCTAGTCTTTATTTATGACAAATGGCATTACTAATTAATTAGTAACGAGCCTCTCCTTAGTGAACCTCTCCCTGTAAGGATCTGGCTTACAAATCAGGTCATGCTAGGAAGAAGCCTCTTGAGGAAAAAGATTTTTGAGACTTTTTCATTCCTTTTATGTATGGGAAGGCTGGCATATTAGGGGAAGGTGTGAATTCCTGTGAAAAGAAGGATCTTAGCTTGTAAACCACAGATTGCAAGGTTTTGAGTTGTGACATGTGACTTGGAATGATTCCTTTTCAGGATTTTATTGATTCTTGAGGAGCAGAAAGTACAGGAATATCAAGGTTTTTTGCTTTAATCTTGAAGGAATTCCTCATGGCAAGGAGATGGGTTTCAGTGGTGGTGAAGAGAGAATTCAGAGTCCAAATGATTATTAGTTCAAATTAATTCCTACTATTCCTCCATGTATGACTGAGATTTGATTAACACTCTGCCATTGAGATAATCAGTTAGCAAAAATGGTTAGGTACTAATGAACAGTATATTTAGAACATTTATTTTTTGTCTCCCCAGATTAATTTCACTATTTTTGTTTATTTGTTTTTATATGAAGAGAAACAAAAGAAACCCTTAGGGTTTTTTGGGATGGTTTTTATGTTTTGTCTTTTTTCTTCTCCCTCTGCGGGTGTCAACACACATAACAGCTCTGATTCTACAAGTATAAGATTTAATACAGTCTCAAAGATTTGCCAGGAGGCTTTTCTCTAGTGAGAAAGTTTACCAATACTATCAACTCTCTTATGTAACTGCTTGGAACCTCAGCTGAAAGCTCACACCCACTGTGTGGATTCACTGTAATTTATTATATGAATTCAGCTGGCTCAAAAAGGAAGAGGGACATTTTGTGACATTTTCTGAAAGAAGAGAGTTTTTCTTACTTTGTTGTAATACTTTTTTTAATGACAACTTATAAGTAATTCCCAGTGATATATAAAATAGAGTCAAATACATGTCTCCATTTTCTAGTTATATTTAGTTACATTATTGTATCTAGTTATATTTAATTGTCCAGTGAATGAGTAAATATGCTGCAAGTAAGGAATAGTACCCCTTAAACTTTTAATTTTTTATTTTCTCAGTGAGACATGCAGACTAAGCTATATTTTGGTTTGATTTTATTTTTTTTGCAGCATTCAGATTTAAGACTCCTGAAGGATAAGCACTATGGAGGTGCAGAGATAATTGTAAGGTCAGTGGGCACTTTAATCAAGGGGGTATGATTAGCTTATTTACCACAGAGTATCTTTAATCTTGTAATATGTAGGTAGTGCCAGCCTAACAAATGCAGCTCAAATAGGATGTAAAAACGTGAGGGGTTTTTTGAGTTTTTTGTAGTAGTCCCACACTTGTTCCAGTCAAGTAAACTTTTTTATTAATTGACTATAACAATGAAGAACTTGTGGTTTTAGGCATAAGAAAGATGTTGCTGCCAATTACCCCTTCCATCCCTGGCCCACTGCTGGCCAGGTGATGGATGAATCAGCTTGCTCTAGGCTTTCCTAATTGGCACACAGTTCCTAAATCTTCTGTGTGGTTCACAGCAGTGGCTCGTTCAGATGTGGGAAAGTTTGGAGATCATTTAAAGCAGCAGCCAAGCCATAATCTTTGCTGAAATACCCTTTCATGTTTAATGTTTCTCTGGTGCATCAGGTTATTGAATACTGCTCCCAGTTTTATGGAAGGACCAAAGACTTGCAATAGCTGCGGGATAGAATACCTAAAATTAAAGAACTGCTGTAGGAAGAAACCCACACTTTTCTCATGAGGGGAAAGAAATGAAGAGGTCCCAAATATTGCCTGGGTCATGTTTTCTTTCATGGCAGGTTTATAGATTCACATGAAGTTTCAATATCTCAAAAGGAGTTGTGGGAAGGAAGCCTGCAGGAGGGAACCTCTCCAGTGTAATTCCCATAGAGACCTTCTGTGGTTTGAGAAGTCTTGGAGCCCCAAAGTCCTGATGGCTGGGGGCCTTATCAGTTACTATTTTGTGTTTCTTCCATTCTCATGTTCTTCCACAGCCATCTGCTCCTGGCTTCCTTCTCACAGCATGCTGCCTGTGATGGAGCTTTGGCTCAACTCTGACAAGTCTGGTCCCATTTCTTGGGTTGCTGTTTGCTGACTGCAAGCAGGAAGAAAAGGCTAATAAAAGGTTCTCTTCTCCCTTTCCAACAACATTAATGTGTCCACCAGAATGCAAAGTAATGCCAACACTTCTGAAGGCTGTTATTTGTTATTTGAAACTGGGGAGAGCTGCTGAAGAATGAATTTCAGCTTGATTGCTTGGTCATGGAATTGGTGAAGCAATTAAACAATCAGAGAGATTAAGTAAAACTGAGATGTTTCTATAGTATCTCTAACCAAGCACATGCTCAGTGTGTGCTTTCTTCTGCTTTGAGAATTTCAGAAATTCCATTTTAGATCTTCTGAGGAACTGAAACACTTGTAAAACATTCAGTTGATTGAGGCTGGAAGCACTGCTGAGAGTGGTCAATAGGAGTAGAAACCTTTCTCTAACTTGATTCAAAACCCCACACTTCATCTAGAACCTGTCAGAGTGAAGTGATGGTTTTGGTGCTCCCTTTTCTGCACCCTCAGCAGTCTCAGCATCCTCCCGTGTGAGTGTGGAGCAATATACGGTGAGACAAATTCTCATCGTGCAACAAAAGCCACGTGACTGCAAACATTTCTTCATCTGCAGTGTTGAAACAAGCAGGGAAGGCACTGGCATTACTGCTGCCGAGTTTCACGGGGTGATGTGGATGACATCAGGATTGCCTTCAGTCAGAAATCTTGAAGTGCAGCTTTGCTGGGTGGGTCTCAGAAGAATTTGAAAGGGTTCTGGAGATAGGGCGTGTTTACCTCGGTCAGAGTAGTGAGTGTGATGCCTCTTCCCTGCTCATGTGCTTATGGTCTCTGACTGCAACATCAGGAAGGTAAGAGTTCTTTTTTCTGCCCTTTTTTCCTGTCCTGGTACGTTCTGTTGGGTTTTTCCCCTGTGTTCTGATTTGTCAGCAAGTGCTGGTCTCTAACATGGTATAAAGGAAGAGTAGGGTAACTTCTATGAGTAGTCTTCAGAAAAAGAATGAAATGACGTTAATGAGATTTTTGTGTGTTGCCACTAAGTGTTCCAACCTATGAGAACTGCTTTCTATTGAAGGGGAAAAAAAAGACAATGCAGGTTACAGTAGTAGCTTTCCCTTTCCACTTATACCATTATCCTGTTAAGTGCTTGTAAGAGCACTTCTTTCTGAACTGGAAGGAAGGAAATAAATTTTCTTAACAGGAATAAATATTAACTAATGATCTAGATGTGATTATATAAGAAAAAAAATCCTTGAATTTGAATAGCTTAAAAAAGCTACTTCTAAATTTTTTATAATGTAAAATGCTCAGAAAAAAAAAGTCCTTTAAGAAATTCAGTTTGAGAGGTTTGGTGGTTTTTTATAAGACTTATCTTTTGAAGCTCAGAAGAAACTTGTTCTATAAATAACCCACCTTAGCAAGCTGCCAGAAAGGGTTATTTCATAGTAACACCACAACGTTCAGATGGAAGAAACCCCAGTCATATTGTTGCAGTGTATCTCTATTTTTCTCTACCTTCCTAGCGCAGCCTTCAGCTGGGTGTCTCTGCCGGTGAAGAGGCTGTGCTGCCTCACAATAAGCCGAAAATTCCCCTTGCATTTGTTAGGACATGAAAAGGATCCAAAGTGGCAGAAATAACGAAAGACCAGTTCCGTTCTGGCTCCTCCTCCAGGTGTTTTTGTGGGTGGGGAATGTCTGGGAGGTTGAGCTGCACAGGGGGGATAACCGGGAGAGAGCCGGGAACAGGAGAGCCTTGGTTCGGCTGCTGGCTCGGGGTGCTGTGGAGATCAAGAGATGGCCAAGTGAGAGCCCCTGACGGCTGAAGGTTCTGCTTCAGGAAGCTGCAAACAGATCTCCTGAGTGCAAATGCACCAAATGTCCCTTCCCTGCCTTCCAAGGGCTCATTTAAAACCTTGAGTCATTCACTGAAGGTGGAAAAACCAGGAGCTTCTCCACCCTCAGGTGTTCTCACTGTTCTGCTGCCTCCACGTGTTCTGTGGTACCTCTTGGACCCTGTGCTGCTCAATTCTTCTCTGCCCTTCACTCACCTTAAATAAGTCACACAACTCCGGTAAAATCTCCAATATGTACCTTAGCATTTTAAGTTAGACTTCTAGTTTGTATTTCAAACAAAGTTTTGGTAAGCTGCAAAAAAGAATCCTTTTTGCATCTTTCCCCAATAGTAAAAATTTAAAGAAAAGTCTCATAATTTAAAAGATTTTATTTTACGTTCTGGTATGTGTTACTAGCATCAAGTGTTGTTCCTTTGTTTGCTCAAACTTTTTGTGAGTTATTCATCTATTAAGAATCTCTAGCTTGGATAGGGTTAGGTTTTTTCCAACAACTACTTTTTATCTCAAAATTATTGCAGTTACTTGGGTTATTTCGTAGCTCTTTATTCCATTCTGTTCATGTTACAAATTTTTAAAGCTTAAAAGTGGATGTAGTTTGCACTGTGACTCTGCAGTGAGAGAACTGTATTTCACTTTCCTCAGCAGCCTGCCATCACCTAAAACCATTTTAGCTGCTCAAAAATAATTTACCTTTAAGTAGAGAGAGAGCATGGTGACTTTCATCCAGAAAATGAATTATTTCAAAGAAGTCTGGTTCACTTTTTTTGTGGGTTTTTTCCCCTCCTAGAGAACGGGGAAAAATAAAAACGTACTTGCCACCTTAATTGAGATTTACTCAAAGTGCTATTTTTGCCTGCTGAATATAGTACCCAAGTTACAAGGTAATGTGAAAGAACAGTAAAAGAAGTAAAATGCTGTAATTGCCCTATAACGAGTCACTTCAAGTGTTTACAGTTGAGATTTGTGCAAGCCAGGGAGTAAATGTGAAGTTAAAGGTCTCACAGCAACCTTAATTCATCTGTTTTATTTCAGTATTTTGGGGTTTCATTGTAAGAAACTCCGAGTCCAGCAGCTCCTTTATTCTGTGCTGCCTCTGCTGCTGTGTGTGGGCTGGGAGAGGTGTCAGTCACCCCTGCCTCAGGGAGTGGAGAATTCAGCTGGAATCGTGTGCTCCCACTTGCACAAACAAGAGAAGACAGGATGCAGAGAGGTGGCAGCATCCATCCAGCATCCTTTCTTCAGTGCCTTCCTCCACAAACTGCAGTTCCATGTGCAGGGCCCATCTCTGTTCAGCTCTTCTGTGGTGGTAGAGGCAGTTGGGATTCTTCACACAATGTCAAAAAAAAGAAAATCTGTTTGTAGTAGAACACAAATCTGCAGCTGCAATTTGTGTGTTAACTCCTGGAAACATTGCTGAGTCTTAAGCAAATCCAAAGCCTGTGATATGGTGGATCTGATCTTTATTTGCTCTTTTAAACCACTTCTATTTCAGGTTGAGGATGAACAGTTTTGCTATCTGTTTTGATATCTGAGGCTTGATTTTTCCCAACAGTCACTGCACCAGCTTTACCAGTTCTGCCAAATTATGAGGGGAATAGGAGAGTTATGTTCTTTCTGCTGATTTTAGTCTTTCCCTGTTCCACCTCTGGAGCCTCTCTGAGGAGGCTAAGGTGATGCTTAGGAGAATTGAGGTTACATTCACTTGCACGTTTGTGTTGTTGCTCCATTGGGTTTTGTAATTTATTCAGTAAATAAGGAAAGGAAATCCTCCTAACACATCCTGCAAACCTGGATATTGCCTTCTCTTAGTCCTGGCTTTGGAAATGCAGTATTTGCGAGCGAGAGCTTTTGTGCGGAGAATGCAATCAAAGCTTTGGCTCAGTTTCTTTTTATTAATTCCTCAGGCTGCGGCAGCCAGAAATTCCACTTCAAAGCAGCTCCTGAATTTGTTTTTCAAAATTCAGTCACATTGCTTTTATCAACCCCAAATTTGCCCCCTTTTTTCTTTCCTTGCTGAATATAATTAAAAATATGAGGGTTTTTTCATTGAATGTATCCAGGATCCAAGAAACAGGGCTTTGAAAGAAACTTCACATTGGTGCTTTCCAACTGTGTGGGCTTTCCTTTAATTATAAAGGATGCAGTTCCTCAAGTCATCATTCCTGATTTTCCTGTTTTGCACTAGCCCATTAAAACTAGATTAGGCTACAGAGGTGATCCTTCCGTAGCAGGGAGGTGGTTTGATTTCTTTACTGAGAGTATTTAATCCCTGAGATGCAGAGGAACTTCAGTTTTTTAAAATATCTTTATTTTTAAGTGACTTTTAGCCCCTTCCAGAGCAACAATTCCAGGTTTTTTTCGATGCAAATGCTCCTGGCAGTGCTGCTCTGTGGATCGGGATCTGGGAAGAGGCAGAGGTTTTTCACCCTAGGCTGGGCAGCATGAGTCACTCACTGCTGGATTTCTCACTCCCGTTGCTGCCACAGGCTGAGGAGAACCTCTGAGCCCAGCACTCAGCTACAGGAAGTTTAGGCTGGGTAGGATTTAAAGATTTTAGTTAGAGCTGGTCCCAGATCAGGCCAAGCTTGACCTTTGCATCTGCTGCCCATTTTTGAAAGCAGCATTTGCAGGGGAGAAAACTTGTGGCAGTTTGTGCAAGTGAAAACCCATCTACTTCTGAAATCCAGTATCTCCAGCGTGGTCCCAGCCCTGGCACTGGTGGCCACAGCTTTGCTCCTGCTCAGTCAGTGTTTGTAAGGAATTCCTCAGCTCCCAGGTACTCCAGGAACCTCATGCTGAGAGCTGAAGGGAGGCAGGAAAGCAGCCCAACTATTTCACTGCTGCTGTTACGGAGATGGAAATCTTCAAGATTTTCCAGGGAATGGCCTGATTTGCTGCAGTGAAAACATCCAGTTTAAGGGTGATGAAATGTAAGAACAGGCTGCAGACAGATTTGGGATCTCATCATTGGTTTTGTCAGAATCCCTTGGGCAATGCTCATCAGGGATGGTCTAACCCCCGTGGGCCAGGCCAGGCCTGGTACAAATACAGGAATTACAGGAGCAAGAGTTCCAGAGAATCCACCCTCTGATGAATCTGCTAAGTGTTTGTGAGGAAAGATTTCCCCTGAAATATGTGAACTCTGGATCAGACCTCAAATCCCAGAATTCCCTTATATTTTAAGATTAAGCATGTACTTATGAGCTTAGTTTAATAGTGCTACATTAACTAGTTTAAGAGGTAATCATATGGTGAGGCATCCATGTGTGGAAGAAAACCATCAATTAGTGAGATCCCAGGAATCCAATAAGAAAATATGCACTACTGGACTTTTCTAAGGTTTGAATGTTTTGGGAAGATGTTCAGTCCCAGCCCATCTCACCACAAGGCAGCTGTGAGTGCTCCTTCCACTGTGCTGTAACAGACTGGCTGTTTTATTACAGTTGTGATACCTTGCAGTGCACAGTCCAGTTAAAAAATATAGATATATTAGGAAGCAGAACTGTGTAACAAGGCTGCTCTCCCCTGGTCTTCTGTTGTCTGCAAGCCTTTCTGTCTGACCCAAAATGTCACGTTTCAAAGCCCTGCTTCATTAGGATGGCGCCTGCAAGCTGCTGTTTAGGGTCTGTGAGCAGCCCTGGTATAAATCCCCACTTCCAGGAGTTTATAATTCAGCAGTAAAACATTGCTCTAGGCTGAAACTTGGCATATAAAGTCTCAGTGTGGGAATAATTGTGATTTCTCCCTCCTTTATTTTTTGCGTTTGCTTATACACACACGATTCATTCAGAAGGTTTTTACTGTCCCCTTCCTGCATTTAAAAAGATTAAATGGCTGGGTTATTAACAGTTCAATTCTGACTACTGTGCTTGGCCAGTGAATGGATCTGCAGTGCTGTGAACCAGCTCTGTTTGCTGGGTACAGGTCACTGTTCCACAAACCTGCTCCAAACTCCGTGGAAACAGCCCGGTGTGGAGCAGCAATGGTTGTTTGGCTGTTAATTAACGTGGGCTCCAGCGTTAATTAAAGCTGTGTTGGTCTGGAATGCCAGTGGGATGCTCTGGGCATGGTGTCCTGAGCCAGCTGCAGGCACAAGGAAAATCCTGTGTTCCCTGCTCACATGTGGAAGAACATGGAAAGGGATGAAGTGCTGCCTGAGCTCAGCGTGGTTTGATCTTAGCTCGTGATCCTGTACAGAGATATTGCTGGGAGATCTTCTGATGTGATAAAGATTTGGTTGAAATCATCCTCCTGGCTCAACTGTTTCCTCATCAAGGCTATGTTTCAATGAAATTTCCTCATGCTTTTCCTGGTTTACAGAAAATTTTAGCATGGAAAAAGTAATTCAAGTTTACTATTCCTAGAAATCATGGAAAAATTGTGTTTCAGCCTTAGGAAAATGTTATAGTAACTTGTATTTTTCTTCTATGTTAGGATATTTTTATAGGATGTATAATGTGTTTGTACTGTGAAGTCCTTACAAATAAATGAGAGAGAACAGCAATTTCTAAATATATAATGTAGACTGCAGAAGTTAAAAAGGAGGCTTTTACAAGAATTAAATACTTTAGTCAAAGTGAATTTTTTTCTCCTTCCAGAACTGATTTCAGACATTTGTTCCTGATCTAGCTTTTGATCCCAGTTAAATATTTCTTCCCACAATTCTCAGAAAAAGCTTGCTATGCACTATCTTTTTTTTCCCCCCCACTTGTTCTGTGCACAGGTGTTTGCAAATTCCAGGTATATTTCCATTACCATATTAAACAGCAGTAATTCATCAGTGAAATGTCCTCATTACTATGGAATTGAGGCACTCCCTGGTCTTTCTCACCTCTTTTCTACTCTTCCTCCCACTTATATTTAATTTATAAAGGCAGCCTCGGGAAGGTCAGTTCTCATTAGTATTAATATGACAGATAATATGTGAGTGTTGCAGGAGGTTTGACCAAGTACTGAGCAGTGCAGTGGGAGTGACTGAAAGGAGGCAGCAGTGCAGATTTCGAAGGCCCTATATTGCTTTATATCAGATCAACATTAGACTTTATTATTTTATATTCTGCTGGTTATAATCCCACCTCCTTGCTCTAAACCAAGAGGGTTTTAATTTCCTGTATGATTATTTTCTTTCCCTGAGAACACTGGCTTTACACAACAAGACTCAGTATGGGAGTTTTTGTGCATTTTCTCTTTAACACGTGAGGAATAAATTAAATTCTCTCTTTATTTACTCAGCATGGCGTCCATCCTAAAGACACTCAACAGCTGGTTCTGGTGGGAGAATATCTGGATGCCCATCAACTGCACATGGGCAGATTTTGTAGACCGTGATGGACTTGTCTTTCCCAAACCACACCAGTTGTATGCCACAATCCCATATGCTTTTGTATTGCTGATCATCCGATTCTTCAGTGAAAGGTAAGAAACAGAAATGCAATTTGATGCTAACCTTAATCCTCACTAGTGCTGGAAATGAGATCTGTTATCAGTGTTAGATATCTGGAATGAGATATCTAAGATCAGTGTTATGTTTCATAAAGGAGGATTAGTTGCTGGTTTACTAGGAAGATCTAGTACAGATAACACAGCAGGTGAAAAACTGGGAAATATTTTCATTATTAGGTATGTGTGGCTGTGGTCCAATCTGGAAGGAAAATATTTCTGTCTGGCTGTTCTAGAACAGCATTTAGGTACTTCTGATTATCTCTTTTCACTGGTGATAGAATTCACTCTAAACAACTTGAGTTTCCTTTTTCTCTTTCAGCGGAAGGATAGAGATTTGTCCTCTCAACCAAACCTCTTATTTGGTCCTGCACCAGAACATTCATGTGAGGCTGAGAGATCCCAGGTGTCTCTCTGTGGCCAAGCTAAGCAGAGAGGAGGGATCTCAAAGTTTCATGTGAACATTTTATGCAGATCTAGTAAAGCTAGTTCCTTTTTTCCCCTCATTTTGGCACCAAAAAATGGCTTGCTTCTGCAGCTGGAATCTTAGGGGACAGGCAGAGGTTGGCTCCACAGAAGAAAGCTACAATCATGTTAAGATTTGCAGTGTTTTGACTTATTTGTACCTTTTTTGCTTTAACTTCTTTTCTTTTTCCTCTAAAAAATGTGATTAGTAGGTTTTCATAATTATTTCAGGACAGAATGAGGAAATTTGGAATGTTGTAAGTTGGACAGACTTAAACCAGAAGCAGATAAGATCATTCATGCTGGAAATCAAAAGTAATTTGGATCATATGTTCCTAAGCATTCCCAGTGTCTCCTGAGCAAACTCTTGCCCAAGTGTGTCTCACTGCAGTGCTGTTGGGAAGGGCTCTGAGGGCTCTTAGCCCACACATCTGGCTGCAGTGGCTCTGAGGAGAGCGACCACTGCTGTGAGTAATGAGGGATCAGTGGCTGAGAGCACAGGAGGATGGGAGGGGGCTTTTCTGAGCACCCTGCCCAGGCAGGAGGGCAGAACATTTGGCATGCTCTGCAGCAATTTGGGCTGGAAAAGGGAAGGGAAAGAGAATCCATCAGTCTCAGGAAATGGCTGTGTGCCACAGGCTGGATCCAGCATGGATCTCAAGGAAGAAGGTGCCACGTGGCTTTGCCGCTGGGAGGAAGTTGCCCAGTAGCAATCCCTGAGCTACGTGGAGAGAGCATCTGGTCTCACTTCACTCAACTCCAACCCTCCTCTGATGGACACAAAAGTCAGGATGTTTCTTTGAGCTTAACAGCATTTCATGGCCACCAGCTGCATTCGTTGACTCTTCTTTGTTGTGTAACTGCTGATAAACTGCGGTTCCCTCTTGGGATTAGCTGGAGGGAGATCCCTTTTTCTCAGTGCACTGGCACATTCCATGGCAAATTAAATTGCATCAGATTTGTTTTCTTCATATCCTGGCATGAGAACAGCCAAGGTCTTGTAATTGTGTTGTATTTCTAAAGCTTTTCATGCTGTGTCTTTTCAGATATGTTGCTATACCTCTAGCAAAAGCCTTGGGTATAAAGAATGTAAGACGTGTGAAGCCCCAGCCTAATCCTGTGTTAGAGAGTTATTTCCGGGAGTGCTCAAGACATCCATCCCAAGTAAGGATTCTCATTCTTCCAAGCTTGTTTTGCTTTTGGAAAATCCCACCCTTACTGTTTCAATCAGCTCTCAGCAGTGACATCATGGGATGAGTTCCAGCTGATTGACAGATGACTTAATTTGTTTGGGTTTTTGTTACTGTTCTGCTGACGAGGGTATATGGCATCCGAAACAGAAAATATGTTTAAGATGTTTAATTTTCTGGCATGCTGTTCTAGGTTAGACTGTTAATAATATTTCCAGTGAAGATTAGAGTTCCATCTTTAACTCATTCTGCCTGGAGGAAACTTCAGCTGATTTTGTTGTTGGAAAGCAGGATGGTATTTACTGCAGGCAATGATATCAGAATGCTGGCATGGAAGCCTTCTGATCTGTTATGTTGCTGTATAGTTAATCCTGGCTTATGTGAGAAAGAAAAGCAATCCTTCTATTACTGTGCTGTTTGTTTTTAAAATTGAACAAGAAAAAAAGGCTAGCCAATGCTTGTCACCTACAAAAATGAGGCAACGTGATTTTTGATGGGAGGCAGGTACTTTGCTGTGATGCAGCCTCAGGAAGTTCACTTACCTGACTACAAGTCCCAAACAATTGTAGTTTTTCCTGTACTGGTTTTGAAAAAAAAATGTGCTTTCTAGTAATGAGGGATTTTGATAAGTATTGATAGTGGAACTTGGCATTCTATCCCCAATTCTACTATTCTTTCATTGTGTTTTGCCTGGTAACATCAGGAATAGATGTAAGGGTGTTCACACACGAGCTCTTCTCTCCCTGGGAAAGTATCCCAGTCTGTTTCATTCCTTCCTTCTGGATGATATTTGATTTCTGAAAGGAAGCACAGTGTTTTTAGACCCTCAGAGCATGGGAAATGTTCAGGCTGCCTCCTTTAGGTGTCCAGCTTGGGCAGCAGCGTGCCTGGGAAAGCCTGGCTGGCAGTTGAGGGCACCGGGGCTCTGCTGTGTGGAAACAGTTGCTGTTCCTGCGTGGCAAGTGCAGAGCTCAGAGGGAGCAGGGTGGGCTGGACACAGCAGCTGTTTGCACTCCCTGGCAGCTCAGGTGCTTTTTCTCACATTCCAGAGGTTTCCCTGAGGGTAGGAGAGTACCTGGACTGGCCTCACCTCAGTGGAGGCAGAGCTGCTGCCACCTACTATTTGCATTCTGCCCTTGGGAGGAAAGAACTTCCCCAGGCGTGAGCCAAACACTCTCCTTGCTCCTGAGGCAGCCCTGGGGAGCCATCCCACACCTTCTTTTGGGGAAGGAGGAGAGGGAGGAAGCTCACAAGCTGCTGCATGGGGGGCACTGAACACCCCAAAACACAGGAGTGTCTCTGCCTTGGGCTGGCCTGGCCACCCGGGGAGCACGGGGGATGCAGAGACCCTGGCATGGGGCACCCAATGGGCACCTGCAGTTCTAGGCCCTGCTCCACCCCCAGTTTAGTTCTGGTGTTGGAGGAGGGCAGTCTGGACCTTGCTCAGGAGGAGGAATTAACTTGCTTTGGATTTGAGAACAGAGCTCAGGTCACTTTAATTCCAGGTCACCTCTCATCTGTGAGGCTCCTATATAAACCAATTATTAATTATTAATATTATTAATAGTAAATGATTGGGTAAAATATAAGGTGCCACGTCCACGTGCGTTCATTAATGGCACTTCCCCCTCCAGCCTAAGTTCTCATCTCACACCAAAAGTTGCATCTCTGAAACTCTCAGGAGCCACTAGAAAGACAATAGAACAGCTTGTGTATCTGTGCATTTTGTGCTTGCTTTATTTATAAAAATAAAAATCCCAGGTTTCTGCAAGGATTACTCAAAAATACCCCCCATGCATATTTAGTATTGGTAATGTTTTTAAGTGAAGCCCTTACAACAGTGGGAAGCTGCTCTGTGAACTACAAAATAAATGAAAGTGATGTTGGAGTGTATCTGTGCTAACACTGTTCCTTTTCTTGCAGTCAGAAATCAAAGGCCTTGCCAAAAAGTGCAACTGCACCGTCCATTTGGTGGAGAAATGGTTCAGGAGACGGCGAAACCTTGAGATCCCAACAGTGCTCCAGAAATTCAAGGAAGCTTTGTAAGGAAAGATGGTGCTTTTGGTTATCATTGCTTTACTCTTTTGGAAAAAAATTAATGAGGTCCTCCCTTTTCAGAAGGCTGGGTCTGCCTGATGAGAGTTTTGCTTTCTGAATGCACAGTTGAAAGGATTTAGTAGCATTTCTCTAAAGGATGGTTGAAAGTTTAGGTTAACTTTCTCCTGGAGGAAAAAAACTTAAAATATTTTAGTTTTCCTCTTTGTGGAATAATGGATTTGTAGGCTCCTGGTACAGAGTGTAAGATGGAAACATGCAGAGAATAGGAAAATATTTTCCTGTCTGCCAGTAATCATAGGGGAACAAGAATGCTGTCCTGGTTTATGTTTGTACCCATGCTGTCATTTTGGGATGTTGTCATGTGCACTGAAGTCAGTTTGAGAGCAGGACTTGTGGCATGCAGACTAAAGGACAGGTGCCACAGCTTGGTCATGGGACACTGTGTGAAACAGGAACTCAAACTCACTGCTGAGAGTGGGCCAGTGAGCAGCTTTGAGTGAGAGTAATGAATATGTAGGAAGTTTCAAAACCTTCTGCATATGAGTTTTCACTTATGTGTGAGAACTTCCTCATACCTAAACACTTCAAGTGTGATCTAAAATCTCATACAAATTGCAAATCCCAAATCCCCAAATGGGCACAGCTCATCCCTTTTGGGTACTGACATTAACTGTACCAGTGTAAAGCACTTTCAAGTGCTCTGTTTGGCTTTTCATTAGCATAATTACATTGGCAAAAATTCACCTGATTATAATATTGAACCTCTGTTACTGTAGATCAGCTTAAGGAATGAGGGTTAAAAGTACAGCACAGAGCACAAAGTTGAGTACTTTATCAAGATTATTTTCAGTGTTAATCAATGTGATGATAATTTAATGGTGTCCTGTGTCAGGCATAAATCCAGATGATAGACAGAGGTGTGTCTCTTTGAAGTCTGAGCTGAGTAAACTCTCCTGACGTGGTTTATGTCTGCTGTTGTTCTGGGGATCAGTTCATTTGGTTTCACAAGTGACAATAAGTTTTCCTGCTATTGCTAAAAGACCTGCCTGCCATGCATGCCTGTCTCTAGTAACACACAGCTAGACTGAAATTCCGACTTGCTTGGCAGCTTAGGTGAGAATGAAGCAAACAGGTTTCTCTTGTGCAATTCTGTGAACCTTACTCTGCTCTTTCAGTGAATTTAATTGAATATAATTCTCTAGGCAAAAGAAATTAGGGACAGAGTTATTCCACTCTAGTAGTCAGTGTTATGAGCGTTATGAAATTTTTTGAAAGCCTGCAATCTCCAGGATCTTTTTTCTGAATCACAAGGAAAATCTGATGAGCCAGATCTAAACCATACTTATGTTATTAGTGCTCCCAGTTAAGCAACATGGGGTTTGGAAAACCCTTTGCATGAAACCTTCACTGCCTTGTAAGATTTACCAGCCTTTAACTTCCCCTACTAAGTTCTTTTTTGTTACATTCAATTCAAGAGAAAAGATTCCTGAAGTTAGACCAGAAAATCCTCTTGCATAGCTGTTGTTCAGTGCTCTCTCTGGTGGCCAGGATCAGAGTTTAAAAGGCACTTGAGCAAAATCTGGTGAATTTGGATGAGTTTTACTTCAGGTTTTATTCACCAAATTCATAAAGAAGCTTGGCTAAATGCAAAATGAGGCAGTGCTCTGGCAGGCTTGCACACAGAATGAGTTCATCTGAAGTGCTGTTAATGCCAGCTGTATTCAATATATATTTGTAGGGCTGGGGACTAATGGCACAGGTCTTGTAGGTGCTCTGTGCTTTGGATCCAATTCAGAAAACCACTTGCACTTTACAATCAACGCAGAATCAGTTCTGCCAAATCCACTGGACCACTTTTCTTGTTTGGAATGGGAGGCATGAGAGCAGAAGCAGCCCTTGAGTAGAGTCTGTCCCATGCCAGTGTTGTGTTTTTTCAGTGTCTCATGGTTAACTCTGAGCCAGGTACGTGTGGGTTCAACTCTCCCCTTCCATTTGCTCTCTGAATTTCTATCATGTACCTCTGTGATTTCCTGTCCATGAAGTGCTTGTTGTATAGTATTATTTTCAAATAATCTGAGGAAAGATAGTTTAAAGTTGAGAAGAAAAACAGTTGTTTACCACATGTGTATCAAGTGGCAATTCTGTAATTATTCTCCTGACTTCTTTCTCAGGTGTGAGCCATGTTATTTTGTCTCACCTCCAACATTCCCCATCCTCATATTTTATTTGTTGTTTTTCTCATAAAATACTGTCTCTGTCTTGGAAAATCTCATTCTTTCTCCTGGAATACCAACCTCCAGAGGATGTGGAGCTCAGAAAGGAGGGGCTGCTTTTACCACACAGGTTCTCCACCTCTTATTTCTCTTTGATAACACTTGCCAAAGACACAATCTCATTTTATACATCTCTCAGTCCATTGGCACAGTGTCCTTGTGGTGTTTTCTCCTTTTCAGTGGGTTTAGGTTTTCTGGGAGCTGCTTGCTGCTGTCCTCTGGGATACCTCTCGTTCTAGAACGAGTTCTCACAGCTCTGGGGCCACGTCCCTGTCGCTGTGGTCACAACCTTTCTTTGCATGGGAAGTCCTGCAGTGTTTTCCTGCTGGTCTGGCAGAGCTGCTCTGGGGAAACGTCAGGCTTGTTCCTGCCGAGGGGAAGAGTGGAAAGGATGGAGTTTCCCATCACCTGTGGAGGTGGGAGCGGGAATGCTTGGGTTGAGGCTGCAGCCACACCCAGTCCCAGGGACATCACCGCCCACGCAGGCTCCAGAGTCATTAGAGCCGATTGCTGCCTCCAAATCGCAGCGTCGCTCTGACACCTAAAGGCAGCAGCACGGTGCACCGAGATGCTCAGGAGCTCTTTCCCTTTGCTGACTCAGCAGGCTGATGGTAAAACCTGGAAGGTTTATCTGCCGTGCTGGATTTCCATTTAATCCACAAAAAGCTTAGATCAGGCTGAATCCTGGCACGCCTAGTCAAAGATGAGATTATAGTTAATTGAGACCTTGTAGCAAGATGTAAACATACCCAGTAGATGCTAATAATTCATAAGGCTCCCTTCCCTGTTGTCAGCAACTGGTGTTGAGAGATGTGCAGTGAATGAACCCGGGAAAAGGTTTGTGTTCTCAAACATTAATTTTTAGGGGATTGATTACACTTGCTGTTGTCATGCTCTTGGTCAGTTCAAGCCTGGCTGGAAAATTACTGTTATCATGACAATTAAAATATGTGTGTTGTGGTAATGTGAAAATTTCCTAATTTAGCAGTTAATCAAACCTTTAATACTTAAATATTAATAATCCAGATACAGTTAATATGTAGCAATCTTTAACATTGAATGTGAGGCTACATTTATGTGAAGGTTGTCTGTGATATACAATGATTTGCAGTAATTCTGGCTCAGGACAATATCTTTACAAAATATAATGGTTTATTCTTATTTTTTCATTTCAATTTTGCAGCTGGCGATTTTCATTCTATCTGACATCCTCCATTGTTGGATTTATATTTCTGTATGATGTAAGTTAACTTTTTGAAAGATTAGTACTCTATTTTTGACAGAATCATTTCTAGATTTTCTTGAATCCCACTGAAAGACTCTGTGGTTTCAGTGTCCAGATCTTTGGTGTGTCTAGTCTGGATGGCGGGCTGCAATATGCACTGAGATTTAATTTTTAAGTTAACTTTTGACCTTCTATGATAAAGGAATTTATGAGTAATCAGTATTTTCAAGGCAAGCTTGAAGAAGTCACGCAGATGGTTTTACAACATGCCTTGTTAACACCTACAAATGCATCGCATGGCCACGCTTTCCTCAGAGGAGGCCATAAACCTTTTTTTGGCAGCATTTTTGGGGGTCACAGCTATTTATTGAGGTGTTGCTGCTGAGTCAGAAGTTGGGACTATCAGAGAGTGGTGCTTGTAACTCCGTGAGCCCTGCCTGGGGTGTCATTAATGCTTCCCCGGAGCAGCGGAACAGATCCCGGCGTGTCTCTGCTCATCTGGCCCTTCTCCCCAAATGCTGTTTATCATCCCCAGCCACTGCTCTGTGTGACTGGTAAACACAGCAAATTTAATCACTGTGGCAACATATCTTGAGTAATTGCAGTAATAAAACACACACCCACTGCTTTGGATGATGAAATCGTGAACTGGAACGTTTCAGGTGTCCTGAAAAGAAGCCAGAAAGCTGGGAACAATATAATAAATCTGATATGTAAGTTCCCTTTAGAAATTGGTGGAGAACAGTTATCAAAATTACAGCTTCTTAGCGTGCTCCACTTAGAGAGATTTGAAGCAGTGAAGATTTTGAGTTAAGATGATAATTGTTGCTGAGATGAGAAGTGTCTGACTGATGTGTCTCCCCCAGAAACCCTGGTTTTACGACATATGGCAGACGTGGGTTGGTTATCCGTTTCAGGTGAGCTTTGGCATCGGGCCAGTGGCCTCCAGCCATCCCAGGTATTTCCCCATTGGAAGGGGTAATTCGCAGCAGCCTTTTCCCTCCACACGGGCACCACCCAAAGAGGTGTGGCACCAAAGCCTCCTGGCTTTTTTTTGGGAAGTGCTGCTGACTGTTGCAGCACTTCCCTGGGATCTGCCCGTGCTGCAACTTCCCCGTGTTATTTCCACCCACCCCAGTTACCAGTTACTCACTGGAGATGTTATCAGTGTTCCCAGAGCCCCTGCACTGCTCCAGGCCCCATGGTGCTTCAAGGCATTCTTATTTTAATAACTCTGCCCCATCCCACTGCCTTCTTATTCCTGTCCTAGGCAGGGGCCAGGAGTACCAATAATCCTGCCTCCCAGCTCCTGTGCACACCTGGGAAATGTATTGACCCAAGGGAACAGCCAGGCTCTGCTCTCCCCTAGGCAGATCCATAGGATTTTAGCATAAATAGCTGAATAAAATAACTGTTTCAGTTTATGATGTTAATTGGTCACCAGAATAGAATAAGTTTATTTGCAGTTGTTTGTAATTAAAGGACTCTGCATGTAGTTCTGTGACAGAAACAGCATGTTAAAATCCAGAGGTGGGGGAGGAACTGTGGGAATTGAGACTTTGGGCTGAGCAAAGGTTAAAATACTTGGCTCTCAGAGCATCCTTCTTAATGAAGCCCAGGACAGGCATTTAATTTAGCTTAATTTTTTAAGCAAGACTCACCCGAGGAGCAGAAGGCAGGAAAGGAAAAAAGAAGTAATCTCACTTGACATTTACTTTTTCCCATTCTCAGAGTTAACTGTGTTTTTCTTCATCACAGACCTTGCTGCCCTCACAGTACTGGTACTACATGGCCGAGATCGGGTTTTACTGGTCTCTCATATTTACCCTCGGCATTGACATCAGACGGAAGGCAAGTGCTTGTGCTTGTTTGTAGCTTGCACCTCCGCTCCGGTGTGAGCGGGTCAAGGTGTTTGTGGGGAAAAGCAGCGCCTGGAGCCGGGATTTGGTGCAGCCACTTGAGGGCAGTATCAGTCTGCGCCTGGCATCCCGCACGCATCCCTGAGCCGCATCCACGGAGCCCCGGCTGCCCGGGCAGGGACCCTGGGGGCTGCTCTTGATCGGCTTCACCTTTATTTTCTTCTGTCCCTCCCAGGATTTCAAGGCTCACGTCGTTCATCACCTGGCAGCCATCGGGTTGATGAGCGGCTCGTGGTGTGGCAATTACGTGCGGCTGGGAACTCTGGTGATCTTTGTGCATGACACTGCAGATTTCTGGCTCGAGGTAACCCTGCTAGCCAGCGCTTTTTTTTTTTTTTTTATCTCCCCGAGTTTTTTTGCTTGTTGGGATATTGGTTTTGGTGTCAGCGACATTTTAATCTTTTTGCCACAATTTTCATATGATCCTTTCCTATTCCCGCAGGGACACAGCTTTGCAGGTTTGTAACTTGTAAGATAAAAAAGAGCTTCTAGGTAATTTAACCTGATACTTTGTTACAGAATCCATTATGAGAAAGGAAGAGAAGGGAACTTCCTCAGTACAGAACAAGGACTGGAAATAAAGCTGCTTCCCTGGGTTATTCTTGTTTCACTGATAAAATTAGACCAGGTTGTCCACAGCATCACAGAATCGCTGAGGTTGGAATCGCTGACATTCAGTCCAACCTGGTATCAGGTATCTTCTGGCAGAAGAAAAGTTTCTCCCCCTGAGCTGAAGGGAAAGTCCCTTCCCTGCACTGAATATCAGTAGAAGTGTTTAGGAAGTGTCCTGCTCTGCACAGAGCACTGTGATCAGAGTTGCTTCTGGGTTTCTTGGAAGACAAACACAGTGTTTCCTTCACTAGAATTACCCGGAGTTTCTAACACCAAGTTTGAGAGCACATTTTCATCACCTCTTTTGGTGGCAGTGCCAGTGTAGGCAGGCCTTGCAGGCTGTTATCTGCCACTGTCCATTTCTGTTCCTGATACTCTATCTTACTCTATCAGAACAACTAATTGTGGGGTTGGGCACTTGGGATTGGTCCAGATTTAAACAGATTTTCTTGCTGGGTTACTTTTAATCCTGAACTGCTCCTAGGTCCAGTTAACTGTGTGGACAAGCAGCTGAGTTGAAAACACGTGGATGGAAACTGGAGTTGATGACCAGAACCACTTAGTCCAGCCCTGCCACTCAAAAGGAGGAGGAAAATAAAAGAAGTTAATCAAGCTGCTGTTTAAAACTTAGGCTTGGCACCTGCAGCTTTGCTCACACTTGAAAACTTTGCCCAGGGTGGTTCCTAATGGAGCACAGAGAGCTGGACAGTTCATTTAGGGGAGAAGCAGCACTTGCAGCCTTTATTAGTGGGGTGGAGAGCAGCACTGAGATCTCCTGCCCTCAGAAAGGAGAAAAGGGGCTGAATTAGGCCCAGAGGAGGGTCAGGAACAGGCACGTCCCAGAACACCTGCATTTAAGGGGTCACTGCCACTCCTGAATGTGCAGGTGCAGCCAGCAGCATCTCTTGGAATTCTCTGTTTGGAATCTGGGAGAAAAATGACAAATTACCTCTGTTCTAAAGAGCACTTTGTGTTTCCATGACACTTTATATTCTGGTCTGAGAGCTGTTCTTTAGGCCTTTGATGCAGAGTTCTTTCCTTCAAGATAAAAGGAGAAATATAAACAAAGAATCTGGTCTGATGGTGCTTTATTAGGTATCAGTAAAATGATTGCTTTACATGTCAAACTGGGAGCAAATACTCTTCCTGCTTAGGTGGAAGATGAGTCTTTATTTATGAAAACACAGAATTTATTTCAGAGAATATTTATAATAGGTTTGGGGGTTTTTATCCACTGCAGGCAGCCAAAATGTTTAATTATGCTCGCTGGGAGAAAACCTGCAACATGCTGTTTATCATCTTTTCTATCGCATTCTTCATCACCAGGCTCATCCTGTTGCCCTTCTGGTAAGCAATATTTAATCCAGTCACAGGCTTTTACTTCGTTCCCACTCCCTCTGAAAGTTTAGTGTTGGTTTTGATGGAAAAAGGAAAGAATGGACTGAACTTAAAAATTGTGCTAGTGAGAAAATTGATAAAAACTACGTAAAAAATAATTTTAAATGAGCCTCTTGAACCTAAATAAAAGGCTTTTGTGTGTTACGTAACTTGTTTTGTAAATAGTAGTTAAATATTATGTGCCCCTGCATTTTCAAGGGGACTGAGATCCTTAACTAAGAGAAATCCTTTTCATTCTACTCCTTCTGTAGATGTTAAGTCAGAGTACATGACTGCACTTAATTATTTTCTAGAGCATTCTTTCTGCTACCCAGTCCTTGGGTAGTGCCTCACCTCGCTCACATGAGGAGCATTCAGAGAAGTTTAGGTGAACCAATTAATTTATGAAGTCAGCACAAATAAATCTTAACTTGCTAAATGCTTACATGCCTTTGGAGTGCTGTGATTTAATCTACTTTGGAGTATCCACATGGGTGCTTAACATGTTTATCTTTTAAAAAGTGTTTAATGTGTTTCACATTCACAGCTCTAATTTGCCCCTCCCTGCACATGGACAAACCCTTAGAGACTCAAGCTGGTTAAATTAATAGTTCTGAACATTGATCAACATAAGGCTTTAATTTCCTGTAGTATTTTCTTTCAGAAATGCTGATGTCTTTTACTTTATTGTTGTTTTTTTAATTAACTGTACAAGTGATCTGCAATCATTTTGCTTCACTGAGTTTCTTGTTCTTCAGTTCTTGAGCTTGGAAGCGAAACATGATGAGATTAAAGGGACTCAAAAAGCCCCAAATAATATAGAGGTAGTGAAGTCTGAAGATGGAAAAAACATATGTTAATTAACGAAAAGCGTTGTTGCAAAGCCTGTAGGATTTTCTCTGGAGTGTGGATTTCAGATTAGAGAGAATTTGCACTAAAAAAAGGCATGGGCAAGCTCTGAGCTGCACGGTATCTAGACCACACAGAGATGAAGATCTGAAAAACAGGGGCTTTTTCTAACCTCACTTTGAATACTTTCATGCCAGACTCGAATTTCTCATCTTCTGAAGTCTGTATTTCAGCAGAGATGCATAATCTAGTTATGGCAGGGCTCGTTAATTAATCTACCATCTTTGCAGAGCTTTTTAATATGAATCAGCTTGGAATATGAGATTAGAAATAAGTGTAAATAGCATAAGGGAGAGATCTTCCACCATAACAATGATCTTTATTTTTTAGGATTCTTCGTGCCACACTATATCAGCCAACCTACTACTCCACAACTCCTGTCATAGCATATTTTTTATTCAATGGGATGTTATTAACCCTCCAAGGCTTGCATTTATATTGGGGTTACCTAATTTTCAAGATTTTGAAAAGGTTCGTTTTCCTAAAGGTAAGAAATTTGTTTCTTCAGGAAGATGTGTGAAGTATCAAACAGATTTACTTGGAATTGTGTTTTCCTGACCTTTCATGTTATCATTTCTGATAGGGATCTACAAAGTATGGAGATGTTCAAATGTGCTTTGTACCTCTCATTGTCACACCCAGTATCTGGATTGGAATATAAAGACTTCAGCTAGAACAGGGTTTGGGGTTTTTTTGCGTTTTTTTGCCAGTATTTGATATTTTGTACCAATAGTAAATGAGAAATGAGCTGTCCCAAAAACTGAAGTCCTAAGATAGTCCAGAACTCCTCAGGAATTCCTGTGTTCTGAGTGAAAGCAGTCTTTTGTCACTGGGCTTTGTAGCAACTTACCAAAAAAAAGAAGAGAAATGAGTGATGAGAGCTTTGACTACAATTTTTCTGCAGTATTTAAATTTCTTCAGATTTGCCTAAATCTGAGGTCACTAAACTTGAGTGCTGGTTTTGGATCACAAAAACCAAATGAAGCATATCTGGTATTATATTATGACTCAATGAAGTACTGTCATATTTAGCTGGAGCAGAGAAACAGTGCAAGTCTGGTGCTGCCTAATCTGCTTTTACCTTGTAGAGAACTCATGTGGGAAAAAACTGAAGAAAATTGCCATTAATGTCTCATTTGAGTGCCTGAAGTAGTGACATTTTCACAAGGTCTCGTGCCATGAAATGTGCAGTGGGATGCAGGCTAGATAAAATATTTAGCAAGAAGCATTTAAGAGAAGGACTTTGGAGAATGTCTCTAAGATTTGGCACAAGTGTTGACAGGTATATTTTTCTAATTTAAGTTGTGATGTTAAAAAATGGTATTTTTTCTGAGGCTCAAGAAACAGAAACTTAATTAAACTGATTGTCCTTTTATCTGAAGCAGTTTATGCTGTGAAGCATCTTAAGGAAATAGAAATATTCCTTTCTTCCTGTGCTTAATTGTTTGAGTGCTAACAGCAACCATCCTGTAATTACTGAATTCTTGGATTCCATCAAATCTCATGCAGCCAGACAGCTGGGTATCATAGGGACACCCAACATCTGCCCTGAAGTTACGAACTCAGCCCTTGTAAGACAGCAAACAGCAGCACAGAAGGGACAAATCTGTGGAGGAAATGGTTTGTGTTGCTCTGCCTCTAAAACAAGTTCCTCTGTTCCCTTAGACACTGAGAATCTTGTATTTGTGTTATTAACCTCTGTTTGACTAATTACTGTGTTATTCCTGGTCTTTTTGATGTGTAAAGTGCTTCACTTGTTTTCTTTTGTGATTTTGGTGTTGTCTCTGTGCTGTTCTTGTTCCCTGTGCATGGACAGACATCCCTCTGCCTCCCAGCTGAGGAAGAGGAGGGCTTGGCAGACTCTCCATCAGCTCTGGTGGAGTTCTGAGAGCACAGTGCCAGAAGGTGAACAGGACATTGCCAGGCCAGCTATATAAGGCCACTCTGCCCTGCCTGCTTGTGTGCCTTTGCAAGGGGCAGAAATGTTTTATTTTGAGATAAGAGCTTTGTTGTGTTCGTCACTGCTAAAAAATGGCAAAGTTGCAAGCCTGCATCCCTACCAGGGATTTTTGATTCCTTATACAGCTCTCTGAGAAGAAGGTTTCCAAATAACATTTTTACAGTGGTAGCAGCAGCAGCCTGGGCCCTTTTCAGTCTGGATGACTTCAGCTGGCTTGCATGTGCAGCCTGTTTTCCATAGCAGTGGCAAACTTGGCTGTGAAAGCAGCCAGTGCCTCCAGAGCTGGAAAGGCAACGTTGAAAAGAATGGTGTTGGCAAGGCAGAGTTTTTATACCAACATCTTTGTTATAGACACACTGCACACAAATAGCTGCTGCTATTTTAGGGAAATACCAGTAGACCATCATCCTGGTGTTAGAAGGGGTTTGTTTCTCTGCCCAAGACTGCCTGTTTTCTGAATGAAAACTTAGCAATTTTTTGGTGATTTTCTTGAGGCAGCAGTTAGCTACTTCAGATGGAAAAATGAAGTAATGGTGTAAGTGGGAATAGAGACTTCTGTTGTTGTTGAACTGAAAGAAGCTCTGAGCGTAGAAGGGTGTAAGGAATTTTTTCAGTGCCCTCTGTGCCTTGATCCTGGAGTTTTGGGGTCACTGCAGCTCTGTGAGTTGGTGGCTTCTGTGCTTTCCTCTTCCCCCTGAGGAGAAGATGGCTCTTGACTGAGAGTGGCTGGTCAGAAGCTCTTCATCTCAGCTGTCCCCTGCACCCATAGAGGGGACAGTTATCCTCAGCCTCTGGGGTAACTGCTCAGCCCACTGACTTTCTTCAGCAAAAAAGAACTTGGACTCAAATCTTGTGTTTTTCTTCCTCCCAAATACTGCAGTGAGAGATGGCTGAAAATGAGCAAAAAGGAAAGCAGGGAGATGATCTCCTGCCATCCCTCTGTGTCCTGTTTTCCCAGCCATGGGACGGTGGCACAGAGCAGCACTGGTGGCCTCCAGGCTCACAGCACTTGTGCCACCTTTCCCTTGGCTCTGGAAATACCCCAACAAGGGGGAATTCTCCCTCCACATGCTCAGCTGTACTCAGCTACTTCACAATAAGAGGTTTTTTGTTTTCCATAGGGGTAAACTTGAGGGTACAGAGTTTTTTTTTTCTTTTCAAATCCATTATTCGTACCTCTAGAAAAATAGAAATATTCTCTAAATGTGCTTTCTCAGGTGACATTTGTGACCTTGTGCATGAGTAAGGCCTGCAAGAAAAGCCCTTCGAGGTCAGACCTGTAGCCATGTACCAGCTCTGCTTTGAGAGGAAGGAGGACATTCCTCAGTGTAATTTCTTTTCAAGTTAGGTCAGGCAATTGCAATGTTAGCTGCTGGCTGCCATCTTGATGTCCAAGGCCTTTTGTTGCTAGGAAACTCCGTGTGTTTCTGTAATATTGTTCAATTACATGGTTAAATTACCCACTTGTATCAAGTTTCAAGCACCACTGAAACATGTCTAGTCATCATGTCTGCACATATGAGAATATTTTAGGAAAATTGAAAAAGCATATAGAGAAGTGTGTACATATGCACTGATTTAAAACATCTCGCCAGGAAAATCCCGTGGAGATTAAACATTCTATTTCCAAGGTCAGAAAAAGGGAGTGAATGACAGCAGCTTATAGCCACATTATTATGGCAAATTAAGATGTAAAATATATGTTAAACCCATTACACACGGAGTTAAGGTTTTGAGACTACGATGCTTTAAATCTTGAAAAATATGTGTAAGTTGTAGGAAATGGGCATCATGTCCACATGTCTCAGATACTTCAGGGCTGATGCAAAGTCCATCAGTGGAGGGTAATGGCAGGTTTCTAACAGACTGTAATGTGTCCAGGAATAGGTTTTCCTGCTCTTGTAATTGTTTTGCCACCATCAGACCACCTTCAGGGAAGGCAATGAGCTGCTCACTAATGGCTGCTGTTATTTAGGAGTCAGCAGCAGCAGTTTTCCTGGATTCACTGAGGTTCTTTCCTCTTCCTGCAGCAGTAAGACCCTGCACTGCTGTAGATCAGGATTTTGGACTTGTCACTCTTTAAAAGCTGAATATTCCTTTGGCATTTTGTACTTGGTAAGCTTTTTAAAGACTGGTTGGGCGTGTCCTTGTCCATGGTTTGTTCATTCCTTATTTGGCCCAAATTCCCAAGGCAACAGTGAGAGTTAGTGTTCAAAGAATGACTAAAAACAGAGTAGGGAAAACTGAAAATTATGAGAAAATACTATTTTGGGTTAAAATGAGAGCTGTGAAGTGCTTATTATGATAGTTCTGCTGTTCCCAGCCATCATCTCTACTGCAGTATTTTCCCTCTTACTTTTTTTTATGCTTGATCTGCTTGCATCAAACAAATTGAAATTTAATGAGAATTAGCACATTCAGTGAGAAGCCATTTCCTTCAGAAAAATGCCATGCAAGAGGAGTTAAACAGAGGACAGGGTTTATTTCCTAACCTAGTGGCACATAAGATTTTGTTTTCTTTCACTTATGTGTTTTGTCAGCCTGTGCTGCTGACAAACAGCCAGTGGCTGTTGGGGTGCTGGTAAAACAGACCTAGAGGTGCATTTGCCTTCATTCCAAGTGGCTGTTTTAAAAACAACAATAACTTTTAGAGGATAATGATAATCCAGTGAGTTACAATTTCATGACTGGAACTGGGAAGTTGTGGGAAATCTTTTCCTGGATATTTTATTGTTCCCTTCTAGACTGGGAAGGGCCAGTTCTGCTTTAGAGTTTGAGTTCTCTCAGTGGAGGGTTTGCACAAACATAAGACAGGTTGAACTGGATTAGTAGGGGTTGCTTTTTCTCCATTTTAAAGGAAACAGGTTGTGGAGAAGTTGAATTTGTTGGTTCTCAACAGATGAATATTTATAGCAGATTTTCTCATGAAGATGGTTTACTAGGGGATCGAAATAGGCCAAATGAAAGCTTTCCCTCTTAGACATGAAAACCAGTCCATCTGGGAGCCTTCCCAGTTGGTTCAAATGATTGCCCTGGGGACATGAGTTGTTTAATAGCCTGGAGATGGGAGCTAGCCAGCCAGGTCAGCAGCGTGGAGGCTCGTGCCCTAGTAAAGGGAAATTACTTCCTGTTACGACTTTCTTTCATCTGCATATTTCCCATTCTGCTCCAGCAATCCAGTTAAACCCAAAGCCTGGCTACATGTCTCACTTGATGCTGCCAAATTAATCTGAGGGAGGAGGGTGGGAGGCAGGCAGGAGGAGCACAGAAGAGTTTGGGGTTTGCTGGCTGTTTCTTTTTTTACAGTGATAGCAAGGAGCAGAGAAGTGAGGAGCCCTGAAGTCCTGTCCTTCCAGGGATGCAGGGTCAAGGCTGCCCCCAGCCATGGAGGCTGTGAAAGAGGAAAAGCCACCAGTTCCTCCCCTCTGTGCCAATCCAACAGCACTCTTGGGTCTCTGGGGCCTCAACCAGTTCTCCTGGCACTAGGAGTTAAAAGGCAGATTCCTGTTTGAATCTCTACATTTATTCCAGGTTCTGAATGGGGTCAGCAGCTGAGCAGTGACTTCCAGGGGGTTGTGTTATATGTGCTTAGTGGATTCTGTGTTGTACCTCACACTCAAATATGCTTCTGAGGTTTCAATACAGCAACAATTTTGCTGGATTTAAATTTTTTTTTTATAAACTCTGCTTAGAATTCCCACAATTCCACAACATTTTTCATTTGAACATTATATAAAAATCGGGTAAAGCTTCGAAAATGTGAGTTAAAGGCTGTTATGACCATTGTGGAGGAATGAACTAATGAGAAACTGCAGAAAATAAATAGTGAGCATTTGATAGCAATAAATGGGTGGTGGAGGTAAGCTGGGAGCACTGGGGCAAAGTACCCTTCCACAGCCCTGCTGTGCACACGCAGGCCTGAGCAGGAGCAGCCTCAGTCCCCAGGCCAGGGCCCAACAAACCGGGCTGTGGATGCTCCCTTTGCCTGTCTCACGCTGGCCGAGCCACAAGCAGCTCTGGTGTGCTGCAGTAAAAGTCTGCTCTCTCCAAAATCCCTGAGTTTGTGCAGCAGGAGCTCAGATGACCAGTGCCTCTAAGAGCAGAAGCCTCCCTGCAACCCTGAGGCTTCCTGGCCTGGCCATTCCTGAGGGCTGGTCCGGGGCCAGGCTCTCAGCTGGCAGGAATGAGGAGGCTCAGTGGGATTGTGTCAGTTTTCACCAGCAATGGATCTGGCCAAACAAGCACCCCAGCTCCTCTCTGCGTGTTCCCTGGCACAAGGCAGCTCCACTTCTAGTAAATCCCCAACCAAATGGTTCTTTTGATGTGCAAGTTCCTAATTCAGAGCAAAGACAAGTGCTGGTAAAGTTTTTGCTCTAAAATTAATTGCTTTACCTCGCTGTTCACAGAAGGGCATTTGCTAACAGGTTTTCTGGCTTCTCATTTTAACTGCTTGCATCTTTTAATTTTCTAGCAGGATCTTTATGAAATGTTCCATTTCTTGCTAGTTTTATATATATGCCTATATAAAAATTATATATGTGTAATAGTGTGCATATGTATTTATTTTTTCAATTGCCAAAAATCAATTCACAGGGCGAGCCCTAAATCTTTACAGAACTTTTGATGCCTTCATTTACTATTTTTAATATATTCTGCAGAGGTTTGAATTGTGACTGTGTTATGAGGTGAATAATTCTTATATTTTCAGAGGGAGTTACTGAACTGCAATCTGGTGAATCGATTTTAAAAAAAAGATTGAAATAAAGCTAGTTAATGATAATATCAATTGAGAAAGAAAGTTGTTCTGCCTTGCATTTAAAGAAAATGTTTCCCTAGGAGGACCTAGGAGTGTTCTATAATCATAATTACATGGCAAGAAGAGAGGAAATCCTTTAAGGGAGCAGTTTGTCCTCTGTATCACAATTGTAGTGAGTTTTGATCAGGCACAGGACCCTGCAGGTTCCCCTCAGCAGGAAGCACAGAAAGCAGCCTGAGCAGGGATGGGTGGGAAGCAGCTCCAGGGGGGGATTTTGTGTAACTGAGGCGGTGCCTACCACGATTTCCAGGCTCCCTGGTGCCCCCATCTCTGCCATTTGGCTCAGTAAGGAAACTGCAGAAAGCTCTGTTCACTGGGTCAACTCAAAGTATTCCATACCCAGCCTTGATATCAGGGTGGTTGCAAGGACTGTGTGGAAATGATTTTAGGTATTGTGATATGAATATAGGGAAAACAATTACTTGTTAGGTATGAGACTGATGTTTAACTATGGATACAGTTTAGGTGCATCTCAACAGGAATGGAATGGTCTCTGAGGATGTAGAGAAATGTCTCTGCTGGACAAAGTGCCTGTCACAACCTGTGTGCTGTGGCCTCAGTCCACAGAGCTGCAAAGCTTCTGCAGGAGTACTCTTTAGCAGCTGTGTTGTTTCAAAACATGAATTGAGTGCAGTATCATACCTCACTGAGAACAGCACGAGTGTCTGATCAGCTGTTTTGTAGCCAAACCAGCATTTCTAAGCAGTAAAAGTGCATGTTCTGATAAAAGTTCATACCACTGAACTCCTTGGCTTAAAGCGAGTGCTGTCCTAGGGTAAAAAAAGTTCACTATAGAGAACAGCATCAAATGCCTATGATATTGTTCTTTGTTTCTTTGCCAGCTGTGGATTTCAAATGGGAATAACTCGAAGAGCAGTGGGACAGTGTGACTCACTCGGTACCTCCTGGGCTTTTGACATTATCGTGCAGCCCCTGAGGCTCAGGCGGTGCAGTTCCATAACCCAGCCAGCTGACCTGGCTGCAGCCACAGAGACCTGAGCAGCTGTAAACAGTGACTGAGTTCTTCAGAGCTCTCAGGGCACTCGACCCCAGCTCCAGGTGTGCTGTGCTGAGTGACACCACCACTGAGGTTTCCTTGGAGTGCATTTGTCCCATCAGTCAAAATTGGGGATGTGTTCTAGTAGCAACATTTAGTTTTATATGGCCATTCTTTTCAATACTTGTGGAATTAGTGGAACTTTTAATTTGCTTTTTACGAGTCTTCTTTGAGTTCCCTCTGAAAACTGTCAGTGGAAAGCCTGGGGAATGGGTATTGCATAGAAGAGATAAATAAGAGGACTTCTTGCCACAAGATGTCCGATACAATTAACTTAGAAAGTCTGCATCTTCATTTAAAAACTGCAGAAAGCAGAGTCCAACTGTGCATCTCCCATGGAAGATAAACATTATTTATGTTGCCTAGTATGTATGAGCTGAAAAGGGAAATGTATTTTCCAATAAAATCTTCCAGGCTGGAAATACATAAGAGTTTGCTTGAATCCAAATGTATATTGCTTAGTCTCAATAGGAAAGTAAAGACTTATTAAGTCATATGTCAGCTGAGTTGAATTATTGATGTTGAATTCAACATGTTGAACTCAGAGATTCATCAACTTTATGGTATTATTTGTTTGAAAAGTACCCCCTTCTATCTATTTGGACTGACTTTTTATAATCTCTCTTGTTTATTATCTCTTTTATTTGAGGCAGTGGTTGCTGACCTGACTAATAGCTTTCATCTTTGTACTTCAAGCTGTTTCCATATGTGCAGGTGCTGTGGAATTTACTGTCTTTACATAGAAAAATCAAGATCTAGTCAATGTGTTTGTGGATGTTTAAATGAAAATCTTTTTAAGGTAGAATTAAGGTATAAGGTTCTGATTTTAATAGAAGACACATTTAAGGGTCAGAAAACTGTAACTAAATGTTAGGAATCAGTATTTGAATGTCAAAATCTAAATTTTACCAGATCAGAAAACAAAATTCTAGAATCAGCTCTGAATTGTTTTGATACATCAGTACTTGGAAGGAGAAATCCAGTTAACTGTGTTGGTATAAACTATGCTTAGCCCAAAAAATTAATTTGTTGTAGTCTTGTCCAGTCAGGGGCCAAATTGAAATCTTATGCTGCTGAGAAGCCTGGAGTCAGTGACCAGGTGAGTTAAGCCTGGAACATCTCCCAGCACTCCCATGGACACAGTTGGAATCAAGGAATGGTTTGGGCTGGAGAGGCCCCTAAAGCCCATCCCACCCCACCCCTGCCACGAGCAGGGACACCTCCCACCATGGCAGGGTGCTCCAAGCCTGTCCAGGCTGCCTTTGGGCACTGCAGTGATGCATCCCCAGCTGCTCTGGGCACCCTGGGCCTCCCTGCCCTCACAGGAGCTGACATTTGCTAGCAAAGGCCCTTCCTCTCCTGAGAAAGCAGACACTGCTGAAGTTTCCTCTCTGTTTGTAGGATCAATCCACGTCGCTACAAGGTATTATTGCCTCTTTAATGCTGGCACTGTCTTTCCCTCTGCTCTTCCCCTGTGAACTTCCCTGCGGTGGCAGGTATGGCTGTGGTGTGACCTCAGCGTGCCCTGGACAAGGATGCCACGTTCCCAGTGAAGGGGGCAGGAGGGAAAGGTGGTGTCTGCCCAGCCCCACCTCAGCTGTGAGGTCCCCGTGGTGTCACCAGCCCAGGGGACAGGAAACCAGCGCTTCCATCAGTTGTCAGCACAGCCGTGTCCTTCTGCTGCTCTCCTCAGCTGTGGCACAGTGCAGGGCCAAGGGCTTGGCAAGAGGGAAGTGATCTCTGAGTGCTTTATGGAGAGACAAACTTGTACAATTAGGAGTGAATTCTCTTAGTTTAGGTCGATATTTGAGCAGTATCTTTCTGCTTACAAGAGGCTGGGAGGTGGCCCATGAATTTCGTTCATCTCCTGACTTCAAGAACTTTTTATCTCTGTGGTGAAGTCGCTTACAAGGTCCTTTACTGGTCATGTAGTGCTAATGACTTCAATGATACGTGTTCTAACAGCAGTGAAATGCAAGCAGCCAAAACTACCTTAACAAATACGGTTCATTTAACTAAAAGAGGCAGACTGAGCAGCAGGTGGAAGGGTTAAACAAAAGGAAAAAAGATTATAGAAGTTTGTAGCTTTGGCTTCACTACAAATGGCTCTCTTGCAGACTTTATAGCATTAGTGTTACTTCTCATAAACCTTGAAACCATTCATCCATTTAGAAAGATTAAATTGGTTAGTCATCCAGAACAGAAAATGTACACATCCATTTTGTCTGTTACCCAAAACCAGCTGAAGTATAATAAATGCAGTTGATGCCATTAAACTAAAGCATTGAGTATTAATGATGGCCTCAGCTGTGGTATTTACAGTTTGCCAGCTCTTCTGTTCCTGATAGTATATTCATCTGCTGCTGCTCAGGGACAGTCAGAGCAGAGCCTTGGAGTTGGGAAACATGAGTATAATATATGATGTGAGGGGCTCAGAGAAAACATCTTGGTATTAAAGCGGGGAAAATCCCAGAGATGTTACAATTTTTGTTGTTATTAGAAGGTCAAAGTTAAGAAGCACAAACTTCACTTAGGATATCTTAATATTTTTATAATGGTCTGTTAAACAGTTTGCAAAGACTGGTTTGTTTGGATTTCCAGTTACGGATGAGGCTATTGCTGTTTCAAGTTCTGTCACTTAAACAACCCAGACAAAAATGGCCAGAGTCTCCTAAAGCAGGAATTCATAAAGGCACTTCATCAGGAAGCAAGTTTTATTATTATAAAATATAATAAAATTCAGATTTAATTTAGCAGAATTTTTTCTTGATTAATATCAGGATTTCAGAATAACACTCTTTCCCAGAATTAAGAAAATTTGCAGCGATTACTTCAGAATATGAAGAAATTTAATTCTACTGCTTTGAAATCTGTAAGATGTTCTCTCAAAGGCAGGGATTTACAGTGGGCTGGAAAAAAACATGACATGTTTTTTAATTACTACATCTAGTGGCTTTAATCAGAGCATCCAGCTTGAGAACATTAAAACTGGGAAGCCAACTCTGAGTTTCCAGCTCCATGCTGGAAATGCCAGCTCATTCCTATAGCAAACAGGAATCAATATCACATATTGGCCATCATTCAAGGCAGAGCAGTCTGCCAGCTGTTCTTAAGCAAATGCTTGAGCACCAGCAACTTGTGTGCAGCACAAGGAGGGACTCCAGATGAAATACCACAAACTTCCCTGACATTATTCCCAATGAGTCCCGAAGTGCTGCTGCCTGTCACTGCCCGCAGTGAGAACAGGGAGATGAGAGCACTTCCAGGGAGTGCCGTGGATTTGGCATCACACACTGCTTAGGACTAGTTTGCTTTTCTTCCTGAAACATCTCTGGTGGCAGAAAAACAACAATCTTCCCACCCCCTCAGCATTTGTCTTTTACTGCAAATACAAATGGCAAAAATACCGGGAGGGAGTGAGGTGATCTGAAAGAGCCAGAACCTCATAAATTGTGTGGGAAAGGCTGTCTTGCCTTTTCTCTAACTGATGGCATGCCAAGTTTATTTTACAGTATTTACAGTAAGATTTGTTTGTTTTGATACCCTTTTTAAGTTGTTAGGGAAAAAGCAAAAGAAAATCTCCAGGAAGTTTATAGTTTGTGATGAGCCAGAGCTCAGGCTTTAATTTGCTTTCTAGCCCAATACCTTTTACTAGTAGTGTAATATATAAAGGGATATGAGATTGCAATTGGATGAGTTATAACTGGGCTGTTATTTATTTTCTCTGTATGAATTTGGTGCTTAAGAAAGCCCTCAGAGCAGCACGCTAAGGAAGTGGAATTGTTGGTTCATTCCAAGAGCTGATACAGGAGGGGCAGGAACAGCCCCAGTTTCTCCTCCCTGCGTCACTGCTCTGACCTTGGCTCATCACAGGGAGAACGAGAAGCCTCTGCCTGTGTAGCTGAGGGCCAGATGGGATGATGACATGAGAGCAAATTTCTCCATGATGGAGTGGTCCCAGCGTGGCTGTGCAGGGATTGTGTGCTGACATTCCTGCCAGCCCCAGCACATGGCTTGGGAGGCAGAGCTCTGTCACGAGGAGAAGCCCCAGCACCCTGCAGTACTAAAAGACACAAAAAGTGGTGCCTGTTCTCAGGAATCAGGAAGAAAGAAGAGTTTTCTGGATGTACAACATCTCTAACTAGAGCATCCTGCCCTGAGTATGGAAGGTCTTCCAGGCAGGTGCTGCTCTTGTGGGCTTGTTGCACTGAAGGGAAAGTAGGAGTGCTAGGGTTTAATGCTGAAGCCTCAATTGTTTGAAACAAACTTCTGAGCACATTGCAGGGCCTTGGGTTATGGCAGGAGTTGAGAAATAGGAGCCTAATGGTGTATTTTATGTGTGACAAACAGCACAGCGTAGTCTCACCTTTCCCAGCAATGGGCTCGATGTGATGACTTTTCTGTGTGGTGGAAACGGTCACTGTTTCCATTTTTGAGAGTCTGGGATGAAGCATGATTCCCAAAGGCTACGAGTGTCCCTATGGAGCTGGGGTTGGATTTTCCTGAGGGCAGACTGCCTTGCTGACCCCTTCCATCCCTGCTTGTGGAGCAGCCATTCTCCCCCCAGGCAGTTCCCTTAGCAGGGTGAGAAACCCAAGATGCACAACAGCTGTACAGACACAGCCTCCCTGTGCCAGTGCTGACGTGCTGTGTACACCTGTGAGCAGGAAAGATGATTTCAGGGTCAGCAAATGTCTTCGAGCAAAGTTGGTGCCAGGAGATGCTGGCACAATTCATCACTGTTTAGTTTACACCTGTCACAAGCAGGCAGCCTCTCAGCTCCTGTGTTTGGGTGAGTGTATTCATCATATTTCGCTTTTAAACAATGTTTTTTCATCTTCCCTGCACTTCACAGCTGTTAATTAATCCCACAGCACCCAGGGATTAACAGTCACACTTTGCAGGGAAAAGCAGAAATGAACAAGAAGAGGTCGAGTGGCTGGACCAAGGTCCTAGAAGCAATTTTGTCTAAAGAACATCTGGTTCTGCAAAATTAAAGTGCTATTAATTGATCTCCCCTTGGATGTCAGCCTCCATTTTGGGGGCAGTAGAATATATTCACAGTGCTTTCTTCTCCCTAGGACTTGAAAGATGATCGGAGTGATGAAGAGGAGGAAGATTCTCTTACAGACACTGAAGAGGAGTCCACGAAGAGTGGCAGCAAGAGCAGCAGTGGCTCAAGCAAACACCTCCTAAGCAGCAGTCACCACTAGCCCTGTGCTGCCCCACCACCTGCAGTGATTCCTGCTCTGGTTTTAGCCCAGCCTACAGGACAGGATTTAAGTCAAAAAGCTTGTGAGAGACTGTGATTGATTTATTGTTGGCTACTGGACCTGGAAAAAAGCCCAGGTTAGAGGGGAAGGAGAAATTGCATAACATGACAAAATGTGTTAATGACCCACTTTCTGAATCGTTGTGGAGTGTGTGGAAAGATGTTTGGTCACGCTGACTGACAGTGCTCCACAAGGGCAAAGCTCAAGAGAGTCAAGTAATTCAGTGTCCCGTTGATTCTAATGTTGTTTTTCACTCTGATATAAGATTTATTTCATCAAACCATTTAAATCACAGATGTTTCGTGGTAGGTAGGTAGTGTGAACTCCATTAGGAACCAGAATTACTCAATGTGAGAAAAATTTGACAGTGCTCTACAGTGACTGGCATTTTATCTTTACTTTTCAGTTGAATCCCTCATCAAAATGGGTATTTTTCTGAGTTATATTTCATTTTGTGGAGGCCAGAGGAAGTGAACACGGAGGAATTCAAATTACTTGTCTGTGACGGGTTGGCTTCAGTATAGAAATATAGTCTAGAAAATAGACTGGAAATATAGTGATAGCTGAAATATTGTGCCAAGGAAGTCACTGCTAAAACAGCAAAACTCAGCCCCAATTCTCCATTGAGCTCCAGCCTGCTTTCAGTCATTTTGGCCCAGTGTTAGAACAGAAGGTGCAGAGGGGAGAGAAGAGGGGAAATGGAAATTGGGCCTTTTCACAGGTTCTTATCATCTACCTATCTTCAAAACTGCCAAACACCCTCTGCTCCTTGCTCATCTTCAGACCAGAAAGTTAAAACCAAATCTCATCCATTCCCTTCTCGTGACTTTGCCTCACAGCTTTGGGTACTGCCTTCTCTGGAGCGAGGCCACCAAGTTCTGATTGTTCTGTGGTTCTGGAGTGTTCCCTGCAGGTACCTGGGCACTGGGGAGCACGGGACTGGCACAGGATGTCACACTGTCACTGCTGTGGGCTCATTTGATAGCAGGATCTGTATTTCCATTTCTGCTCTTTTATGAAATGAGGAATCACATCAGCTAGACACAAACTTGGACATATGTGACTTCAGCCACGTGCTGCTGTTCATGCTGTAACCAGTGAGCAACAGCTCCTCTTACCCGAAGTGCCTCTATTCTAAATTTGCATGTCTGTTCTAGCACAAGTGGGGCTGCAGCAGCAGCATTTTCAGTCCTGGGGCTGTCCATGGAGAGCCCAGGCCTTGGAAAGCGGGCGGTGCCAGTCCCATTTCCCTCTGCATTAGCTCACAGGCTCAGAAAGGATTTGTGTCATAGGTTTGGGAGGCGAGAGGCTCTGCCTGTGGTTCTACAGTAGCTGAGATCCTCTGGGGAGCTAAATGCAGTAGCTTGCTGGAGGCCAGGGGAGCACTCCTAGAGCAGCCTTAGTGCAGAGCGTTGGGTTCAGAACAGCTCTGTTCGCCCAGCTGCTCCAGCAGGAATTGTGAGCTATGGGAAGCCTTGCATGACTGACTTGTTTTCCCAAGATTTCCTTGGCAAGTGGGATGTAATTCAGTGACTGAAGCATTGAAAGAATGGGAAATGCTTGGGATCTCAGATATGAAGAGAGAAGTGGATTTTGTGCAGTTACTAGAAGCTGTAGGAGGGCTTCGGTACAGAGGCTTTTTTTACAGTGTCTGGCTGCAACTTGTATTTTGGACCATTTTGGACCCAAATGTGCATGTTTTACCACAAAGGGTATTACACCGAGGAGGGAGCATGGCCTAGAGCTTCTGAGAAGGGAGATGTGTGGTGGTGGAAAAGGACTCCTGTCCTGGTGCCTGTAGTTCAGTGCTGCCACTTGGGCTGAGTGGGCAGAATCCCCTCAGCAGCCTTTGGCCACCAGTGCCCTTCCTGTACGGCTGAGGAGAGCACCCTAAATACTGCAGGGGGAGTGTGGGGAGAGTAAGCACTGATGGCAACATGTAAAGCAACCAGAGAGTTTGGCAGGGGCACACTTCTTATCAGGGCTTGTTTATTCCCTGCATGAAAAACACTTTCCTAACAAAACGTGGAAATCCGGCGTCTTGGAGGATTTACACTCTTCTGGGAGAGACAACGGTGCTTTCTTCGAGATGTAACAGGGTTTTGGGAGGTGGCCAGGGTATTATCATTTGATTTTGGTGCCAGAAGCTTTCCTCCTATGACTAGGAAAGGAATTTAGCAAAGGAAACACAAAGAATGATGTTGTCACAGGAATGAGCCTCTGAACAACTACTGATTTTTAAACTGGAATTTATAGTCTCCTTGAGGCCAAAACTTGCCTTCCCTACTCAGGACAAGTCTCCCACTGAAGCCAATTAACTCTGTTGGAGTCTTGCCTAGGAAAAATTTTGGATTGCAGTTATCCAACCTAATTGCAAGAACTGTTGTTCTAAGTTGATGTGAAACTGAGATCTTAAAGGACGAACAAAAGGTAGCTAAATACACTCAGATATAAAACTTTGAGGCAAATTTTGGGTGAGTACAGAAGAATATGGAAGAAAGTAACATCCTGAAGGTGAAGATGAAGTCTGGACACAGTAAATAAGCTGTAACATTGCAGTGGGAGGGGGTGGAAGGCAGACAGGCTGTGGAGAGCCTTTTCCGGGGATTACTGTCATGGGGATTAGACCTAAAAATTCTGAATGTAAATCACTAGGTCCTGGTAATAAATACCCACAGCACAGAAAGAAGTGGGAATAGGCTGTCAGAGTGTCCCCTGTTAACATCAGATTGGTCATTCCTGGAGTTATGTGCATTTAATTTCCCATTTTTTTACTGATGGAAACTCAGAAACAAGAAGCTGAGGTCATAGGGGCACAATTTCTGCTAATGAAATTTATGTCATGGTGCTTCAAAATTTTCAGTCTATTCAATGCAATGAGGATTCAACATTTTCATAATCTTGTGCAAAGAGTCTCAAAGTGCAGGTGCAGAACAACTGTAGGTGTGTGTGGGTGCACAGACAGACTCTAACATTTTCTTTTTACCATTTCACAAAGTGTGTCCTGGCTCAATGAGTTGACACTGTGCACCTGGCTTTGCTGTGTCACTTTGACCATGGTTAAGATATTTCTGATAGAGCTATTGACTGAAAATCAAACCTTAGTCCATAAGACTCAGGAAACTCTTCTCTTCTGTATAATTTCCCTGGATTTAGTTCAGATATTCCTGTCTGTGTGTACTCTGCTTCCTCCATACTTGTGTGATACTTAGATTTACCAGCCTGTTCTGGATTGGGTTTACAGATCTCCTTTACTCCACAGAACTCATTTTGTCAATTCATGTTATTTGCTATTATTTTTTTGGTTTTGTTTTTGTTGTTAACACACTGCCTTTGGTCAGTTGAAATACACACTACAAATAAATATTTTTTAAAAACAGGTGTCCAAGTAAGGATTTCCTTGTTTTCTCTGCCTTGCAGCATCCTCTCTGCTTTCCATGCCCTCCAAGCTTTTCCACGGGAGCATCATTAGTTCAGGAAATAATTCCTTACTCTTCCAGGTTTTTCCATTGCCTGGAAAAAGCTGGACGACCCACAACCTTCACAAGACCAAACAGCAATGTCTGTAAATGAACTTGTGTTTTTCTGAACAATTAACAAAGGGAGAGGAAGCAAAATTATCAGGGGCATGAACCATTCTTTGTGTAATCCAAGGTTTAGGCTTTGATTCAGGTACCTGGGAGTGTTCCTGAATACAGCAGGAATGTTACACCTGTCTGTGTCTCTACCCAGCTGGGTTTGGAGGTGCACATGAGGTTCTGTGTGTTAGGACTGAGGTGTTACTGCCCAGCAGGATCTTGTGGCTCATCACACGCACCTGTGAGACAGCTCAGACCTGAATCTTCAGCTGGCAAAAGCAGGAAAGCTCTACAGAAAACAAGGGAGCTGTGCTCATTTTTATCAGCTGCAACACTGCTCCATCTTTCTTCTTTCCATTTCTGCCTCCCTGGTTGGGAAGAGCACAGAGGTTCTGACTTACATCTCTTCCCATGGGCAATCAAACAGAAGGGAAGGTGTTTCAGCCCAAGTAATGAACTGTAGCAGAACATTTTATTAGCTGAATTTTTTTTTTAAGCTTATGAGTAAGAATAAAGTAGACAGAAAATAAACCGAGCAGGGCTGTGTGAGTTTTGGCTACAAACAACTTGCAAACTGTGAAGAATAAAAAAAAAAAAATTGCTGAATTTGGAAGAAAAACACCATCTCCACAGGCACTTCCCCCAGCTGTGGGTTTGAAGAGCAGCAGATCAGCAGGAGTGACAGTCCATGCTGAGCGCACGGATGCAGCCCAGGTGTGAGAGCTCCAGAGCAGCACACAAAGGTACCTGGGAGCTGATTTCACTGGAAATCACTGGAAATGAGTGCTCCTGGTTCCCCAGCAGTTTGATGGACTCCCTCCAAGGGAAAGGAGGTGATCAAAGCAGTGTGATCTCCACCCAGCGAGCTTCAAGGGGGGCTCTGAGAGGTTATTGGACTGCAGACGCCTCTCTGGGGCTACCTGAAGTTTCTACCCTAAGAGAAGACAAGGCTGAAAGCACAAGCCTGAGATTTAACACAAATCTGCACGCACAAGGTCGTAACAACCCACGTAGGATGATGTTGTTGATGTTCCAATAGTCTGAAGATTTATGAAAATAGCTTCTATTTACTCAGCTGGAGTGAGCCCTATTCTTCTGAGTTTTGTTACCCCATAAAGCATTCAGAGGAGACCCCATAATCATTTCAAAGTCAGGAACATTAAGTGGAATAACAAGTATAAACCCCCTCCACAGTGGCTTTGAAGTGCAAGAAGCGTGGCCTTGTAGCTATGGAGCTCTGTTTGGTGCCGGGTGGGAAGAAACAGGTCCCAGGCAGTTGTTTCAGGTGCTGAAAAGTCCATATTTTTCCTACCACAAAAGAAGCTGCTCTAAAAGAAGTAAAAGTTGAGCAGGGAAATAAGTGATTAAATTTCCACTGAAATTCACAGGAGTTTTTCCCATGATACTGGTGAGAATTAGACCCAGATCTCACGTGAGCAGTTACAACGAGGACAGCATGGCACTGTATTCTCCAGTTATCAGGAACAGGGCACAGGGTTTCCTCTTCCTATAGCCCAGGGAAAAATCCTGCCTGGAAAATGAGTATTTCTGTTTGCAGGACACTCACCTGAGCACAGCTCTGCCTCTCCCCATGCTGGGCATGTTTCCTTTGAAAGACATTCCTGGGAAAGCAGTCCTCTCCTTTTCGAGGCAGAATCCTCCCTTCCAGCGAGCACTCTGCTTCCCGTCCTTTCCTGCTCAGGATCTGAGCAATGCCTGGGCTGCTGATCCCAGAGCCCACAGCCCAAAGCTGAATTTACCAGGAAGAAGTGAAATAGGGGCTGTGGTTGTCACAACTCCCTCAGCATGTGGGTGCAGCAGGAGAGGGCTGCTGAGCCAGGGCAGAGAAGGGAGCATAGAGAAAAGTGGGAGCAAAAATGGCTGGGACAGCACAGCAACGGCTTAAACACAGAACTGACATCAGCAAGGATCACAAAGCAGAGCAGTAATGATATTAGGAAGAACAAGCCCCAAGAGAAGGAGAGGGGAAAAGACAGTAGTTCTGTATTCTGGGGATCAGCATTCTGAGCAGCAGCAGCCAGCGTTGCCTGGACTCAGAGATGAACTTTGCAGCCAGGACAACTCCTTTTCCCCGAGCACCAGCGGCTTCAGACTGAGCCCAGTCAAGGAGTTCCCAGGGCAGGAGCGAAGCAGGAGGATCTGGGAAAAGCTCCTTCACAAAGTTCCCAGTATGTGAGTGAGGGGACAGGGAGGGACTGCGCTGGGGCTGGGCCAGGGCAGCCACGAGTAGAGCCCAGCAGACCTGCAGCTGTGGCAACGACCCCACACTTCACCTCCAGTTGCTGGGCGAGCCTGACTCCCCCTCGGACCTCAGAGCTGGTTTTGTGCTTTTCCTGGCTGTCTGGAAATCCCAGGAGTCCTAGAAGAGCTCCTGCAAGATTTGTGTGAGCAGGAGAAAGCTGCCAGAAGGCCTTCGACTGCACCTATGGGTAAGTGTGTCAGTTGTCACGGGCTCTAGACAGAACAGGAGAAGTCCTAGGATTTCATAAGAATCTGTGGGAAGCAGGAGCTGAATCTTATCAGGTTGTGCTAAATCTTATCAGGCCGTGCAAATCCTACCTAGTTCCTTTGCCGATTTAAAGGAGGAATTATTCAGCAACCAAAGAATGTCTCATACATTTCCCCATTGCAAGGGCAGCGAGGTCAGGTAGCAGTGGTGTGTTTGCAGCTTTTTTTATCCCTTTGGGTCCTGCACGGATGGCACCTGAGCAGAGAACAGGACTGTGTAGCAATGTCCCCGGTGGCCTGAGGGTGGGACTGTTCTATCACCCTGACTGTTCTGCGGGCACGCACAGAATTTGGTGAACTGGGGAATTGCTTCCCTGCGCTCTGGCTGCAGCTGCCTTTGGAGCTGCTGCCGTGAGAACGGCCCGGGCTCGTCCCGCGCCACCGCCCCGCTGTGACCTGGTCATTGCTGCGAGGCCCCACGAGGTGGCAATAGCAGGACACGGCTCCCGCCGGGACGCGGCTCCGCGCAGCGCTGCTGTCCATCTTCCTGCCCCTGAAAACAGATCCCGTTCCACATTGCGGTGCAAAATTCATGCAGCTGGTATTTCCACTTGATCGGTCTCTGACTGTGAAACAGGTGTCGGGTAAAAAACACTTAGATTTTACTGAGATGGAGTGTGCTGCTATCCCAAGGGCTGGCACCTGCCCTTTCCCTGTAGGTGCAGCACTGTCGTGTTTTCTGTCCTAGTACCAGAGCTGGTGTATCTGGGGTAGGGCTGGAGGAGAAAGGATGTTAAATCTGCTCTGATACTCCTTCACTGCCTGTAATATCTCATATTGTCTCTTTAACCTACGTATTTTTCAAGCCATGGAGTTTGTGGCTGGTGAAGCCCTGTTCTCATCTAGATCCTTAATGTCTGTAATGCAAATAAGGATGATAAATCCCACAATAATGAGGGTTACACTGCCATTCCAATGCCATTGTGATGGTGCCATTCCACCTCAGGAGACAGGCTCTCACCACAACAATGTGGTGCACACTCCCCGTGAGTGTCAGCAGGAAAAAGGGACCCATTGGTCTAAGAAAACTGCTTTAATCCCCTTTGGCACAACCCTCGTGGCCAAGCTGTGCTCAGCTATGAGAGCTGGGATCTGATCTGCTTTCATGCAGGATGAAAAATTTCCATGAGCTCTCTCCATGGCTGTGGATGGTCAGGAGGTGTTTGGATGCTGTGGGTGACAACACCCGTGGTTCCCAGCTGACCCCAGCTCTTCCCTGAGATTTTCACTCAGAGCCAGGAGACAGCTGGATTTGATTTGCCCATCCCTGCAGGTTGAAGTTTTTGGGGTTGCCTGCAGGGTCTCTCCATGCAGGGTTTCGTGGGCTGTCAGAATTCACAGTTCCCTCCATCCCAGCTCCGTGCCAGCAGGTTCACTGACACACATCTCCCCTCCTTTCCTGGGTGTGTCCAGCCCAGAATTCCTGACAGCTGGCAGTTTCAACAGTCCTAGGGCGACGCTGATGTTTTGCTGTTATGAACAAATACTTGCAGCCAAGCCAAAGTCAATTGCCAGCTCTGTTGGGAGAGAGGATCCAGCAGCAGAGGAGCATCTCAATCCTGTTCCTGATCCACTGTACGACCTTGCAAAAAATGACAATATTGGCCCCAAATGGACTGGGATGAGGTATTGGTGGCTGTTGCTGGCTAGGAGCAGGATGTGTTTCAGACTCCAGGCGTGTTGCTCCCTCCAGAGCTCGCACTGACCCTCCTGTTAGTGACTCTGAGCACTGTGCTGACGTGGGCTCTGGAGGAAAAGGCAGCCCTTGCCATCCCTCAGAGGAGTGGGAGGTGAACAGCATCTGCCAAAGTGCACATGTGGCCCTGCAGTGGTCACAGCACATCCTGCCCACCCTGCTCCTTGGTCCCCTAAGAACAAACAAAGATTTGCTGCTTCAGGGCAGCCCCCAAGCACAAAAAACAAGGTTCTTTTCCCACATAGTGACCCCCAGGGCAGACAAGTAACACAGTCAGGCAACATCAGTTGACCAAAGCCAGGTTTGGTGTGGCCCTGAGCTGCCTGATTTAGCGGGGGACATCACTGCCTATGGTAGGACACTGGAATGAAATGATCCTCAAGGTCTCTTCCAACCCCAACCATTTTATGATTTTATGATCCTACAACCAAACTTCCCAGTTTGCATCTCCAGGCTGTGGAGCTCATAGGAAAGGCTCCTGGGACAGCAGTGAGGAATTTACTGACTCAGCTGGTGATGATGGGGAGGGAATGTAAAGAGTGACTCAGAAGGGACAACTGCAGAGGAGCCCCCAGATAAGGAGGAGGAAGAAGAGAAGGCTGGCAAAACTGTGTTGTGAATTTTTGAAAGCAGTCAGAGATTGTGCTGTGAGCCCTGAACAGCTTCTGTCAGTGGCATTATGGTCATGCTTCTGCAAAGCTCTGCATCCAGAGTGGGAGCAACCAGGAAAATCAGCATAAACTTGAGTAAAGGTTTGGTCCTGTGGGGGAAATAGCTCTGAATGGTGTTGGTCCTACACGTGGAGAAAAGGTGGGTTTTGATTGCTGAATTTCTGTAAAAGTTCAAATGGTTTGACAAAGCTTTGAGGGCAGCTTGGGAGCAGCTCGAATATGACAAAAGAAGGGTTAGACAGCAAAAGTCCAGAGCCATGATCACCTGAGCACACAGGCTTGGGGCCGTTTCACTTCCACAGCAGAAAAGGTGTTTTACAGGCCCAGGCTGGGGAGCCACAGGGGCTTGGCCTTGGGACACAGCCCTTCCCCAGCAGTGCCTGTGCCTGGAGGACAGCCCTTCCCACCCTGGCTTGTCCCCCGACTCAATGCCTGGCTGGGGCCCCTCTCCAGGGATGGGAAAGGGCCTTGCTGGCTGCAGGAGAGCTGCTCCTGTGCCGTGACCCACCTTGGAGCCCCCAGTGCAGCACCTGACAGGGCCCCTGCCCTGCAGTCCCTGCTCCTGGGGATATCGAGTGTTCTGTTTGTTTTGCGAGCGTAATTGGCCAAGACGCTGTGGAGGGAGGAGAGGATGCCCAAGGGAGAGGTGTTAAAGAAATAGGAAAACATTATTAACAGTGGTTTAAGTTGGCAGTTTCCCTTCTTGGTACTTCCATGGTGCAGAGGAGCCACTTTAGGTCTGTGCAGTTGGATTGGACCACCCAGTGCAGGCTCCAGCAGCCATCCATGCAGACGGATGAAGTGCCTTGTGCATCCCCTTGGCAGCACCTCTTCCAGGCCATGCACCGCCTTCGTGGCTTACACACCTCCCCCTCTGGCTCCTTGTGTCCTGCTGCAAGGAGTGCTCAGAGAAGGAGGAGCTTTATTTGAAATATTCAATCTGGGGGGATGATCCTCATCCAAGGCAGGTGTTGGACACAAAGGGAGAGGATTGAGAGGAGATGGGGAATACCAGATGTGGGAGAGTGCCAGTGCCAGGGAGGTGGCACCTGCATGAAGGGCTTTGCCATTGTCAGCTCCAAGCATTCAGAGCTTCTGCTTCCACACACACACACAAAAAGAATCAATAGCATCACTTTTGAGAAAGGATTATCTTAAACAATCCCATGGTTGTGCACTTCTTCATTTCCTCCCAAGCAAAAACTCTCCAGGCTTCTCCTAGCTCACTTTCCCAGCCTGTCAGGGGGTCAAACATGGAGTTAAATGAGAAATCAATCTCTTGATTGCAGGAGCCAAGGTCCGGTGCGGAAAAACCCAAACAAACCATAAATCATAACAAAAGAAAGTGCCAGCAATTCCCAGGTTCCTGATAACATCATCAGAGGTGGCAACGCTGGACTTCATAAAAAGCCTGGCTGAACTTTGGGGTCAAACCACGGCAGCTCTTTGCTTTGTCCGTTTGTCCCCGCATGCCTGGGGAGTGACGCGGGGCTGGCCATTGTGGCCTGGCTGATGGCTATCTGTGCACAGCCCTGGCTCCCAAAGTGACCCCTGCAGTCCTGGCTGGCCCTGCAAATCCCAGCACGGCCTGGATGGACAGGTACATTTCTAATTTCTTAATACTTTACATTTCTAATTTTCCACACAAAGTGCTGCCCGCCCTGAGGGAGTGGATTCTCCCAGCACCCTGCAGTTGTGTTGCTCAGCTGAGAGTGCATTATTTTCTATTCCTGACTTTTCTCACCCACTGTGGTCTGTGTGCAGTTATCTTCCGGTCCTGACACTGTTGCAAACTGATCCCTCCAAACCTGCACCGAAGTTGCCCGGGAAGGTTTTGCACACACAGCAGTGGCTCCAGGGTGGGAATGGAACCAGACGTGAAGCAGCCTGGAATTTCAAGAGTCCCTTCCTCAGCCCCTACCCCAGGGGAACATTTTTCTTCTCGTTTCTCAGTATTCTGTGGAAACAGGGTGTTTCCCCCCGTTGCAGCTGGCTGAAGCTGGGAGCCCCCTGGAGAAGGCAGGGGGGAAGTGTTTGTAGGGAAGATCTGCAGGAAAACTTCATGGGATGCACTCGCTGTGAGACAGACACAGCTCAGGCAAAGCAAACTCCCTGTGACAAAAGGGAGTCTCTGTCAGCCTGAGGGTAAAGTTCCCTGCCAGGAGGAAAACAAGGACAGCTCTGCCATCGAATATGAACCAGGGCAGGCTGCGTGCTCCCCTGAGGACACAGGTGCTGGTGGCTCAGCTCTGTCCCTGGACACCTCCATGGTCACTGTCACTTTTCTTTCTGCTCTGCTGTTCCCAGGAGCTCGTGAACAGACTGTCGATTTTGAGCCAGGTGTCGATTTTGAGAGAGGTGTCCCACAGGGAGATTTTCTCTTGCAGGCTTGGGAGAATTGTGGCTGCTGTAAGGAGAAACCTCCTAAGTGCCTCTGCTGAGGGCTGCATGAACGGTACTAATGCTGATGACTCCACTTAGAATCGTTTAGGCTGAAAAAGACCTTAAAGATCATTGAGACCACCTGTAAGAAGTGAGTCCAACATGAAGCAGCACAGCCTGAAACACCCTCCACCCAGAGAGGAGCTTTAATTGAACCTCTGGCTCGTGTGTAAGAAAACCACTGTTGGCACCTCTGAAACGACTTGTATTTATTTGGTTGATGGTTTGAAGTTACAAAAGAGCTTTTGCTAGTCCCTACTTGTCACTAAACTGTCTCCGGCTTCTTTTTGGGGGTCTTTTGCACACGTAACAGCAGCACCTGCCAGTTCCGTGCCCAGCCAGCCTGGCCAAGCTCCGCAGGCTCCGGAGAGGAGGAAATTCCCGATTCCCGAAGGCTGCAGAGAGGGGAGGAGCTGCGGGGAGGGCAGGAACAGCCTGGGAGTGTCCCGGCAGGAGAGCAGCACCTGTGAGGTCGGGGAGAGGACCAGGACAGGAAAGGTTTGGAGAAGGGTGGCTGGAGAGAAGGAAGAAGGCTGAGCAGTGGCCAAGTTAACCCTTCCCACGCTGGCATTTTCCAGGCGGCGAGCCAAGTGACTGCTCGGGAAGATGGATATAACACATGTCTGCAGTCTCCAAAGGGTTATTAACTCTGCAATAATGGCCATGAAACTTGGCTTCTTCAACATACATTTAAAATTGAAAAAAAAAAGCCCCCCCAGCACCAGTTTCAGAGAGAGAGAGGGCTTGTTTCCTAGGAACTGCAGGGCCAAATCCACGTCTGTGATGGCGAGAGGAAAAACCAGCCTCCCCATGGGCTGGGAGCAGGGGAGCAGTGCAGCCACCACAACAAGACCACAGCCCCCTCCTGCCACACACACCTTATCCCTATCAGGATTTCAAGGTATTTCTGCAAAGCCTGTGGCGTTCAATCAACAGAGTCTGTGTCTCACTGGAACTTTGGGATTTGGATTCAAGAAAACTGCCAGTGCATCTCCTAAGGCAGATTCCTCTTTTGTTGTGTGGGTACCACTGTGGGGCTTGTCCCTGGCTCCTGGCTCCAGCCCTTAGCAACACCGAGGCCTGCCTGGAATGTTGCCCCTGTCCTGGGGTTTGCAGCCTCTTGGGCTCCTGTCCAAAAGCTCTGGAAGTCTGGGATGCTCCACGGGGATTATCCCTACCCCAGTGTAGTCTGTGCCAGCCAGCCCAGCCACTGAGCAAGTCCTTCCATGCAGTAAGTTACAGACTTCTCTTTATTAGTGCCTCTCTTCCCCCACACTATTAAATTTATTCTTTCTCTGTATTGTTGTTATTTTTCTGGCAGAGGGCTTTGGAAGGTGGGAGAAAGGATCTACTAAAAAGTGAAACAAATCTAAGCCCCCTCGTCAAACCCTTTGGAGGCACCAGCTCCAGTCCCTGAGCAAATGAAGTCAGCTGGTGGTCTGGGTTTAAACGTGGCTGTCGAGGGCTCAGGCCAGGTTTGGCAGCTCACAAATCAAATTGCCTCGTGGCTCTCAGGAGCAGAGGATTGCCACAAGTGGAGGAGCTGTGGGGGAGCTCTGCCCCACTCTGTGCCAACGCTGGCCCTGGCCTTGGAGGGAGGCACTGAAATCATTGGTTCACAACAGGTCAGGAGGGAAATTCAGGCTCTGAGGTTTTGTTTTCCACGTTATGTTACACTATTAACACAGAGCAAGGCAGTCCCAAACTGAGGTTTTGTCTCACTTGAATGGGTCCGGGCCGGTCCCTTTGCTTTGGTAAATTCTTATTAGAGAGCACAGTGAGTCTTGAAAGAGAGAGCAGGAAACACAGAGCTATTAAATCTCACCTGATCTCATTTTAATAAAGAGTTTGAGCAACGGGTCTTGGCTTTCTCTGATTTTTCCTGCTGGCAGCTGCTTGCAGGTCCTCAGTTTTGCTCCTGCTGCTGACCCCAGGAAACATCCTCCAAGTGCCACCCCACTGGAGAGACAAGGGGCTTTTCTGAGGCCACAGCAGGAGGTGGGACGTGCTCCTGTGTCCACAAGGCCCTGTTCAGGGCAGGGCTTTCTGAGGTGCTGCACCAGCCCATGGTGTGCTGTGGGGTGCCCCTTGATGCCTGGGAAAGCACAGCCAGCAGGGTAGAGAGCTGGAGGCAGTTCCAAGATTCTGGCTTTCACCAGCCTCTCTCCTTGTACAGGAGCAGCTCGCTAAGAAAACGTGGCTCTTGCTGCCTGTTCAATGCCTGGAAGAAAGAGAATGGTGTTAACGTGCTCATTTCTCTCACCTGTCCTTTTCCCAGCTCCAAACGACCCTTTTGTCAGCACTCCCCCAGTGCCTGCCCTCCCTGCGATGAGCATCCAAACCTAACTCCACTTGTTTGCAATTCAGAGCCATTCCCGCTGTCAGTACGGCCCCGGACAATTCTCGTGGAAGTGCTTCAGGGAGATCTGCCAGAGTCATTCACACTCTTTTATGGGTCTTCCTTTGAATTCTTCTACAATTTCAGGAACAAAGTTGCAGATTTTTGCAGAAGTTTAAACTCTAGGACGCTGTGCTGCTGGGCCGCCACAATTTAAAGCTGCTAACAGGTTGGGTCTTGACTGCTTTCCATGACTCAACCATGCCAGGAGCACAGGATCCCATCCAAAGCCCACCAAAGGCAGCGGAAACCTTTCTGCTCTTGGAAATCACCTTTCTGCTTTCAACAGCCCCTGTCCAAACTGAGTTCTCCTGATCCCTGCACAGCTCAGGACATGCAGGATGTGGCCCAACCAAGTGGGAAGGAACTCCGGCAGCTGCAGGACCCCAGTAAAAATGAGAATTGGTAGCAAAAATCAATTTTTTTATCTTTCAAGCTTTATGCACTTGCTTTGCATTTTCATCCATGCAATGAATGCTTCAGGAGCATGTGGGATCATTGTCCAAAATCTGTGTGTGTCCATACACCGTGGTCTGGGATGACCCTTCTTGAGCAGGGAGGTTTGACCAGATGTCCCTCTGTGGTGCCTTCCAACTTAACCCGTTCTATGCTATCATCAACCTAATTTTTTGCCTGGTCTTCCAAGCCCTGGTACCCGTCCCGCAGATGGTGCTGGGAAAATAATGGGTGACGTTGTCAAACGAGCTGCTGTAGCGGTGTCTAAATTCAATCAGTGATGAGGAGAGGGAGAGGGAGGAAACACGACGGGGCTGCCCAGCGGCGCGATGCCGCCCGTCAGACCCCCTGACCCGGCCGGGATGTCCCCGGTCGGGAACGACCCCGGGTCCTGAACCAACCCCGCGGGTCCCGAACAGACCCCGGGTTCTGAACCAACCCCGCGGGTCCCGAACAGATCCCGGGTTCTGAACCAACCCCGGGTCCCGAACAGATCCCGGGTTCCGAACAGATCCCGGGTTCTGACCCAACCCCGCGGGTCCCGAACAGAGCCCGGGGTTCCGAACCAACCCCGCGGGTCCCGAACAGATCCCGGGT
>VXBU01011938.1:168496-357300 GCA_013400315.1 Bombycilla garrulus | reverse complement strand
TGTTTTCTTTTCCTGTCCTCCCGCTGCTGCTGTAGCGTTCCATGTGGAAAGCTGCTGACTGTCCTTGGCTGCTGCTGCGGCTCGCTCTGCTTTTCCCCTTCTCCCTGCAGATTTTTATTGGGGTTGGTGAAATGCGATGCTTGTGTCTGAGCTATATATATATTTTTATTTTTTTTAACGATGCAAGTAGCTTTAGCGTTTGCTCTATTCCTCTCTTCCCTGCACGTTTCTATCTCTAATATATGTGTATATAGAGAGAAATAAATCGCCGTGCTCCGCTGGCTCCATTGTCTGCGCAGCCCGTTCGCAGTTTCCAGCGCGGGGCTGTCTGCGCTGAAACCCGAGCGCGGGGCTGTCCCGGGGAGCGGGGGGTGCCGCAGCCCCCGGCCGCCCCGTCGGGCCGCGGCTCCGGGGTGCGAGCGCCTCAGCCTCTCTCCTTCTCGCCTGCAGCTGGCGGAGCGGAGCTGGAAGTGGTGATCCCGGAGCGAGTGCCGCTGGAGAAGATCCACCTGCTGCCGCCCGGAGGGGATCGCGGCGGCCCCCGGCGCCGGCGGGCAGCGGCGGAGCAGGAGGAGGAGGAGGCTGTGCTGCTCCGCTTGCCCGCCGCCGGCGCCGAGCTGTACCTGCACCTCCGCCGCGACCTGCGCTTCCTGGCCCGGGGCTTCGCGGTGGAGCGGCGGCGCGGGGAGGCGCGGCGGCCCCCGCGGGAGCGGCTCTGCTTCTACTCGGGACACGCTCTGAACCGCAGCGACTCCTTCGCCTCCCTCAGCACCTGCGCCGGGCTGGTACTGCCATCCCACCCCGCTCCCCTCCTCAGAGCCGGCACTGCTATCCCACCCCGCTATCCTCCTCAGGGCTGGTACTGCCATCCCACCCCGCTCCCCTCCTCAGAGCCGGCACTGCCATCCCACCCCGCTCTCCTCCTNCACCTGCCCTCAAGCAAGGTGACCCTCGCTGTCCCCTCCCCTCGCTGTCCCCTCATCTCCTGGGCCCTGCCGAGCTCCGCTGCTGTCCCATGGTGGGTGTGGAGCTGCCTCAGCCGTCCCTGAGGCCCCTCAGGCCCTGCGGCTCCGCTGTGGGTGGGTGGCAGAACCCGAGGGTGCTGTAGAGAAGGGCCCTGGTGGAGGGAACATCTTGTGTCACTGTCCCCCAGCCGTGGGGCAGGTGGCTGTGTCCTGCTGGGGGTGATTTGGTGTCATCTTGGCTTGATCCTGTGCCAGCTCAGGCTGCTTTTCTCACCACAAGTTTTAGCACTTCTCTGCCCGAAGCTGTAGTTTCAGGTGACTCTGCAGGGCCTGGCTCTCCTCTGAGCATCCTGGTGGGAACAGGTGTGGGACAGAAAGTTTCTCAGTGCTGGGGAGATGCTTAAGGCGTTGAGTAGTTTGCAATTATTCTTGATAACTTTAAAGAACTTCAGGAAGTCAGCGGGGCATTAAGCAGTGATTCTCAGCAAATGGTCCCGGGAAGTGTGCCTGTCAGAACAGACCTGCTGATGGAGATTTATCCTTAAACCGTAGTGAGAAGTAGTTCATGCTCTGCCCTCGGGGCTCCAGCCTTCGTGCCGGAGCCATTTGAGGGCGCTGTGCCTCAGGATTCAAAAAAACCAGCAAACAGAGATGCTGAGCTCTGAGTGGCACTGGAAGTCGAGCTGAGTTCCACCGAGGGAAGCTTAAAACTAAAATCTCTAGTTCAAGCTTTAAGTCACTAACAGCTCTATGCTTTTGTCACCAGGCGTGTTTTGTTAATCTTGCTGAGATTCCAAAGCTGGAAAGCACAAACAAGCAGAGGAGGAACCTTTGTAAAAAAGAGGAATTTAGTTTTAGGCACAATATTAACTGCCTGAGATCAGGGATAGAGGAGGGGGTGAAAAGGCTTGGCAAAATTCCCAGTAGAAAAGCTGAAAAAGAGACAAGACTAGTTAGTCTTCGCTCACTGCTCAGGAGAAGTGAACAGCAATATTGCAGTACCTGTTTGGATCATGGGAATTCTAAGCAATGGCTAAATTGACATAACTGAGCTGGATCAACCTGGGATCAGTGTTAGAGCTGCTGGTTTGTGCCACGTCTTGGAGACCAAAGCCTCATTCAGTTAATCACCACGAATGGGAAAGGGCTAAAAGCAGGTGCATGGTACATTTGAGTGAGCTCAAAACTAGAGAACAGAAAAGTCCACTGTCTTGAGGATGAGCCTGAACCTAAGATAGATGAAACTAAACTAAGATGAACTTCATTAATTATGGAAATGGTTTCACTGAAATTATCCATACCACCATGTAGATGAACCTTCTTATTCTACCTAAGTGGAGCATTTTGGTTTCTAAAGTCTGTCTTTCAACATGAAACATCTCACATTTTAGGCTGTTTTCAGTGTTCACACAGCCTTCTGCAGTGGCCCCACTAAACCAGCATACCTGTAGTGAAAGCTGTGCAATTTAGTGGTGAGATGTTTTCTGGGAACAGAGGAATCCAAAGTTTGCCCGAAATTGTCTGAGAAGTCTTTAATCTGCTATGAGTTGAACTGAATTTGAGTGACTCTAGAGCCCAGGTTTTTTGGGTTTTTTTGCCTTCTAGTCTGACAATTTTAAATACTAAGACCATCACTTTTTAAAGTTTTTTATTTTTATTTTCCCATTGATTCCTTGAGCTCTGTTTGCTGCAGAAAGAATAAGGCTTTGCCCTCAGCAGCAGCTTCACAGGTGGGACATGGGCCAGACCTGCTGGGCTCGAGGAAAGACCTTGGTAGTGGAAATCTTGCAGCCTGTTTGTCCTGGCATTTGTCTTCGGAGCAGCTCTCGTGCTGCAGTGGAGGGTTTCCTGAAAACTCCAGCAGGGGAATGCTCATTGGATGTTAACTGCGTGATCAGGACAGCTCCTTCAGAAAAGCTGGTTGCTAAAAAGTGGAGTGGGCAGTAATGCTGTGTCCTGATCTCCAGCTGGCTCAGGCCTTGCTGTAATCCTATTCTCAGCCGTGCCATAAATCATACCAAAAGTGGTACAAAATGATCAGGGCAAGTGGAGTTCTAGTCAAAACAAAATCCCTGACACAGTGGCATGAAAACTGAGCTGCAGCCAGACTGAGCAATTGCTTCCTGTGATGGTATCAGATTCCCAGAGTGGCACCTGAAGGCTGGGCTCTGGTTTTTAAGCTCTGTTGGAGTTTCCTGCTTTGGGAAGGGTGGCCGTGCTCTCGGAGCTGTGTGAGGCCACAGCGGGGTGAGGACTGCTGCACCCAAGGTCTCATTTAGGTAAAGTCCCTCATGTGAGGATGCTCCAGCCCTCTTTTCCCTGTGCCAAGCTGGGAATTCAGGCTAGGCAGGAGGCACCGTGTTCCTGGAAAGCGCTGCTGCCTTCCCCTTGGCAGCACCGTCCCCTGGGCAGTGCAGCTGTGCCAGCCCTTGGATTCTGGCCACAGCTCGGGGCTGCACTGTCCTTCCCTGCTGCTGGGCACTCACAGCCACTGCTCTACTTCTGTTCCTGCCACTACAGGAACTTTATTTTACAGAAAGTTCCAGCTTTGTAAGGCCACATTTGAGTCACTGTCACATGCTGAAGTGCTGGACTGCAGCTTCAGCCCCTTACAGCAGGTGCAGGCTTTTCGTATTTCTTGTACCTGCATTTTGGAAACAGTTACAGTTTGAAGAGGGTCATGGGTCCATGTCAAAATAAGCATTATACTTAGAAATGAAAGGAAGCTGTTGAAAACTGTTCAGGAACCAAAAGGTAAAAATCACTGGGATGCATTTAGAGGCTGAGGTTTGATTCTAAATAACTTCTCTTCCATTTTCAACTCCAGAGTCTTGGGTTCAGGATTGTTCTTTGGCTTGTCTCTACGTAAAGTGGCTTCTCCTTCTCAGTTGAAGTAAGAGAAGAGTTTATGCCTCCCTGCTGTTCAGGCCAGTTCATGTAATGTTTGCACACCCCACTTTTGTCTCCTTTGAACTTCCTTGTGTTTCCTTCTGTTTCCACCTTGGTTGGTGGAAATGGATGATGCAGATCACACGGGCTCATGGAGTGAGAACAATGACTTTTCTCTTTGTAGGGTGGAACAGACTAATTGAAACTACACCTTAAGAAATGCACGCTGGAAATTGGGAAACCTAAATATTTCTAGTAATGTCTCATATGATCTACTCAGAGAGGAAGAGAGCTTATTTTCCTCCGAGCTTTGTGCATACTTGCCTTTGTTAAACTTCTTGCATATCCTGGTGCACAAATCTTCCAGCTTGTTAAAGTGTTTCTGAGTGGTGGCTCTTCATTCTGATGTGTCCTGTTCACTTGGGACCGTCCATAAACTTTGTGAGGGTGTTGGTGTAGACAAGGCCAGACGATAAGAGCATTTATCTGGACTTCTTCCTCCGAGGTCTCTCAAGTCCCACTGATTTCCAGGTGGGTGTAAGGGCCTTGCAGGACCTGGCTGTCCTGGTGTGAGTTTGGATCCTGTCTGGAAGGGCAGTGAGGGCAAAGAGAGCTGAGTAGGTTGGACCACAGCCTCCAGGGAATGAGCAGCAACTCCAAGGCCTCCTGGTAAAACAATAAATCTGCTCTGTCCTTGGGAAAAGAGGAGCAAGGCTGCAGAAGAGGCCGCAGCCTGTCAGGTTTAGCCAGTCTGGTTGTCCAGGGGCGAGTGAGTGATGAGGATGAGCACTCCCTGCTGCTTCACCCTGTGCCGTGGGTACCTCAGGGTGCTGAACTGCCCCTCTGCAGGAGTTTGCCTTCCTTCCTTCACGGCAGAGAGAGGTGGTGCCTGGTTCAGAGCAGCTCACCGAGCTCCATCCCTGGCCAGGGAATGTTTTCTGTGAGCACCAGGGTGGTGCTGCCCTTCAGGTGACTCAGGAGCCTCTGCTGCTGGGGGAGGCAGGGCAGAGCAGGCTCTGGGGATTATAAGATGATACAATTTCCCCTGAGGAAACCTTCAGCTCCGCTGAACTCTCCTGTCTGGGAGGGGAGCTGGCTGGCATTCAGCCATAGCTGGGCCATGAGCTGAAAAGTTAAACCTCTTAAAATTACTGTGCTGGGTTTCCTTGTGCTGGGATTTTCTTTCCTCTTCCACAGCGGACAAGAGGGAGAACATGTTGGGGTTTCCTTGTTTAGCAGAGTTGGAGGCCAGGACAGATATTCCTGGGTATGTTCTGCTCTCAGGGCTGAGTGTAAACCTGAAATGACTCTGGAACAAGACTTAATTTAAAGCTCTTCTTTTTAATTTGCTTGAATTGCATTTTTAAATAATAACCAACCAAAGCTGAAACATGGTTAATAAGGGTGGGACTAAAACCCACATGAAGTTTATTAAGCTGTGCTTGCGGGTTGTTTTGTTCTTCACTTTAAACATGAACTTCCTTTTAACTTTGAGGAAATGGTTAAACATCGATTTACAGCGTAACAGTTGAGAAATTGAGAAGGGGATGGAATTTGTCAGATGTTTAAATCTGTTCTCTTTTCAGCATGTTCGTATGTATGTAACTAATGAACGCTTAGGAGCAAGAGAAAAAATCTGTTAAAGATTCAGCATTTTCCTTCAAAGATGTTGTGAAAATAAAAAGGACTGGAAAAACAGTGTAACTGTTGGAGAGTATTAACATGTGGGAAGGTTGAGAATCATGTGCTGAGAACGCTGAGGATTTGGATCCCTGTTCTGAGCAAGCCCTGGAGCTGCAGTAGCTCCACCAGCACTACCAGGGCACAGGGACAGAGCAGTGAGGCCAGGGAGGCAGGATGGGGTTGTGGAAAGGCTGTGTTGCCGCTGTCATTGCAGGTGTGAGGACTTTCCTCCTTGCCCTGCTGTCATTTAGCCCAAGGAAAGGTCCCCTGGAAACCATTTGTAGCAGAGGAGTGAGCTACTGGTGGTACAAGAGTAGATCACAGAGTGAGGAGGTTACTGGAGTGACCCCTGTGTGTGTGAAACCCTGGACAAGAGCACGTGGGAACGTTTTGCTGCTGAGCCGTGTTGAGCTGACTCCTAAAATAAGGATGTGAAATATCCTTGATGTGAAAGATCTTGCCACTGCTGAGCGCAGTGGTGAGTGGGGCTGCAGTGGGAAGTGTGGATTATTGTTTGTTTTAATCAGCTTGTCACTTTGCCTGCCTTTGGGGCCTGAAATCATTCCAGCCTTTCCCATTAGTGGAGCTGCAGGGTTCTGTCAGCTGCGTGGTCTGGCCATACCAACTGTGAAATTAATGCAGATGATGGTGAACTCCTGCTCTCCTCTGAATTTTTGGGTTCCCGTGTCTCAGGTCCTCCAGGATGGTGGGGTTGGGCGGCAGCTGCTTTTCCCAAAATTCAGCAATCCCGGGATCTGGCACAGCAGCAGGTCCTGGACTCCCACAGGGAGAGGAGGATGGGAGGAGTATCCCAGCTTTTGATATGCATTTCCCCAGGCAAATGGGAATTGGCAGATTTGGAGCATTTCACTCAGCTGGAATGATTTCCAGAGAGATGGGGAAAGTAGCTCTGAGGGTTACGTGGTCTTCCATTTCATTTCCTTATCTTCCAAATCCAAAGCCCTCTGCAGTCCCTCAGCTCACAGACAAGAGAAGAAAAGCACAGAGCCTTTGTCCAGAGCTGATGTTTGATCTCTCATGCTGGGATTAGCACAGGGCAGCTCTGGAGGATTCGAGGGATGCAAATGAGGAATGCATTTCTTATGGAAAAAGCAAAATAATGATCGGACTGTTCAAGTTACAGGTTCCAAAAGATGATCTCTGGGCCAGCAGGTCTGGGGACTCTTCAGAACCCAACTGGCAAGTCTGGGGGAATTTTTAACTCCCTAGGGATGCTTTACAGGCCCAACCCTGCAAACCCTTCGTGCCTGAAACTCTGTTTGCCTTGTCAGATTGAGCTTGAGATGCTTCCCAACATATTCCAGGGTGAAGACTCATGGCTCTTTCTCTCCATAGGTTTCACAATTCCACAGCAAATGTGAAACATAAGTCTTTTCCAATGGTTTAAATTATTTTCATTCTTGATGCCAGAAAATTGGGATAATGTCGGGTGGTGATGAAACTTCTTCTTACATATTTTTGGCACCAGCCGAAATGGTTGGCAGCCTGTCAGCAGCTCTGGTGTGGCTTTTAGTACCATGGCACCAGATTTACAACCCTTCTTCTAAATAATTAAAAGCTATATTAAAAAAAGGGGGCTGGGGCTACCTCCCAGCTGGAAGGTTGGAGCAAGGAGGGGAAGTAGTGGAGAACATCGTAAAGGAGGTTGAAGAACAAGTCACCAGAGCTTTTGCTGCCTCTGAAGCAATTCTGACAAAGCCCAACTTGTGATTTAAGTGGAAAGGCAACCCCTTGGACTCTGCAGGGCAGAGTGGCTCTTGTGTACTGGTGAGCACTCTGTAGGGCCAAGGAATAATGTTGTTTTTTTGTGTAGCTAGGAAATACCAAGGCATTTTATCCTGAAGCAATTCCCCTGCCCCACGAGCAGGGTCTCTTTTGGAAGGTCCCCAAGGAGGTGTCTCTTGTCCCCTCAGAGACAGGGATGGATTGTCTCTGCTGTGCTTTGCAGCCATGGCCAGTGGAGACACCAAATTCTGCAGTTTTGTTTAAGCACTCTTTGGAGATCAGTGACCCTTTCTGAGACACCCTGGTTTCCCCTGAGTGCTGTTCAGTCCGTGTGGCTGTCAGAGGAGCAGAGCTCTCGTTTCTGCTAGCAGAAATTCCTCTTGCTGGAAATACTGGGCCAAAGGGATTTCCTGGGTGTACGTGAGGACCGAATTTGGCAGGGAGGTGTGGAAATGTACAATATACAGTATGTGTGTAATGTATATTATAAATCACATCAGTACAGTCAGCTGTTGAGCACACAGCGTTTGGATGTACGTGCAGAGCATTTCTTTGGAGAGTTGCCTGGCTGGCACAGAACGTGGGGAGGGGGGACCAGAAAAGTCTGGCCTCTCTTTTTGTGTACAGGACAGGTGTTGGAGCACTCTGGAAGCACCTTTACCTCTCAGGTGCGCAGTCCTGGCAGAACAGACGAGCCCTTCTGTTGTTAACAGAAGTTAAATCAGGCCTCAAGCCGTCTCTCGAGGGGGAGGTACATGGCAGAGCTGTGCTTTGAGACTTTTAATTGCAATATAAATAATCACCGGATTAGCACAATGAAAAGTAAGAACCCCCTCATTGTAAATACTCACTTTGTGCAAAGTGTTACAACCTCAGTGTTGATTACCAAACCTGGAGGCTTTGTTGAGTTTTCAGGTGATAACTTTGCTTTCACTCTCTTCTTTTCATGCCAGAAAAGGAGTGGAACAAAAAGCATAAAAGACCCTTAAAAGCTCTGGGTTGTGAGCAGAGGAGGGCTCTCCTGGGGCAGAAACTGGCTTCCAAAGGTGTTCCTGCCAGCCCTGGTGCAAAGGAGGCAGGGATTTAGTGCTGTGATCTGGGCTCTATGGAGTTATTTAGGCAGGGTCTTTGCCTTCCTAGTGTCACTTATTCCAGGGATGGCGGAAAATCCTGGAACTGGGACAGTGCAAGAGTCCATCCCTGACTTCACCTCTGAAACCCAACCCGTGGCTCGCAGGGAGAGCAGAGCTGGCTGTGTGGCCCTCAGTGTGGGCAGGAAGGGTATTTGGTCCTAAAAAACCGTGTGTGGCTCTGCAAGTGCCGCTTGCATCGGTTCACTCGGTGTTCCCTGTGAGGGGGGAACACACAGGGTGCAGGCAGGGTCCCTCTGTGCTCTGACAGTCAGTCCTTCAGTGGCAGGGCAATCCTGGCAGCTGCACAGCTGATTTTGGAGGGGTTTCTGTTCACAGGTTTTATTTGCTCTCATGTGAGCTGAGCATGTAAAACACAGATATTTGTGGGACTGTGGCGGGTGGGAGAGGAAGAAGGGAAAGCAAAAGTACTGACAGGAATCCACCTTTCCTTTCTGCATGTTTCTAAACAGTGCTCAGTGATATAAAAATTAAATAAGAGAAGCAAATTAAGTTCTTTAGGCTGAACACAACCATAATCACATCATTTCCTCACACTGCAAATAATTGCAGTGAAATGACCTGGGTTTCAGACTGGGCTGGATAGACAAAGCTTGGGTACCAAACTGATGTTTGTTTTTTTTTTATTCTGTTTTGTGGGCAGGTTGGCTACATCCAGCTTGGCTCAGAGCAGCTGCTGATCCAACCTGTGAATGCATCTGAGACGTCGTTCAGTGGGAAGGAACATTTCCTCCGGCGGAGGCGATCCACGGAACCCGACCATCCCAGCAGGCGCCAGGGCCCCGAGGAGCACTGCAGGGTGGTGGCAGGTGAGCTTGGGGTGGCTCCAGAGAGCAGCTGTGGGTGTTCTGTCTGTGTTTTGTAATTCTGGAGCAGAATTCTGTCGTTTGGGCAGCTGCAGCTGGGGAAGGATGGCAAGGGTGAGTGAATCCCTTTGCTGCTTCAGGCAGGAGTCACATCACAGATGTGGAGTTGTCAGGGCATTGCTGTAACACTGCACTTGTGAGGTGATAAATTCTGCTCTAATCCTGCAGTGTGACCACTGCTCAGGAAGGGGTTCACTGGGTTTTTAGCAAAGGTTCAGGTATTTTTAACTGAAGTCAGTGTTGATGGGGGCTCTTCCATCTCGCCATTCCACTGGAGTTGTGCTGGAGGCAGGGACAGAATGGTGATCCTCACATTTCAGACTGTGGAAAACATCACTTCAGCTATTTGGATATAATTTAATCAGAAGTATCTTCTGTGGAGCCCAACTCCAGGGATCCAGCTCATAAAAGGATAAAGGGATATCTGGAGAGAGAAGAGTTTGTCTTTCAAAACAATCTGCTTTCTCTTTCAGCTTCTCGTGCCATCATTCTTACTTCTGTCCAGTAGAGCACATGATCCATATCAGGGTCAGCTGAGCAGATTTTGTATTATTTTATGGATTTTGGTTGCTTTTGTAAGGGCTTGTATGCATTTGGAGCTACCAGATGTAGTTCAGCAAGGTGATTTTTTTTTTAACTAGGCACTTGATTTTGCTTTTTCTCTCTGGTGTTTGACTCATGACACTTAAACTCTGATAAAACAGCTGTTATACCATATTTTATAATTTGCTATCATTTTTCAGGAGAAAATGGCCAACTCTGTTCATTGATCCTATCCTGTCTTCTCCCAATTTCAAAGCCACACAGTCAAATTCCCAGCTAGTATAAACTATTTATTGGCTTCTTTGGAGCAATTTAATTTTATCCTTTCTAGAATTCTCTCTGGGTGTGAGCTTTGTGAAATTTCTTCATTAGGTTGCGGTGTTCCTTTATTTTCTGTTCCTTTCATTCCTCTCCTGCCTTCTCCTGGATGGATTTTATAAATGGAGCCGTGGGTTCTGCTGCTGGGCTGCCAAAAGGGCAAAATGGGGAGCAGGGCTGGGAGGTTTTTCTGGGTTTTCTGAGTGAGAATCACAGGTGTGGGAAGAGCTGAGGGCTCAGGGACAAGGGCTTCTGTCTGATATGGAAGATGTGGCAGCAGCAGGAGGCACAAAAACTTCCTCGTGGGAACAGCAGTGGAAGAGGCCTGGAGGAGCTCGCTGGAACAGGCAGCCAGGAGCCTCAAGTTTGCCTGCAAGGCTTTGTGTCTCAGTTTTTGTGTTTAACCAGACCTGTAGCAGCAAAACAACCTGTGCCTGCTTCTGAGCTGTGTCCTCCCTGGCAGTGCTGCTGGTAAATCCTGCAGCCAGGACCTTCATGTTCTCCTGTGAGGAGCTGAGCTCTTAATAGCTCAGCAGGTTTATCATTCTCAGGGGCTCAGACTAAGCCAATCTTCTTTCTGATTCTCTGAGAAAGAAATCTCGGGTCTGGTTACAGTTACAGATCCCTTATGTCTCTTTTCAGAGAAAACATCAGAATTCAGCGCTGCTCTGATTTCCCAGCCAAGTTCTGTAGGTGCTGCAGCCCTGTGGTCACAGAAAATGCGTTTCAGAATTCTTAACACTGTAAAATGAGACAGCCATTAGTTAAAATCTGAATTGAACCAGAAAAAGTCCAGGAAATCAGCCTCACCCTTTGGCCACTGAACCTTTTGACCTTTCTTTCTAGGAGCAGGATGCTCCCTGTCCTTGGCAGAACTGGAATTTCGCTCCCTGAGAAGAGGGACTAAAGGAAGGAAATTGGGGAGGCACTGGGTGGTAATTACATGGGGTTACAAAGGGAAAGAGGAGCTGACTGAGCACGAAGATACTAAGAGTAAAAAAAAAAGGAAAATTTCCTAAGAGAAATTTAAAGTTTTCTAAGAGGAAAAAAGAAAAATTTACTAAGAAAAAGGAAAATTTATGAAGAGAAAAAAGGAATATTTCCAGTGGCAACTCCTGCTTCCTGAAGGCTTCTGGGGACCCAGTGCTCCAGCTGGGAGCAGAATTCCCATCCCTTGGGTGCTGATTCCTCCTGCTGTGCTGCTTGGCAGTAGCCCTGCCCTAAAACAATGCAATTGCAATTTAAGTGGGCTTTCCCACTCAAAGGCAGAGCCCTGGATGTTTTTCACTGTTGAGGGAGAGAAATGTAACTCATGGCTCTTAATAGGCTCAGCAATTAATGACCTAATTGCCTCCTGTCTGCTTTGGATTAACTTGTGTGCACAAAGAGTTTGGAAACGAAAAAATTAATCCTTTCTGACATGCAAAAGGTCCATTTCTAGTAAAACTGTGTGGAAGTGCCCATCTAGGGATGTGCTTCCAGAGCTTCTCCTGGGAAAAGGTCTCTTGACAGTGATGCCAACATGGACTGGTCAGATTTTTGCTAGAGGTTGTTCTCCACTGGCTTAAAATTTGGCTCACCCAGGCTAAAACTTTGCAGGAAAAGTTGGAGGTTGTAAATACATGGGGATATTTCTGTGCCAGACATCTTAGATACAGACCTTGTATTGTGGAATTACACAGACAGAAAAAGACAGGTCTGTGTAAATACAGCATAAAATCAGTATTTTTCAAGGGCACAGAACTGCCATGCTTGGGGCATTTTCTAGTCCTTTACTGCTGTTCTTGTATTTTCTTTTTAAAAATCTGTACTTTGGAGATAGCTGGCATAATCTGGGGTTATTTGGGAACCAAAGTATAAAACATCAGCTGAATTTTTAATGCTAATTATTGATCACGTTATAAAAATTTAAACAGGGCTAAATTGCTCAGTGGCAAATTTCCTGTGATATATGAACTTAACTTGTGAAACAAAGGTGATGTAATGTGTGAGCGTTTGGAGGAAGAGCAGGAAAGCACTTTAAGAAAGCAAAATGAACTTAATTAGGAAATGCTGCTGAGGGGACAGAGAGCACAGCTTTCCAAGGGCATTGCCCTTGTGTTCCACCCAGAAATGTGGTGCTCTCCCTGCAGACCGCAGCCTTGGGAGAGGAAAAGTGGCTTGGGGCCAGGTAATGCCCTCAGGCTGATTTGATAAAGGGTGGTTAAAATCTTTAAAACAACTCCTTTAGTCTGAGTGGTGTTACATGTCCCGCAGCACTCAAAATTATTTTTAGGTCTGCAGGAGAGAACTTTGTGGGAGCCAAATTTCTCCTGGAATAATCTGTGTAAGAGGATTAATCTGGCTGTAGTCAAGAATGGGAAAGTACTTAAGGTTTTGCATGACTGGATCCTTGAGATTTGAACCTGAAAGTGTCTACTAATGGGTTAAAAAAAAATCCCAGGGCTGATGTTTTAATTCCTTTGTTTAAATTCCAAAGTGCTCCAGCAGCAAAGGAGGGATCCCATCACCATGGGCCAGGTGCTATTGTTAGTCATATGATACGTGAATATGTTTTATTTTTATCACCTGTCATCCAGCAGGAGAGAGAGTTCAAGTCACAATGCACATTTCTGCTCAGGCATGAACATGAGCCCCTGTGAGGCAAACAGAAAACCTATTAAAAGGTTTCCAGGTGCACATGCAATGAGGGGGAAGGAAGGGAAGGTTGGGTTTCACTTGGTTTGGAGCAGGGAGTCGTGGGGAACATGGGAAATAGCTTCACACCAGGGATGGGAAACGCTTCTCCTCTCTGCACACTGGGCAGCATCTGCACAAACCTCCTGTCACAGCCTGCTCTCGTTGTAAAGAGCAGCTCTGGCCACTTTCTTGTCAAAGGTCCTGGAGAAGTGTTTCTGCTGTGGAGAGAGTGGAGTCAAAGGGAGTTTTGTTCGCAGGTTTTAATGCATACTAGTAAGAATTTCCCTGCAGAAGAGCCAGGCAGGAGAGAAAGATCTCTTTTAAAGCATCACACGTGATTTTTGCAGTGCCCAACCCCTGAAATGGAGCTTCTTTCATTGCCCCTTCTCTGTGACCTTGTGACATTCAATATGTGTCCATGTGACAAAATCCACCACAGCCTCAGGTGCAGTAAATGGATTATTTTTTTTTAACTATCATGGAGCAACAGTAGTTTAACTATTTACTGAGATTTGGACAATGTTTTGCATGTTTTCTTTGCCATCAGAGTCTGTGGATGGAAAAATCCTTCCTTTTTTCTTGATTTGAGAAAATGCCAATGTTCAAGACAGAATCAAACCATGTTTTGAAAACATAGGAATCTCCTCTAACCATGTCATAAAACTTTGTTTCTTTGGGAAAAGTAAGTTCTGTTACAACTTCTCCAAAAGTCTCCAGTGATGTATTAAAGTCTCCTTACATAGAAAGGATTTGATGAAAATGCAGTCCAGGAGCATGAGAGAGAGCAGCTTGTCTTTGGAGGGAAGGTTGTTATTTCATGTTTATGATATAGACCTCATAAATTACTCTTAAATGTGGGTTTGCTTTAAGCCCTTTTGTCAGTTTAAATGAACCAGTTTTCCTTTAATGCAAATGTGCTGCACACACAGTGAGATAACAGGAAGATCAATATATTAATTCACAAAATAACAACGTGTTGCTTCTCTGCATGGTTACTTTGCAACCTGTTTTAACAATTTATCAAAGCTGGTAATAATTTAAGTAAGTGCTGGTGTGCAGGTATCAAATGTAGGGAAGGCTTTCCCTGAACAGGTATAAATCTTAAACACATGTTACTGCTACGTTGCATTTCCCCATCTTTAATCATTGTCTCTTAGCTGTATTTTCTCTGCAGGTTTGACTTGGCCTGAAGGAGCAGTTGTTATGGCCAAAAACATGTGCACTAAAAATAGAGAGATGTAATGCAACCTGTATTAGTCCATATTAGGAAGCAGCTGTTGGAGAATTAAAGCAGGATTTCAACAATGGGCTTCACAGGAGATGTGATGTGATTAAGTGTTTGCAAGCACAGGAGGATTCCCTGTGTCAGGAGCTCAGCACTTTGCCCACGGGACTGTCTCACTTCTGTGGATAAATCCCTTGGTTTTTCCAGGTTCCTTCTCTTCCAAACAGGGAGTCTGGGTTTTCCTGCAAGCCTGTGGTTGTTTCCTCATTGCTGATGAGCAGCAGCCTCCTGGAGCAGTCTGACACTCCCTGCATCCTTTCCCACCACATGTGGCAAGTGAGGCTTCACTGCAGGTCTGTTCTGGATGATTCCCTCAGTGTGGATCCTGAGGAGTGTGAGGGACTCCGGGTTTTTCTCCCTCTTTTGTCAAGGTGAAAAAGAGACACAAAAAGGAAGTGTAGATACACACAGTGGATGGATTTCTTCCCCTGGCAGAGCAGCTGCGCTGCTCCTGTGCTTGGTTCCTGATGAAGCTGAGTGCTGGATTCCACTGGAACCCAGTGAAATCCAGGCTGGCAGGTGGTGATGAGCTCAGCTGTCAGTGTCCACTCTCCTTGTCTCAGGATGTTCGTGGCTGTTCCATGGTCGTTCTGGTTAGAAAAGCAGAGAGATGGTTCCTGGACTGAGATAGATTGTTCATCTTTAGGTGTCTTTGCTTCTTCCATGTTATTACTGTCCACAGCTCAAGCCATGCTCACTGTGCCTGCTCCTGGACCACTAAATTGTTTTATTTATCTTTGTTTGGGCCACCAGGAAAGTGTCCTTTCCATGGGAGGTGGTTGTGCATAACCAGGAGGGGGGATCTTTGAATCCTGGTGACAAATTGAACCACTGAGCTGAGATCACAGTGCGTGTCCTGTCCTGTCTCACAGCCCTGCCATTAAAACCAACTCCTGATGAGTTGTGTTGATGACCGAGTTTGTTTTGCAGAAGAATAAGGTTTTAACTGATGTGTCCAAGCCACAGACTAGCTTGGATAACAGTCTGTGCAGTAAAATCTCCGTGGTGTTTTGAGATGCAGCTCGGAGTTCATGACTTCTGTCTCAAGTTCTTGTTTGCTGCCGTGCCAGAGAAATAGTCATGAACTTGTGATTTGGTTTGAAAGTGGCTGTTTGGGAGAAAAGAAATAAACAAAAAAACCCCAAAGCAAAACAAAGCCATTTTTGGAAGGTGAATTAGGGAATAATGGCTCATTCTGCTCTGCAATAATTTTTCCTAGGAGTTGATGCCTGATTTTGTCTGCCATTCCAGTCAGAGAGAAATTGGAGATGCAGTTTTGTAGGACAGAGCATTAAAAATGAGAGGACAGCTCTCAGTCTGTAATCAGCTGTTCTTTCAGTGAGCGACCATTTGTAATTCCTGGACCTCAGGCAGCCCACTGGCATCAGCTGGCTGTGGTAAATCTGAAATTCCAAGGTTTTGGTGGACATACAACAGGCCAGGGCACAGAGATAATTCTTGTGCTGCATCCTTGCAGAGGCAAAGTGGCTCCGTGTCTGGGATTGATCACCTTTTGAGAGCTGCTTCTGTCCTGCTGCTGCCAGGGACATTTTGTGGCATCCTGTCCCTCTGATAATTCAGCAGTGACAGAGGGTTTTAGGTTGAGTTGTAAGAATACACCTCAAGGACTTCCCTTCTTTAATTTCTGGGCTTGGTTTGTGTGCAGGATCTCCATTTTCTTTCTGTTTTGCTTTGGAGAGGTGATGATTTTTACTTTAAGGTGAAGCTAATAAAACCTGCCTAATGTGAGTACCAGTCAGAGGTTCTCTGGAAACTCCTGGGGCTTAGGGAGAATTAATTTTAGCAGTTTGCCCCACTTGGATACCCTCTCCTCCTTTTTATGCTGCTGAAATAACAGGACATGGTAAAGAAACCTTGATTTCCATCGAGGATGTGTGGAGATGTTCAAGGGGTCGTGGGAGGAGGGAAGGGAGCAAAGGGCTCCTGAGGAAGAGCTGGAGAGGCAGCAATAGAAAAGAGCTTCTGAGGAGAAATCTGGCCTTGCAGAAAGCATTCAGCAGTTTAACTTTTATTTGTGGCTTTTGTTGAACGGCATCCAGAAGCTGTCAGTGGGTTTAACAAGAACGAGGTAGCTAAAATTACAAAGGGAAAGATCAGGCAGGAAAAAATAGTGGAAGGCTGTAGGAGAAGAGGTTACTTTTAGATGAGTCTGGGAAATACAGTTGGAAGGGAGGTAGGAGGAACAGGAAAAGGACTCTGCACTTACAGCAAGAATCTGCCAAAAGCCAGACAGTGCTAGACAGCGCTTTTGGTGTGCAATAGGAAAAGGTCATTTGGGGCGGTTGCTCTGGAATTGCACATCTGTTGAGTTGCCATAAAAAGCACTGAATGTCAGGAGTTTTCTGCAGAGGCTCAGAAGAGCCTTGTTGTGCTTCTGATCACAGTGGGGCTCTGGTTCTTCCCGCTCTGAGGGAGACTTCAGAGGCTGCAGGTTGTGGGATGGTCGTGTGGCTTGGGAGGTGATGAGCCAGGGAAAGGGGGTTGAAAGTCACTTAATGAACTCGGGCAGCGTCACAGCCGGTTCTTGCTGAGGATCTGTGGGTGTTTCACCCGTCTCCTTCACCTCACAGTCCTGAATTCTGGGGATTTTTTGGCCCAATGGAGTGCATAACTGTCAGAGTAATATCCCCTGTCCCCAGTCACCTGCAGCGTGTACATCTACATGGTGTAGATTGACTGTTTCAGCTCATATTTCATGTGAAATTCTCTGACCTCTTAAGCAGGGAACACCTGACTCCTAAAATCATGTGCTGTGTGCTCCCAGCAATGTAAACTCCTCTGACAGCTCCTGCCCATGGTTTATGGCCTCTTATGCCTTCACACTAACACTTAACATCTGCACCACAAAATTTGTAACATCAGTTTGTTCAAATAAAGAATCCGCCGAGCATTTTAATCCTTGTTTTAATGGCTGATGTTTATTTTAGTTTGGGTTTTCATGTTCTCACGGAGGGATTCTCTGCCCATGGTCCATAAATCTTGCAGGGCAGGAATGAACCTTCTCTGTGCTGTCTTGTTTCTGAAGTGAGGCTCTAGAGATGGGGTGTTTTTATTTTTCAGATACCTCCATAAAACTGACTCACTTTCAGGTATGAGCTACAAGTGCACTTAATGAGGATTTTTCCTGTTGCTTTTGGATCTTTCTCTTCATCAAACATCTGTGGTACGGGACATGTGCATTTCCTTTCTCTTTGTTATGGTTCATCCATGCAAATGCCTTGTTTTCTCCACGTGCTTGATTATTCTGGAAAATTATTTGCAGGAGGAATGCAAAGAGAGCACTGTGAAAGTGGCAGAAAGGTAAAATAATTTACCCTATGGAGGAGCTACAAACTTGACAAACCTCTCTTTTTTAAGTAGCTGGTGCTGCTGTCCCTGTTCTGGAGGGTTCAGCAGTGACCTCCTGAGCTCTTTGTGGGCTCCCTCGAGTGCTGTCACCTGTTTTAAGTGCAGGTAAATTCAAATTAATTTGGACAGTGTGAAGGTGAGGGAGAGCCCAGATTCTCCCTGTCAGGGCACTCCCTGCATTTCCAACATCCTGTGGGGTGCTGCTTTCCCACACACATCCTCTGATCCCAGCCCCTGTGGAAAGCAGCCAGTCCATGGCAGGAGAGGGGCTGTGAGTGAACCAAGAGTGCCCAGCCCTTTGCCAGGAGTCCCTTCAGGCTGCTGCTCCCCAAAAGTCACAGCTTGCAGAGTTTTTGTTCAGCTGCAAAGAGGAGCCAATTCCTTCGTCTGCCTCTGGAGGAGGGACCACACTGGCAAGTGACCACGGCACGGCCTCTTGTCCCCAGAGTGCAAGCTCCAGTCCAGCACAGTGGGTTCTTCCTCTGACACAAATGTCTTCTTTTCCACCAAAAAAGAGTGGTTTTTACTTTTCTAAGTAAAAAGCCAGAGAACTCCACTTTTTTTCTTCCACTTAAACTTTTTTACACGGCTCGTTCAATGCCAGGCCAAGACTTAATTGAATCTAAGCTTAGCCCTCCATAAGAGCAGCTTCTCTACAGGTAAGAGATTTATACCACCTGGAAACATTTATTAGGGGATTCTCAAAATAAGAATCTGATGGGGAAATGCTGCTGTTTTCAGGAAGGTAATTGATAGCAGTAAGACCCGAAATGCCAGTGTTTCTACTGAAATAATTCACCTTCTTTTCTTTTTTCTTTGATTTCTCCTTGGTATTTAAATGATAATGTTGAGGAGCTGTAGCTAAAGATGTGCTGCTGTGCAGAGGGAGGGATGGGAAATGAATGGAATGGAAGGAATAAAATAACACACAAACTTGTGAGCTGTTCCACAGGAGTTTGGAGTCATCTCCATCTCATAGTCGGCAAATCAAAGGTGCATTCAGCTCTTCTTCCTTCTTGTATAGACAATCTTTTTAATTTTATTTTTATTATAGAGATCCTTCTCCTCTGGGGCAGCTTTGCCATGATTGTGCACTTCTTCTGTCGCTGTCCTGCAGCCCGTGTGAAAACAGGCCTTGAAACTTGGTTATTTTCATCTTTGCTGCTGGCATGTAGCTTCCATTATTTATGATCACCCCACACTTTAATTTTTTGTTTTCCCGTCCATAGACTCCTGTCTGTCTCTTTCAACCCAGGGGGATATTTCCAAACTCTCTTAAAAAAAAAAAATCAAATTTCATGGTTGTTTTCTCAGTTTAAAATATGTACCAAGTGTTGACAGTTGGTGCCTTGGGGAGAAAAGCACGTGCAGAGTTGTACTGCGAGAAAACGAGGAATGAGGAGATGGGATGGATGTGTGGAAATGTGAATATTGACAAGCAGAAAATGCATGAATGGGTAAAGGCAGGGAGTCCATTTCAGGTGGGCTTTGGGGGGCTTGCAGCTGATGGAGTTTGTCACCCTGAACCCAGGAGGGTCGGTCAGGGGAAACTGATGGTCTGGGAAAGAAGGGAAATTCAAGCTGAATTATGTCAGGGAGCTGGTAAACAGGCTGTGGAAAATCAGGATCAGTGAACACCAGCTCAGCTCTGGCTGCTGCTTTGCTCAGAGAGGTTCTCAGGTTAAATCTAGAGCAAATTAAAAAGTGATTCTCTGCTCTGGGGAGTGAGCAGCGTGTGTTGTGTGACATAAGAGGGATTTGTCTGATCATCCATTAGGGTCTGTCCCATGTCAGTTTTGCACTGAATGTTGTGTTTGTGCCTTTTCAGGACAGTGTGTGTTCTGTTCCCTTTTCCACAGGAAAAAAATCCATGGTAATAGCAGTGTGAGTATCTTATCCATAGTATAGCACAGGCTGAACAGTAGCTAGAGATCATTTCAGTGAATCTTAGAAGTTGGTTTCTTATTGCAAGAATAAATTTGTTTTAATTACTTCATTTGCTTCTTTGCTTTTACTTTGAAAGCATGAGCACAATTTTGTGGCTGCAGTGAAGTGAGCAGGTTTGAATTCATATCTGAACTTTATTTCTCCTCTGGTCATGCCTCAGCAGCTTTGCACATCTGCCTGTGATACACGGTTCACCTTTCGGCTTAGAAGACAAATTATTAATACATCAGTCCTTTAGTTGGGAGGAAGGGAGGTTTAACTTATCTGTAACATTTTGATTTGAATTAGTTTACTTTTTACTTTTCTTGAACTTGTGTTTTTTCCCATCCTGTTCCCTCTTTTCCCACCATCTGCTGCTCTCTGCTCCCAGAGGCACAGCTGTACCTGCAATCCTCCTGGAGGCTTCTTTAACCAGCCGAGAACACTTGAATTTAAAGGTTGTTACAACCCGAATACCCACACGAGAACCTTTGTTGAATAGGCTGGGGGTGTTTTATTGTGATCTGCCAGCCCTAAAAGGCATTTTGACTTTTCAGAAAAGAAGAGACAAAGGAAGGTGAAGCCCACGAGTGAGTGGCGGGAGAGGAGGAACGCGATCCGCCTCACCAGCGAGTACACGGTGGAGACGCTGGTGGTGGCAGATGCTGACATGGTGCAGTACCACGGAGCAGAGGCTGCCCAGAGGTTCATCCTCACAGTCATGAACATGGTGAGTAGGCACTTCACCCTCCAAACAGGAAATGAGAGTAAGCAGGACATGTCCAGGGTAGGGTAAAGCTGAATTGACAGCAGAAATCAAGAACTGTTTTGACCTTCAGGTACAAGAAAAGGTTTTGGTTTTGTTGTGTTATGTGCCTCTTCTCTATTTGTGTTATTCCTGGTATTTGCCACAATGAAAACCCATTTTTAAAGACTGAAAATGCAAGTTTTCACTTAGGAAATAGTGGTTCAGGAGTGGTGTTTTCTAGGCTGTTGGTGCTGCTGTTGGAGGAGGGTAATCTGCACTGGACAGATGGTCTTGTCTGACATGCTTCTGGGTTCCTAAAGATTCCTATAGCACACCTATTTCACAAGAGATTGTTATAGCCAGTTAAAGCCAGCAGTCATATTGATCTCCAGCAGAAGACCTGGCCTTAAGTCCAAAATGATTTTTATCTCTAATTTTTATACAATGAAAATGGCAGCTTCCCTTGATGTAGAAACTGCTGCTGATCCCAGGACCTCTAGGGCTGCATGAAGTGGTGCTGATCATACCTGTGAGCAGTTGATGGAGCTGGGCTTGAAAATCATTCTAGAAATCCTCAGGATTTGTTTTGGGAGTGAGGGGAACCTTTGGAAATGGCAGGCTCGTGGGAGGTGTGGGTGTTAATTTGTGAGCTGTCCCTGCAGTGGGGCCTTCTGTCTCAGCTGGTAGGGGAACACAAAGCCTCCCACAGGGAATGCTCCCTCAGATTCTGGCAGTGCCAGGGAGGAGGTAATGGCCAAATTGGATGTAGACATGGAAAACTCTGCTCAGAGGCTGCAGGGGTCCTTGCAGAGGCATTTGCACAAGAAAGTCTTGGAGGAAGCTCATGTTCCTTTGCCCGGGCTATTGTAATATCCAGGAACAGCTCATTCTCCTCACTGTGCCTCTGTTGGTGTTTATGAGCAGCAAATTGGCTTGGGAAAAAAAAACAGTCCTGAGCAGTAATTCCCTGGTCATGCTTCCCAGTGAAGAGATGGATGCTCAGCATAAACCAGCTATGGAACAACAGCTTCTTAAGAGCTCTTGTGTTCCCTCATCAAGCACTGGTGTGAGGGAGCCCTCCTGGAGGCTGGCTGAGTAGGGAGTTTGATTAGTCTTTTCCATTAATGAGCTGCTTTTCTGTGTCCCTTCGTCTACCTTTTATGTGCTCTGGCAGTTGTCACTTGATGGGGCTCCACTGTGGCTCTGCAGTTCCTTTTGATGATCCTCATGCCAACAGAGCAGTGATTTCACTGTGGCCTCTGGGGATCTCTGTGCTGTGCAGATTTTTCAGCCTGTGAGCACTGTTAGGGATCATCACACTGATGAACCAAGTCTAAAACAAAAGGCGGCTGTGGATCTTTGAATCCTGTTGTCTGTCCAGGCTGATACTGCAGAACTTCTCAGCAACATCAGCTTGAATGTGAATAAATCTGTGTGGGGAGGTGCTCACAGATGGGCTGGGCTCTCTAAACCCATTGATTCAACAAATATTGAAGGTTATTTTCCAATGGATTAGGCTGATGGGCTTTTAAGCTGGGTTCTGATGCTGTAGTGTGAGCTCACCCCTTCATTAGACACCAGAGAGAGCAGATGGAAGAGGACTCTTGGATGAGGAACACTTTGGTGTGACATCTCCTCAGGTGCAAGGTCCAGCTGAAACGCTTCCCACTGTTCAGTCATTGCTCCTGGGGGATCACTCGTGTGGGATTTTTCTGATGTCTGATAGGATTTGAATTCATGTTTCAGCTTTTCAGCCTTCAGAGGGCAATGGGAGAGTCTCTCCCTTGCCCACCTACATTCCCACGCTCCTGGGAACGTTTTTCAGGCCTCTGAAGGAAACTGCTTGGGAGTGACTGGCAAGACCAAAGGATAGTGAGGAGTAATAATGGGCACACACATAGATGGCATCATTGCATAAATCCTTTATTCTGTGGTGATAAAACCAGGTAAATTCAGGGAAATCAAAGGGGATTTCAATGTTACAATTGAGTAATGGAATCTGACCTTCATCCCAGGAGAAGAAGCTGAAGGATAATTCAGAAAAACGCATTTCAGAGAGATAATAATGTGGTTTGGGGAGGCCTTAGCCAAGCTCTTGACTGCTTGGATCTTTGTTTCTTGCCTCCCTGCCAGCCTTGGGTGACTGTTAGCTGGGGGACAGGATTTGCCCCATGATATTAGGCAGTGCTTATTCAGCTATACTGCAGGATGGCAGGCTGCCTCTAAAAGAAACCAGAATGTTAATTTTGGCTTGGATGCTTGCATTTAAGCAAATAGAACATTACTGGTCAGGGGTATATTAACTTAACTCCTCTCTGTAAGCCATTACGTTTACTGTCAAACCACAAAACAAGCATTAAGAGGTCTTATTAATGCATTTTATATTTATAGACATTTTAAATAAAGTGATCTGCCTTAAAGTATTTAATATCTATTTATGTTACAAGAATTTCTGAAGGGGAAAAAAGTCACCATTACAAAATACGGGTTTATTGCTCCCTTGGTAAATGAGAATCTTAGAGGAAAAAAACCCACCACCCTCTTCTAGAATAACAACTAAAAAGCACAGCAAACCCATTTTGGAACCCAGAAATAACAGGTAGCACTTCATGCAGCAAATGCTGTGTTTTTAATGTTATTCTGTAGTTCCATCCCCCTGAACAGAGAATAGATTCACATTAAAAGTAAATTTTTTTGTGAATGTCACTGTAGAGGTGCAGGCTCATCCATTTGCTAAACCAATGCTTGAAATTATAAGACAGATTTTTTTCCAAGATCATGGAAGAATTTCCCTCTAAGGTTCTCTGTAATGAATGAGTAGGAACAAGCACAGCTCCAGGGATTTGAGTTGACTTTTTTTAAGTCACCACTGCTAAAAAGAAATCGTTTCTTGTTTTCTGGCAAGGCATTGGATTCAGCACGATTTTCCAAGCAGGTGATAAAGTTGTTGTCAAACGCCACCACGCACAGCTGCAGCCTTAGCAAGGCAGTGAGACTGAGACCATGGGGAGTGCAAGAGCATGGACAGGGAGAAATACCAGCAGGGCTGTGGAAATGCAAAACCACCTGCTTAAATAAAGGTGCCGAGCTCTTTCTCTGGGTTAAACTCCCTTGTTACTGAGCTTTGTTGCAGTGTTTGCATCCCAGTTCTTGTCTCACCTTTGGCTTGAGAGCGTCTCCTGTTCACGTCCTTCTGTAGTCACCAGTGTTCAGAACTTCCTCTGAATTCCAAACAGAGCCTTTGTGGTAAATCAAGCTTTAAAACATGCTTCTTTTGCTCACCAATTCTGTTATTCTGCATCTGGCAGTGGATTTCTCAGTGCATTTCATCCATGTGGAGCTGTTAGGATGGATGTTCTGTTCTTGCAGGAGTTTATGCTTTTGTTTGCTCTCGTGGTTGCTTTTTCATCTGAAAGAAGTCACCAGTAAAGGAGAAAGGAGATTCTAGGAACTGCACTGGTCTCTGCTATGTCTGGTTTTCATGGTTTAGGTCTTCAGCTTTCTGGAGAGAATGGATTCAAGTGGAGATAACTGTGATAAATGAGTGATAAATGAGGATGAGACCCTTTGGAAAGCCCTGTCCGTGGCTGTTGTGCTGCTGAGGATGAGGAGTGACTGTTTCCAGCCAGGCCCTGAGCAGTGAGCTGTGGATGTTGGCTCCTTGCAGAGTGCAGAGCTGACTTTGCAAACCAAGTCCCACCCAGACTGACCCTCTGAGCATTTAGAGACAGAGACGTCTGAATTTCTGAATTTCCAAGACCACAACACAGTCATTTAACAGCTGCTTGCCATAGGTTTGAAAACCTAAAAAAAAATAAGTTGGGTCGGTTTGGTTTTTCTTTCTTTTTTTTTTTTTGTCCCCTAAGTATATTTTTTTTGGTTTTGCAATCAATTACAACTGTGGCTTGGTTTGGAGCTTGCCTTTTTCTCTGGGAGTGCGGTGTGGAGGGAGAGTTTGTGCAGTTGTGTCAGTTCTGCTGCAGCTGTTGCTAAGCCGTGCGATTACTGTGGAAGCTCTTTGCAGCAGCAAGCAGGAACTTGAAGTCAGTGATCTTTTGGATGTCATTAAGAGGGAAAACTCTTATGTTGTTCTTTAGGAATGATACTGTTTTACTCTCTGAAGCCTGATTTTACGCTCCACAGATTGTTTTTCATTTTGGATTTCCCCTGTGAGGTTTTTTTTTTAATGTTAAAAAAGCAGATAAAATCATTTTTATCATGCTTGCATTGATGGATTTATATGTCTGTGCTCTTGGGGGCTGGCACATAAAGGCTCCAGAGTTGCCACTGATAATCAGCTCCCTTACCCTGGTCTGGAATTTTCATGATGGGAACAGGGACATGAGGGAAAAGGATCTGAGTGTTTCATCACTGTCTACAGATTTCTCTTTTTGCTCCAGCAGCCCCAGGAGAAGGAGTTATGTCAACTGTATCTTATAAAGAGCTATGAATATGTTCTTTTTCATAATGTTTAAAGGAGTAATTTGAAAGCTTGGCTTTAGGTGGGTGTTAGAAATCCTATAGCACTTTTCAAAACAAGAGAAAGACAACCTCAGTAACCTGACTAAGGCTTCTGCTGTCCAAACCTCATCCAGCAGCCAAAGCAATGGGAAGGCTCCTGCTTGAGTGCAGTGCTTAGGGAAGAAAAGAGGGGGGAAAAAAATTCAATTCACCCTCAGGGTTGCTGTTCAGAACTCCAAAACATCTGAAACACACACGTCTCCCTCCCACCATCCACCTGCAGAGGAAGCTCTTGAGAATTAAAAAAAAAAAAAAAAAGAAAATGATGTAGTTTAGTTCCTCTCTCAGCCCAATTCCTTCTGTCTGTGTTTGCTTTGTGCGTGCTGGGGCAGGCCTGCACAGCTCATGCCAAAAGTGCATTTGTTCTGCCCCTTCCATGTCAGAGCTGTGAGGAGAAAGAAAGGCAGGAGGAATGCAAACAGAGGAGGATGGTCCAGCCTTCAAGCTTTCCTGTTTTCTTTAGGGCATTCTGTACAGTAAAGCTCTGTCAGAGAAATGCAGATGAAGGGGGAGATGCCAGAGACAGGCTTTATTCTTCTTGTTGTTTTACTGCACTTCCCCTTCCATTTTTTCTGTCTGGTTCTTTACTGCATCTCCTGTTTCCAGAGCTCGCTCTACTTTCGATGACTCCTCACAGAGAAGCCAATACAGAAGTGCAGAAGTTCACCTGCAGCAGGACACCCACAACACTTCAGTCCCATTGACCACTTTTCCCATCTCTTCATTTCATCCCAGTGATCCAGAACCTCCATTTCTTTTCCATCCAAGCTGCTTTTCACCACTTGTGGTGATGTCCTAAACAAGTGACCTTTGCATTTGGTTCCATGGCAGAGTTTCATGAAGCTGACACTTCTTTTCCCAGCTGCCTCATTTTATTAAAAGGTTCTAAACCACCCAAATATTTTTGGTTTTCCCCTGCTGGAAGCAGTCACAGCAGCCTGAAGGGTGTGATGCAATTGCAGGCTTGAGGAAGGGTGGCCCACGGTGTTGGGAGTGGGCAGGGAGGTGTCTGTGAGTCAGTTTCTCTGTCTGTGCAGCAGGAAATCTTGAGAACGTCTGCAGTGGGCAATCCCATTCCTCATCCCCTGGTTCCAGTTATCCCAGCCACCTCACTTGGCACGTGCTGCTGGTGGACGCTTGGATGTGGTTGAACAGCTTGGAACGCCGAGGCTCTGGGGTTTGAATTCCTTGTTGGCCGGTTGAGAAAGGCAGAAGGTTGTTGCTGCCATGATAGAATTCCGTTCTTAGCAGGAAAGACCAATGTATTTGAATTCTTTTATTTTAAATTCAGCTGGATTCTGTGATGATGCTTCCTTTGGGCATGGCCTACCTGGCACGGCCTGGTTTAACTCCAGCTGGGAACGACCTGAGCTGTATCAGGCTTATGGGGGTTTTTTTATGAAGTCATTTAAAATCTGTTTGCCCTCTCCATGGGATTCCTTCTAGCCTTAAAGCCCGTGATGTGAGAGGTTTCCCTCTGAAAGGGCAGTGTGTGTGTGCAGCAGTGGGGCTGAGACCCAGAGCTGCCCCGTGCCACATGGTCCCAGCCCTCACCACAGGGCACAGCAGAGCCTGGCAGGACAGCTGGGGGTGCCTCTGGGAAAACATCTTCAAAAGAGGGAAAAAAAGCTGAATAGTGGAAAAAAGTGAGGAAAAAATCCATGTGAGCAGGCAGGTCAGAGCAGGAGGATGAGGAGCCCCAGGTGCTGGAGCAGAGGCTGCCCTCCAGCCTGTGGGGACACCACGGTGAGGCAGGTGGCTGCTCCCAGCATTGTGACCTGAGGAGGAGCCTGGTGGGAGAGGATCCATACTGCAACAGGGAAAGAGTGTGAGGAGGAAGCAGCAGAGAGAGCTGTTCCAGACCCAGGACAGTCCCCCATTCCCCATCCACCTGCATGGCTCTGGGTGAGGGGGAAGGAGTCACGAATGCGGGAGTAAAGATGAGGTGAGGGGAAGGTGTCGTTTTAATTTATCTTTTTTTCTCTGTATACAAATTATTTTAATTGGCAGATTAAAACTTTCTCCCAAGTGTGTGTTGCCTGTAACTGTTAAGTGATCTCCCTCTCAGAGGGAAAGGTTAATGTTCCTTCTAGGCAACACAAACCGCCATCAGTCTGCGGCTCCTTTGGGCTTCATTTAAGAAAATAAGCAAACAAAACTTGAATAAACAAGCAAAGTGGAGCCTCTTGCACTCCCAGTGACTTTTTTTTTGGTTTAGTGTCCAACTGCTGCTGTTTGAGCTCTTCTGAGATCACTGGTGAGTGGGAATGAAAGTGCAGTCAGAGTTATCCTTAGGACAAGAGGAAAGGAGGAAGGGCTGATGGCTTTCAAGGTGACATCCTGGACTCTGTCAGCTGGTGGGCAAGTTTTGCCAGGGGAAGCAGCCTTTGGAAGTCAGTGGTGTTTGGATATTCCTGTGCTGGGCCTGGGGGCAGCTTGACTGCTCTGATGGGAAGCCAAGCACCAGCACCCGCCAGGCTGAGTGACAGGGACCTGTTTGCTGGATTTATTCTCATTTCTTCAGTGGGAACTTCATGGGATGGTGAGAGCCAGTGGAGAGCTGGGAAACCAAAGACATCCATCCATCATCCATCCATCCATCATCCATCCATCCATCCATCATCCATCCATCCATCATCCATCCATCATCCATCCATCATCCATCATCCCTCCATCCATCATCCATCCATCATCCATCCATCCATCCATCATCCATCATCCATCATCCATCATCCATCCATCATCCATCCATCCATCCATCATCCATCCATCCATCATCCATCCATCATCCATCCATCATCCATCATCCCTCCATCCATCATCCATCCATCATCCATCCATCCATCCATCATCCATCATCCATATCCATCATCCATCATCCATCCATCATCCATCCATCATCCATCCATCATCCATCATCCATCATCCATCCATCATCCATCCATCATCCATCCATCATCCATCCATCCATCCATCCATCATCCATCCATCATCCATCCATCCATCCATCATCCATCCATCATCCATCCATCATCCATCATCCATCCATCATCCATCCATCTCTCCATCCCTCCAGGGAAGTGTTTGTCAGCTCTGCAGTGGTGCAGCAGGGTTTGACCCCTCAGCCTGGTGCCCCGCTGATGCTCCCAGCTGAATGTCCAGGTCTCCACTTACACAGAGTCATCTGTCAGAGCCCTTCCCTGCTAAAGTCAAGTTTATCCCGCCCAGGTGTGTAGTGAGAGGCCTCAGCTGCTCTACCAGCACATCCCCAGGCTGAGCAAGGAGTGCCGGCCCCTGGGAGCTCTTGCACAGCAGCCCAGGGAAGATAAATGGCTCATTGTGCTCAGCTGAAGGTCACTGGGTCAAACACTGAGTGCCTCTGTCTTGCAATCCGTGCCTAAATCATAGGAAACATTTACGTGTGTGCTTAAATCCAACCCCAAACACTGGGGAGCTTCAGAGCGCTCTTCCACTGAGCACATTCCTGAGAATCTGCACAAACAGGAAAAATACCGAGCGTTGAAAACCTGATGTGCAAGATGTGCTCGTGTCTCGGGTTTGCTGTAGGAAGTCACTGAGCCTGGGTGATGCTTGCAGCCAAACGAGCTGTGAGGAAGGAATTTTGCTTACCTGGGGCCAGACCTGCCTCCCATTTGTCAGGCGTCTCTCTTCACTGGTCTTGATTTTGGTTTTTTTACTAAGTAGGGGATGCAATATTCACCCACTGCCTTTTATGTGGCATTTCACACCTTTTTTAAATAAACCCTTCCCTTACCTTTTTTGATAATGTCTAGTTAAAACATTTGTACGTGGAGAAATGGGTGGAATAAAATTCTGGGATCAATTAAGATCTTATATTCTAACCTATAAAAATGAGGTGAAGTATCTGAGCTGGAATGCAAAATCTGGAGAAAGTAGTAAGGTAGTTTCCGGTGCTATTTTTGTATTTCCTGAGGCTTGTGTCATTATGTGCTGCCTTATTACTATTCTCTTATATAAGATATGAAAATAACAGAGGGAAATTGCTTTTCCATTCTATTTCCTGAATATTCCTAAAACACACCATTATTTCATCTTGCATTCAGGTATCTCTGATATTTAAATGCTGAAGATCCAGGTTAGTTGGATGCTTCATAACGTATGTCCATGTTTCTGAGACTTTATTTTCAGAGTTCCTTTGGAATATTTTTCAAGTTTCCACAATAACTTTTAAAAATTCTTTTTTTTTTTAATTGAGTGTAGTAGCACAATCCATTTGTGGGAGGTTTTTGTGTCAATTTTTAAAAGGAAAAGTGTCTAATTTTAGTCACAATTAGTTTCTTCAACTATTACTAGATCTTGGTATTTCTACTGATAAGCTCTGGATGTTTTCTTTGCTTTTTGACAGGTGTACAACATGTTCCAGCACCAAAGCCTGGGAATTAAAGTCAACATTCGAGTGACCAAACTAGTCCTGCTTCACAGCCGCCCTGTGAGTTCCAACCCCTTTGTCCCCTGCTCCTGGAAGTGCTTTGTGGTGTCCCACAGGGTGGGAGGGGGATGTGGGGCATGTCTGGCCTCAGGATCCCAAACTGGGAGGAGCTGCCCGTTCCACTTCACCAGGCAGATTAAAGGTGGGAAGTCCAGGAGCCGTGGCAGTGAAAGGAACCAGAATCCGTTTATTTATCCTTCCTGGTAAAGCTGTCTGCCTGTAGCTGCAAAGCAGTCTGGAGTTAACTGTTACAGAGAGGTCTGATCCTCTGTCTAAACACTGGTGCTGATATTTCTCCTTTTAAATTTTTTTTAAAATTTTTGTTTTCCCCAAAGGCAAAGTTGTCCATCGGGCATCACGGAGAAAGATCTCTGGAGAGCTTCTGTCAGTGGCAAAATGAAGAATATGGTGGGGCAAAATATCTTGGTAACAACCAGGTTCCTGGTGCCAGGGATGACACTCCTCCTGTGGATGCTGCTGTTTTTGTGACCAGGTATGGGAAGGTCTGGTTTATCAGTGCCCGTGGTCAGTGATGGGGTTATCTGGTCAAGCAGAAATCTAAGAAAAAAATGATCCTTTTGCTGCTCAGATGGAAGTGATCTGTCTTGTTTTTGTGCATTCTTAACAAGGTTGTACAGAAGCATCTCTCCTCTTGAGCCAGAGTGTCACAGTCGTGGTCACTGCTCTTTGTCACAGTCAGGATCTGCACGTGGCTTCTTTCTCACACCTGCTGGTAGGAGTGGAAAAAACAGAGCAGGTTTTGGAGCCCTCCTTCCCAGGAGAAAAAAGGTGTGGAACTGAGAGCACAGCTGAGCTCAGGTGCTCTGTGTGCAGTTAGGGATGAATCAGCTGAGCAGTCTGAGAGCAGACAGTGTGTCAGCAGTGGGGAGGGAGTTATCTCCTAAACAAAGAGGGAGAGAAATACCATAAACTAAATTAATTTTCTCTTTCTTTGCTTGAGGAAAAAAACACTTTAACAACTCTATCACAACTGAGATGGAGGAGAGGTGTCATTCCTGATTGGTTTGTGTATTTGAAAACTCCTGCATTTATTTCAGATGTGAAATTATCTTTGTGGAAAGAATTGATCAAAATTCTTTGCACTCTGGAGTTCTGAACTTACTGATGTTTCAAACACATCAGATAAAGCAAGAAAAGGGGTGTTGTAGGGACAGCTGCCTGAGCTCAACCTCACAGTACAATGCAAGTCCCACATTCCCCACAGCTACCACAAATTTTGAGTAGCAAATTCATGATGCTTTCAGTTTTTTGCATCCTTTAAGTTGTAAAAGAAGTATTAATTTTTACAGAAGTGATTAAAGTGAGCACAAAATTATGGTGCAATGTGGATGCTCATTGTGCCAGTGAAACCCTACTTCCTACCCCCTTCTTCCCCAGTTTGGGACAGGAAATGTCTGCATTGCAGTTCAATATTACTCACCTCTTTCACTTATTCTCTCTGCCAACAATATAAGTAGAAATACATGTTTTTGCATAAACTGCCATCCTGCTTGTGATAATCTCTTGTGTTAGATTTGTGTTAACAGCCCCACTGCAAACTGTCCGTGGGATTCTGGTGAGTGTTCAGTGAAAGAGCTGGTGAGCAGGGTGTGAGAACAGCAAAGATCCTGAGAAATCTCCTGCACAGACGTGTGTGCAGCTCCCCCAAACCCTGCTCCCTCCTCGGTATTCACTGCAGTGCACCAGGCACTTGTGCAGATATTTCACAGTTTAGTCAGGGGGAATAGTTCCTTTGATGTCAACGGGCTGCACATCCTGGTTATAGTTAAGCATGTGCTGTGCTGGATCAGGGCCTAAATAAATAACTAACAGTTCTGTTAAACTCATCTGGGTATCCAGTTGTCCTGCATGACAAGTGAGGCAGAGAGAATCTCTTCTGATGGGCTCTGAGCACGGGGAGGGGAATGAGCAGAGCATTTCATCTCTGCTGCTCTCAAAACTGAATGCATAATGTCAAGCTAAATGAGTTGGACTCGGGCTTCTGGGGAAGAACTGTAGAAAGAATTGGTAGGAGGAATTGTTCAATGGGTTCGCAGGGTTTTGCAGTGGGAATAGCTGGGAAAATACAGGTTGGGTTGGGGTAGAAACCAGATTCAGCTTTGGTGAGAAGTTCCAGGCCAAGGAGCATATGGCTGTGCACAGGAGCAGCATTTCTGCTGCTGCAGAGGCCAGCAGCGTGTACTGGGAGTCTTTCCTTCTTCTTGCTGTGTCCTGTCATCCTTAACCCATCCTGCTCCTGCCACATGGAGGATGCTGCATTGTTTGGAAGAGTTCTGCGCCAGCAGCCCCAGTCCTGTGTCAGGGAAATGAATTTTTCTCCTCTTGGCTTTGGAGATGTGTGTGTGTGTGTCCCTGGACCCTCCCCAGTCTGTACAGATGGACCAGGGGTAGAGCAGCAGCATGTCCAGCACAAGCAGTTGAGCCAGAAAAAGCAGAAGCTGAATTTTCAGCAGCTGCAGCTGCTTTAAGGACTACAAACAGATTCTTTGGGGTCAAGCTCTGAAGAAATCCCTCTGGTTCCAATCTGGCTGGGTTCATTTGAAACACCAAGGCACGCTTGCCTTTTGAAACTTCACCTCTTAAGTGATGTTTCTCATACCCTCATTTGCATGCAAAAGTAGATCACTTAGGGTGCAAATATCCCTCTTGTGGGATTTTAATGGCATCCACCTGAGTTCCAGGTGAGAGACTCACTGTGCCTGAGAAATAAAATGCATTGTCCAGCTCAGTAAATGAGACAGTGGGAATAGTCTGCCACAGCCCTGAAGGTCTGAATGTAGTCTTGTGGTCTCCATAATCATCAGACTTTTCTCATTCAGATCCTGGTTTTGAACTTGCAGAAATTCAGGTCTCTGGCATCTTTGCATAGTGTACTTCATATTTTAACAGGCAGCTGACCAGAATAACTTCTGTGTGCAGAATCTGTATCTTAGTGATTTTAGAAGCATGTCTCATTTGAAACACATTCCCTCTCTTGATCCCTCTGTGTTTGGCATTCCCTAGGAAATCTTCAGGCACACTGCTGTTATCCCAGCTCCTGGCTGGAGGTGTTTGGGTCACCTTTAGACTACAGGTGATGTGGCAGCAGAGCAAAGAATGTCCCAGCACTGACAGGAACAGGATCCAGAGCTGTCTTTAAGCAAAGACTTGTTTTTTCCTGACACAGTGCTGTAGTTGTTCCATTTGCAGCCTGATCCTCCCTTCCACATTTCTCCAGCTCTTTGCCTTCCCATTAAATGGGCAAATGGAGGAAAGTGGGCACATAGTGCTGCTGAATGTACCTATGGATGTGGAAAGTTTATTTTGGCAGGTTTTGGACTGTACCAGTTTCCTCTGTCCTTTAGCTTTATGACCCTGCAGGGTTAGACTGGTCGAAAGATGTCATTTGAAGGATGCTGGGAAAGGCCATCTAACAGAATCCTTCTTATTCCTGTTGCACAGTTCAAGCACTGTCCTTCTTTCTCACAGGAAGGACTTGAATTGCAGAGTTTAGCTCAGCACACTTAGGTATTTTTTTCCAGTTGGTGGGAGCCAGATGGAAGAGTGACTGTAGGAGGAGTTCTGAGCTCTTCTGGCTATTTTTATTGAACAAAACAACTGACTTGTTGTCGTTTTTTTGAGAATTGTAGTACTCTGCTGATGGAAACCTCTGCTGGGTACCACACATGATAAAGACTGAGAATTTCACAGGTCACAGGATGAGAACTCGTGTCCTGCTTGATTCAGTCAATGGCTAAAAGTGAAGAGTAAAACTGGTTCACAGCTAGAGATGATATTTCAATAAATTATCCAGGTGTGATAAGGTCAGATGTTGGATTTGAACTGCAGCTCCTGGACTGAGAGTTTTATTTCAAGTCAGCTCTGTAAAAAATTCTGCTAGCAGAACTATGTCTCTGTCATAAGAGATCTTTGCACATGCAATAAATATTAAAATACCTTTCCTGCATTGTTGAGTATCATTACAGTATCAGTCATGTCAAGCCCTCACTTCAAAATTACCCATGCAGTTGAGCTCAAAAATGTGCCAGAGAGACACCTGTGACTGAGACCTTTTTAAAAGCAGATCAGTTTCAGGTGCCAGGATGGGGCCATTTAATCACTGGTGTGACTGAGCCACAGGTGAAACAGATCATTCTTAGCACCTTTCCATGCTGAGTTTTCCCTCTGACTGCCAGAGAAGGCCTGGAGGAGTTTGGGCTTTGTGATGGGATGTTTCCTTGCCTTTGGAGGAAGACTGAGACCCACCAAGCTGGTTTGTGACTAAAAGTCTGGATATGCTTTTCTGTTTGGTCACAGAATTTTGGGATAAAATATTTGCAATGGTCCAGCTCATTGAAATCCTGGCTTTTTTTGTGCATATATTTGAATAGAAGATGAAGTCTCTTGGTCTTGTGTTTATGACAGTTTAAGGATGGGCTGAGCAGGTTTTATTATTGAATTGCCAGCGATGTTCAGTTGTGCTGCTGATGTGCTTCAAGCCCTTCCCTGACCAAACAGCATCACAGCGCTCTCTTCACACACAGGGGTTGTTCTACCTCTGTATGAGAGGCTGCAAGTTGTGCTGGATCATTTACAGACCCCTTATTTAATACAAGGTGTTAATTCCTCTGTGGAGCTGCCAGAAAGTGCCAGACACCTTTTGGTGCGGGACAGCGCGAGGAGCAGAAATTCTGTGCATTATTTGCAGGGCTGGAGAGAGAGAGAGACAGAGAGGCTTTTCTAGCTGTGGCCTCCTGCCATCCACTAATAGTTCAGCTATCTGTTGTCACAAGAAAAGCATCTGTTTGATTTAGCAGTTTATATAACATAATAAGTCCTTAAATAAACCTCTGTCAGGCTGGCTCTGGGAAGCCGAGCAGGCGCGCTGGTGCCAGCTCCGTCAGGAAGCTGCCATCAGTCTTCCTTGGCAAGGCTGGAATGCCAAGGTGTCCAGACACAGCCTGCAGCAGAAAATGAAAGCTGGAGCCGGTGTGTGGTCCTAACTTCCGATTTTTTTTGTTTGGATCCTGTCTGATTTTTTAACACTTTGATGGTTGTTATGGTTTTTCTGCACTGAAGCGTGGTGGGTTTTCAGTGTGTGCTGAACGAGAGCTGGTAGTGGCTGTTTGTGCTCTCCTTCCCAGCTCCTGACAGCTTGATTTGTGGCTTTCAAAGGAGTTTGGTGTGGAGGGTCTGGATCATCAGCCACAGTCCTGTGCCTTGAATCCCTTTTCCTATAAACCCAGTTTCATAACTTTCTTCAAGGAAAGAGCGCTTTCAGTATTTCTCTATTTTTATATTTCTCTTAAGTATTTTCTTTCTTTAAGTATTTATCTTTCTCTAAGTATTTTTGATCTTCCTCCTGCCAAACTCTTAGACTCTAAACCCCAAGGGGGCTCAGGCATTTCAAATGCCACACTCCAATCTACTGATAGAATTCTCTTGCCTCCTCCCAGGGTGAGGAAAGCCATGGTGATAGAGATTACAGTTCCTCAGCTTCCCTTGGGTTAAGGAACTTCTGAAATGTTTTAGCACATTTGATGTTTCTCTGCAGCTCCTCTTCATTGTGGATTGCACTGTGAAGCACCCTGGTGAAGAGAGCTCCTAGAAGTTTAGGTCTGAGTGCTTCTTGAAATGTATTCAAGCTATTAATTTGGCTATAAAATACTTCCCCCCACACAGTTGTATTCCTGTCATGAGGAATCTCATGTACAAAATATTCTCCCTTCAAGTGTCAGTGCTCTGATGGTGAGCACTGGCTCAAAATAGAAGCTTCAAGGCTTTTATTCTGTTTCTGTTTAACACAGCTCCGTGGATCCCTTGTTGATTTGTGGGTGCCACTGGCATCTGTGGTGTCTTCTCCTGCCTTGATGAGATGTGGGGAACCAAATGGAGTCTCTTGAACTTCTCTGTGTTGGGTTCAAACCATAACATGGCCAATCTGGCTGTAATAAGTTCAGCTGAAGCCAATTTACCCGTTACCAGGAAAATCCTGAAATCCTCTTTCTTCTTCCATGTCAACATCTGTCTTTCTCTGTTTAGTCCTGCTTCTTTCATGTTCTTTTCTATTCTATGAGGAATTGAGAATTTCTGGGTACGTATTATCAGTTCTGTGCCTTCAGGCTGTGCCCCACACATCTCCTGCTCCCACCGTCTTCTAGGGTGCATCGCAGGGTGCCTGCTCCTTATTGTTACAGTTCTCTCGTGGAAAGAGCTTCAGTTTTAATCCAGTTTGGAATAAGTGTGACATCACAGCCTGAGGCTGGGCTCTTTTAGGTGCTGAATCTGTTAAATTGGGCTGTGGTGTATGGGGCTGATTCACATCCTTGCCTGTAACCTCGGTGGCAGTCAGGGCTGCTGTCTGTGTTGTCATCGTGTAGATTGCACAGCAGCCTTGCAAAGCCCCCAGAGCTCAACACCCATGGTCTGTGAGTCATGCTCCACTGCTTTTTCCTAGTCTGGAGGCACAGGATGCATTTCACTTGTGTTCTGTTTTTCTTTCTAGGACAGATTTCTGCGTGCACAAAGATGAGCCTTGTGACACTGTGGGTAAGTCCAAGAGGCAGGGGAGGGTATTTTGATGGCCACCTCTGTGCTAAGAGGAGTGTTCTGGGCAATCTTTCACTCTTTGATTTGCTGTAATGTTGGTTTTACTGTTCTGTGTTCCTCTGTGATGCAAATTTGGATTAGCTGAGCAGGGTATGAGCTGTAAATAAGCCATTAGATTTTAACCCCTTCTAAGCCCTGGAGATCTCTGGGCTCAGGAGTTATCCTTAAGTATTTCTGCTTCTTTGGAGTGGATGCAGAAGAAACTGCCTTTTGGTGTGTCTGTGTAAAGTTCCTTTCAGTTCTCTCTCACCTCAAACAAGGATTTGCTAACTAAGGAGTGTATTTCCCATTGTAAAAACCTGTGTGACATTCCCAGATCAAGCTGGCACTCAGACACTGGAGAAGAATACCTCATTGTAGGAAAGCCAAGTTAAATCTTCTTTTCATCCTCCTGCTCCTCCTACTTCCTAACTGCCTTCACTCGTATCCAAAGCCTGCACACACAGGGTCCTTACATCCCACACATTAAATACTTTGTTTATTTATTTCCCTCAGGTAGCAGTAACCTTCACTGTGTTCTCCTGGTTGTTTTTCTTAATCCCCACACTGGCAGCAGTGTTTGGAGGCGCAGCTCAACATCCTCTCTGTGACGATGGCGTGAATTTTTTTAGGCTTGTCTCAAAGTCAAGTGGCCCCTTATCCTTCATTCTGTGTCAACTTGGGATGGGTCCTGATTCTGTTTTCACACTGCAGAGTTCAGGGAGACACTTGCAGGGGTTGTGGACAGTGGGTGATGCAGAGCAGGGAGGGAAGAGCCTTCAGCAGGAGCCCTGTGGAAGACTCATCTTGGGGTGCAGCTCCTTCCCTCCATTCTTGGGGATCAGGTGAAGGGAGGAAATACAGAGCTGGAGGACACACACACATGAGCACGGACTGGCCTCTGTGTCCAAGCTTTTTCCATTTGGAATCCCTCTCAGTGTGTTTATTCCGTGTCCAGTGGAAAACACACTTCCACTGGGGAAGGTTTTTACACCGTGTGCTGCACCTGGAGGTGGCTGTGGTGAGATACAATAAAGAAGTTAAAAAAAAAAAAAGAGAGAAGCTGATGGAAGACACATGCTGACTAAAGTCAGAGCTCTTTCCATATTTAAAGAGAGTATTGTTGAAGATCTCTATTCAGGGAATTATATTACCAGAGACAGCATGACTAAGGAAATATTTTTATGACTCCTTTTCTGTTCTTACAATACCCAAGTTGTTTCTTGTGCTGCAACTTACTGCAGGCTGTGGCTGCAAAGGAGGAAGTAAAAAATCACATCAGTGAAGATTAAACTCATTTGTTACTCTTTCCAGCATAGTTTTCCAAGATTTTTAGAAGGTAGAAATTCCCGGGACAAAACCAGTCTGGCCTCTTTGTTCTCTTCAGTCCTGCTTTTCCTACCTTCTCCCTTGACGGTTTGACTCTGTGGCAGCAAAGCACTTACATCTTCACTTACACATTTTCTGTGCCCCATTCAGCCTCGTTATGCCATCAGCATTTTTTCATGGCAGAGGAAGAAAAAAATTAATGAATTTTTAAATGAATGTTCTTTCGTGACATACAGCTAGTTTGAGAAAGTGATTAGTGTTGGTAGTACTAAATTTTAACCATGCTGAAGATTCTCCGGTTTTCCTCCTTTGTCAGGATTGGGAAAAGCAGGTGTCAGTTGTAGATAAATATGTTTTTAATAGCCAGAATTCCACTTCCATGTGCACATACCTGGGTGATATGAGCAGCAGTGTAGCAGGCTTTGACTTGGGTTTAATATGAGTGCAGCAGTTGAGACAGATGGGTGTACATTGATCTCCATACTGGCTTAGAGAGGTTTATCTTGGTGTTTCAACCATCTCTGCTATTGCCAGATTCCTGATTCTCACTCCAGCTCGCAGATATTCCTCTCCAAATCAGCAGGACTGCCTGTGGAAGCAAGAAGTGAGTCCAGTGAGTGACATTGTGTTCAATCTTAATGGTCCTGCTGAGGTTGTTGCACTCCCCAAAGTTCTCTGCAACAGCAGCTTGCTTTCATTCATTGCTTTACACTTGAGTAGATGGATGAAGAGCATGGTCTCAGCAGGTGCCTGTGTGTTTTTACACCTGCTCAGGGCTGAGGTTGGCCCTTGCAATGCCAGTGCTGCCATCCTGTAAACGCAGCGAGCAGCCGCTCTCCTAAACCTGACCGACGCTGCTGCTCTATATAAGGCAGAGAATCTGGACTCTTAGACTCCTGATTTCTATTCCCAGCTCTGGCACTGACTCACTGTGTGACATTTGGCAAGTCACTTGCATTCTGAATGCTTCTGTCTACCTCTGTGAAATGAGGATTTTGAGTGCAAAGCTGCAGCAGATTGCACGGCTTAGAGAGGTCTCCTGTAAAGAGTGTGGGCTTCTTGGGGCTGTGATGCAGTACAAGTCCAGAATCTCATCTTGCTTATTCACATTGGAGAGACTCTAAGGAATGTGTCCTGAAATAAGAGGACTCAGAGTGCTGTAGGTAATGTTATTTTCAGTGACAGTACCTTGATTTTCTTTACGTTGTGAGAAACAAGGAAGCAAAACTTCCTGGCGGAAGCCTTGAGGCCCAGCTGTTGCTGGGAAGTGGGATTATGAAGTTTAAATGGCTCATAAGAGGTGTTCATTTGTGCTCTGAAAGATCCATATTGAAAAACCTGTCTGCAATCTTTGCCTGCCATGCAGACACAGCGAGAAAACAGCAGCAGGAGGTTTGTATTTGTATTCTGGCAGGGGCCCCTCACTGAAACCAGCCGCTCTGGGGACTTGGTTCAGATTTTCTTGGCCCAGCTGCCAGGGTGGTGTGGAGGGTTACATAATAGCAGAAACCAGCTCAAAAATGGGGAAAATGTGTGGGTGTATCTTGGTGGGGTGATACCCCACTGTTTGCACCATGGAACAGTTTGTGTAAGAAATCGTTTGTTAGTGCTCATTGCCCCACTTGGGTGGATAAGTTAGGCCTGGGAATGGATGGATTCCAAAGGAGGTGGACAGAAGGAAAACAGTATTCCTGTGTGGAACAGTTGTATCCCTGTGGGATACACTCCTCAGTTTGAGCAGGAAGGTTCTGTTTGTGTGACACAGCCTGGTCACACACCAGTCAAAATTCCCAGTCTGCTCCAGGCTCATCCCTCGTGCTGTGACTCCAAGCAGAGCTGCTGTTTCCTGCAGAAAAATCTCTGTTCCAGCAGAGCTGCCTCTGAGCCAGGCAAATTGCGAGTTTAATGTCTTGCTATTAATATCAGGCTGCAGCTTGGAGCCTTGCACGCTGTCAGAATCCAACCTTTCTGTGACATAAGCAGATTGAGAATGCCCCTTTCGTTCAATATTTCCACTGCCAGTGCCAAATAAGCAGCTTTACGGTTAGTTAGGAATGATCCTGCATATTTCAAGGCAAAGCTTGGCCTTCGCTCCTCAGTGTACATGTTACCCCAGATCCAAGCTGAAGCTTCCCTGTATTCAGCTAATAATAAAATTGGGGGCAGTGTGGAATTGGGAAGTGGAAAATGAGAATGTGTCTTAAATATCCTTAAATTGCCCTGGTTAAAAATGACTTTACCTCTGCTGCAGTCACATGTGCTCCTCTGTGGCTCGATGTTGGGGAAAAGAAAGCAGAGGAAGTGTGTGTGTACTGCAGAGGGGCAGGCTGAACTGGAGGAATAGCTGCCTGGAGAAAACCAAGCACAGAGTGGAGGGGATTGAGAAACATAGTTTTCCAGACTCTTTCCACAAGTGAATCAGTGTTTGGAGAAAAACATTCCCATCTCCTGGCTGTTTATTGCAGTAAAGTGTTTCAAAATATGCCCAGGTTTGGCACAAGAGGATCCGTGGTCTGTGTCTCCAAGTAGGCTCTTTTGTTCCATGTAAAACACCTGAATAAGGGACTGCACTTTTTTACCTTTTCCTTGGCTGTTTGCCCCCTCTGGCTGGCCTGTCCACAGCAGGAGACAATTCTGTTCATCCTGCCTGTACTGTTCATTTAAATCTTCCTCCCTGTGCCATACCGATCCCAGTGCCCCGCCAGTGTCACAACAGAGAATTCATCCCCAAGGAAAGGGAAAAGACTAGCTGGTTTGCTCTGAGTGGAAAAGGAATTCTCACATTAAAAACATTTTCCATAGTGGTTCATGTTGAATGTTTCTGTATATTCCAGGGCGGGTTTTTATTTGATGCCAGAATAAATAGAAATACCTGCTGCTTAAAACAATTCATTAGAGCAGCAGTGCCTGGCTTTAGCAAAAGCCTTGCTGGGACTGTCCTTCAGACCAAACCCAAACACAGCTTAATGCATTAAAATGAGCATACTGGGGGTCAGAATGTCCCTTAAAGAAACACTGTCGAGTTGATTTGGTGTTTGGGGGAGAAAGGGACCTCACAGCACTGCAGATTTCTGTCGCTTGTGGCTCTGCAGGACATTGGAGTCAGGCTGTTGGCTTTAGGGAACCTTGGGGAGCTGTGGTCCAGTGCAGTGGGAAGATTTTTCCCTTCCCTTTTGGTTGCTAGGGAATAAATGCTGGGCTATTGTGCATATTCATCACTGCCATCTCCCAGGCCTCACCTTACCCACCACAGCCTTCCAGTTTCTTTTCACCAGCTAGGAATCCCTCCTCTTCCAAATTCCCACTAGAAATTCATGTGCCAAGCAAGTGTAATGTGAGATTGGATAAATCCCAGTAGAGCCCTGGGATAAGCACAGCCACTCAGGTAACTGGGAATTCCTGCTGCTGTAACCCTTGTTCTGCCTCAGTCAGTCTCCTGTCTGTGCTTTTTCTTTTCTTGTTTTGGGGAAGTGGTTTCAGCCAGGCTGCCTTGTTGTGCACTAAAGGCCAGAGGAAAATCCTGCTTGCACCAGACACAGAATCTTGGTGGTGGCTTCACTGGGGTCAGGATCCTGGTCCTGTTCTTAGATGTTCCCTGAGACATGCAACTCTCCTGATACCATCTTACATTCTGGTTTTATTGTTAAGGAAAATTGAGCATTTGAATTTTATTTGCCTTTGGGTTTGTTTTGCAGCTCTAGTCTTGTTTAGGTTTGTCTTTATTCATTCATTCCATGAGGGCACTGGTGGATTCTTGATCTCCTTGTCTGAAAAGGGTGCTGTCCTTAGCTGGGAGCTCATATTGTCCTGCTGCAGAGTTTTTCTACAAAATAGGTGACTGATCACTCTTCTCTTTGGGAATTTATCAATCTGTGAGTGCCATTGACTCACAGTTATCTCAGCCTACTAAATTTTCTCTCTGTTTCATGTCTTGGGTGAAGGAAATAACTTGAGTAATTAAAACAAACACAAGTGTTTAGTGGGGAGAGGATTAGTTACAGCTTTTCTGTATGTTTGTAATTTTTCCCTCTTCCGCGTATTTCCAGTTCCCAGCTCTGAGGTCTCGCAGACCCTCAGTTGCCCTCATGATTAACTCCCTTCCCTTTCCTTTTTTCCTGTTTCTCTTTGGGGTTAGTTCAGAACTCGTAGGAGCTCTTGCTCAGTTTTGTTCCTGGGTGTTGTCTTTGTTGAGCTGGGCTTGGACAGCCCGAGGCTGCTGTTCCAGAGGCCCTGGAGGGTCTGGTTTCCATCACTCAGAGCGCAGGACGTGCCCACCGAGGTCACGGAATTTCCCCACCTTTACTCCACTTTAGTCTTCATAAACCTCCAGCAGTTCCTCATTAGTTCTCCTCAATACATCACTCTCCTTTCGCAGCCCCAAAATGTGTTTCAGGCCCTTTTATTTTCCCGTTCTTTATCTGTCTGTCATGCTCACCCATCCCAGCAGATAAAACGGTGGCCTCGCGGCGTGGTGAGTGTTTGAAGCTTGTTCTCAGGGAGCTGGAACTAAACACTGTCAGCAGGGAGGCAAAACACACTTCCTGCTCTGTACCTGGCCTTTCATGTGCTCCATCCAGCTGCTGTTGGTAATTAACGCTCATAAATATTTCAGCTGGTTTCTGAAATATGTTCGTAGTCGTTGTCAGATGTAGGGCAGCGTGTCCAAAATCTTCCCATCCACTTCCCACCCTGCTTTAGTTTGTTAGCGTGTCTCTGCTCATCCTAAATCTTGCTTTCCTTGTTGATTGCTCCCTCCTGACCTTCAGACTTGGACAGAGCTTTTGTCTTTGTTGTGGCTCACCCCAAGTTGGTGCTGGGTGTTTAGCTTGAAAGCTTTGCCTTCTCCCATGGTTTTATTAATGGTTTATGGGGATGTGTTCTGATAAATGCAAGTGAGCAGCTGCCTAAAATGCTGTGGAAAGGACCCATGGTGCTTTACCAGCCAACATATTCTTGAGTAAATATTCTCCAGGCCATCACGTCTCAGCACTATACAGGGTGATGCTGATTACTGTTTGAATGGAATGCATCTTGATAGAATTAGCACAGAATTCCAGAATTATTTGGGACCATTAAAGCCCATCTCATTCCAACCCTCTGCCATGGAACATTTTCCACTAGAGCAGGTTGCTCCAGTCCCATCCAGCCTGGCTTTCTTCAAAAAATTCAGTGGCTACCAGAGCTCTGGTGCTTTCCCCTCAGGAATCCAGGACTGCAGCCCAAATCCCAGTGTCTAACTGGTGTCTAACTAAGCTTCTTTCTGCTGCCTTTATTGAAAGGAGCAAGTCACGAGGGAAAATATTCGCCATGACTTTGATATTTTTTGTGATACTCTGACTTTATTCTTTGATTTCAACTCCATCTCATAAATCACTTTATGTGCTAAATCACTGTGCAGCTTGACTGGTGCAGGTGCAAACATGTCCTGCATTCCACTCCAGGGCCATTTCTGTCTGTGTGAAATGATATAGACATGTACACAAAGCACCTGGGAATTTTGGTCTCGTAGCTCAGAGGGCAGATACCTGCATGTGATGTTCCTTTCCCCATCTTTTTACCCCTCACCCTCTTGCTACGTCTGGGGCTTTGACATGCAATCACTCTGGGGGAAAATGACTTGTTATGACTGTTTGAACTGGCAATTCCCACTGGATTTGCAGGATAGTGTCCTTCAGAAGCAATTCAGTGCATTTTCATGCTGGCATGGAGAAAAAACAATCAGAAGTATAATATTTTAATATTTCATTTTGTGTGACAGACAAGTCTTGGGGTTTTGGTTCTCCTGAATATACTATGCTAGAACTTCTGAATTACAGTTTTATTTCCTAGACATCTTTGTGCCTCAATTGTTTTCTAAATTAGAGATGATTTGTGGGACACTGCTTGAGAAGCAAGGGCTTTGCTTAGGGCGAAGCAGCATTTAATGATGATTTAAAGAAATCTCTGCTGTTTATCTCGGGAAAGGGGTCATTGTGTTTGCAAACAGAGAAGCAGGAGCCTAATTGATGTCCAGCTAAGCCCACACTGCCAAACAACTGTCAGGAAAAGCTCTGGAACTGCTCCTGGCTACTGTGTGTGAGGCTGAGAAGCCTTTGAGGCAGACACGAGCAGAACAAGCTCATTATATTTGGTCTGTGGACAGACCATTAGTGTCTTTTGGGGTTTGTAGTATTTCTGCTCTTGTCTCTTGCCTCATCCATGTAAATGGAGATTTTCCATGCTCGCTGCGCTGCTTCACTCCGCAGCTCCATCACTTCCCCTGGCTGAGGGTTTGTTTCTCTGGGGGATTCTCACCAGAATGATCATAAAACAAATAAAATCATCAATTCTGCTTCCATAGCTCACCCTGCTTCTTGCTTCCCCTTTTGTTAGAGAAGGTTGTGGAAAGATAAATAGTGTTTGTTTTCCACGGTGTCAGGCCTGCTGTCAGTGCTCTATAAATAACCCCTCTGGGCTGGGAATGCCAACCCCAGGCTCTCTGCAGCAGAAAGCAGGATTTTCTGCTATGACACGCTTCAGGCCAGGTGGACAGGGGAAAATGGGACTCATAAAAACCATTTCTCACTGATTCTCATCCAAGAGCACAGAATGATTTTGCACATCCCCGTTTCCAGCCCGGCGCCTTACCCGTTAATTCCCGGAGCCTCCCCGACAGACCATGAAAAAACACATTGAGGGCTTTTTGTGCTGCATTTTATTGGTAAAAAAAAAGAATGTATTGGGAGGAGAAGGAAATGAATTTGTAAACAGGGCCTTTCCTCAGTAAAATCCAAAGCTCTGTAGAAAAGAGAGGAGCTGTGATCCCCATGGTGAAGCCTGGAGATGGGAAGGGATGAGCCCAAGGACGGAGCTGGCTGGGGCTGTCTCAGTCCAGCCCCCAGCTGCAGACAAGGCCACCAGAGGCAGCTCCACTTCCTTAGGCACCAGCCAGTTCTTCAGGTCAGTAAAATAGTGGTTAAGCCCTTCAACAGGCCAGAGGTTTGTGTTTCTTCTTTGCCCTGCCTGGGTCCTTATTTTGCCCTCTGTTTACACATTCCTGGTCAGTTTGCTGCAGACTGCAGCGCTTTCAGAAAGCTGACGCGTTCATAATCGAGAAACCTCAGAGGTTTTTCTCCTCCTGTCAGACATAGATGGCTTTTATCCAGTTGACTGCTTTACAGTGCCTTTATCCTTTGCTGGCTTGAAAACATTTCAGATAGTTCCTATTGTTTTATAGACCCTGTAGCTAGAAAACCCAGCTTGTGTAAAAACATCTGTACATAGCTGTGCAATAGGCTGCAGACATGTGGGGTAATAAGGCATGATTGCATTCATTGTAGCATTTGCTCCACTGGATAATCAAATAGAAGCATTCCAGTTGCTCACAGGATATGTAAGAGTAAAAGGAAGGAAATTAAGGACAGTTGCCTACTGTACTTTTACGTTCCTTTTGTTTTGCAGCTGCCAAGGCAAAATGCAATTTTGAGAGCGAGTTTTAAATAACATAGAGATGAGATTTTATTGTTGATAACCAAGAAACCCACACTGGGAAGTGTGCATAAAACTTTCCTTCCCCAAGAAGGGAGTGTGCCCTGTGCTGGTTTTTTTTTTGTTTTTTTGTTTTTTTTTTCATTTGAATTGGTTTTTTCCCAGCTTTAGTTCATCATCTGGTAACATGACCTGGTATTAAACCTAACCCATTTCGCAGAGTGTCTGGTCCTGGCAGGATTTTGCCACACCAAGCGCGCTCAGTAGACTGAAAGTCACTTTAAATCCTTGGAATGTTGTTGGGTTTTATTTAACAATTCTCCCACTGCCTCAGCTCAAGCTCCAAGCTTTTCAGCTGGGATTGTGCTCCACGTAATGCAAATAGGAATTGGGTGTCTCGCAGTACTTTGCAGCACTGAAAATGTTCCCTGTGTTTACCAGTGTGCTCCAGCCAGCTGTGATCCACTACAAGCTCATTCCATGGCTGGAAATATTAATGGCAGGTGCTGTGGGGAAGGTGATGAAATTTTGAGCTGACCCAAGAATGCACAGACACATTCTGGAAATAAATTACTGTCTCTAAATGCGTGGCAGAATACTTCGAATTTTACGCATATGGATTTGACCAGATATTCCCTGTAGAAAATACTGGGGTTTCTTTATCAAGTCCTTGCCAGTTCAGGTAGGAAGGTGACTCTAGATAGTGAAATTTTAGCCAAATTGTCAGTAACAGGTGATATTTTATATATGTGTCTGTGTGTTTGTGTATAAGCTGTCCTTTAACAGAAGGGGATTTCCTTGGACACAAGAGTTCTGCTATGTAGGTTTTTAAATTTCAAATTCAGAATCCTATAATCTGCAAAGTTTTGCCTGGATTAGTTTGACAAGTCTTTTTACCTTTTAGATCAGCTGATAGGAATCCACTGAACTTACCAGAATAATAGCAGTAAAACCCATAGACTCAACCCATCAAATATCTTTCTCCTCCTGTACTCTTTCAGCATGATTTGTAGAATGTGAAGGATTTCTGTGTTTGCTTAGCTCAGAATTAGCCTTATGTTCCTACTTTGCTTGGTGGCCATGAGCAGTCAGCAGGTTGAAGGCATTTGTTGGTTTTGTGTGGTTGTGTCGTACATTTTTGTGTGGCTGCTTTGCCTGAGCTGTTTGCACTGAGGCTCTGCCTGGCCATGACTGGGTACACACGAATGTTCTGCTGAGGATCTGCTTGTTGGTTTTAGTAATATCATCCATCAAGCTCCAGCATGTACAGCAATATTTGTGCTGTAGCAGACAAACAGTGTAAACACTGCAGTTATTTATAAGAAAACTGGCCAGCGAGTTAGGAGACTGTGAGTGGATGTTTTTATTTATTGAAAAGGACTCCATCAGTCTAATCAGAGTTTGTTGTTCTTGAAATGACAGGAAAGTAGAAGACTGAAGTTAGATTTCTAGTTAGAATGTATATTTTATGTCTCTGTTTAAGAAACCTGTACGCTCATGTTTCTTAGTGTGCTCCAGTTTGTTTGCTTTTCTGACTCTGTCAGTCAGAGAGCAAATGTCTCCAGCTTGGTCTTGTCTGGGTCCAAGAGGGGATGAAATTCCTGCTGTAGCTCTCTCGACTTGTGTCCTGGCTCCTGGGGAGGTGTTGGTGCTGCTTCTAATCCATTTGATGACTCTTCCGAGTGTTTGCTGACTCCAGAGGAGCAGCAGTGTTCCCTGGAGCTGCTCTGGCCTTCCAGAGGATTTTCCCTGTGATTCCTGCCTGACCTTCTGTAGCACTAACTTCATAGAGAGGCTTTCCTGTGGGAATCCTGGCATCCTGCAACACGTTCTAAACTTTCTAGCAATGTCAGTTACCTCACCAGAGCTCCATAATTATGCTCATTTTCATGTTCTTCCTCCTGGTATCTTATTCCTTCTTCCATGGTGTTCTCTGATTTGCCTTTCTCTGGGTTATCTGCCTCACTTGGATCTCCCCATTTCCCTTCTCTGGAGCCCAGTGAGGGGCAGAGCCCTGGCACAGCCCTCCTGTGCTGGCATTCTCTGGGATGTGTCTCTGCCTCTGAGGAGCTGGGAAGGGTGTGATGCTCCTGGCTCACAGCGAAGGTCTGGATTCTGGGAGCATTTGGCCCTTTCCACGCTGAAGAACCCCAGCTCTTGGCTGCTGTAGCCAGGGTTTTGTTGAGTGCACTGATGGGTTCACAGAGGTGCAGGGCACCCACCCGTGCAGCAATGCCTGTGAGCCACAGCATGATCTGAACACAGAGGTGAATAAAACTTCCTGGCTTTACACTTAAGAAAAGAACACCAAGGTCAACCTTCTGGGGGTGTAAACTGAGTGAAAGAAGCCAGGAAATGATTTAATGCAACTTTTCCAAAGCCAGGGGTTATAATTTGTTGGTTCCAGTGAGACTTTGATCAAGCTTGTGCTGATTTTGGTAGCTGGTCCTGTTAGAGCAGATGTAATGCACATCCAGCTCGTTCTGTGGGGATGCCATGAGCTGATCATGTTCTCATTAATCAGGTGGCTTTGTTGGGAAATGCTTCTCATTGTATGGCAGCTGCCAGGAGGCCACTGCCACGGGGCTCCCAGGCAGGCTGGTTCAAAAATACCCAACCTGCGTGGCTGGGAAGTGCAGCTGCTGCAAATTCCCTGCAGGAGTCCTGAGTGGGGTTGGACAGCTGAGGAGAGCCTGCAAACTGTGCTGCACACTCAGGACAGAATCCTCAGTCGGGAACACAGGGATTTGGCTCAGAACTGGAATTGTCACCCAGGCAGGTGTTGGGGAGCTCCTGCATTTCCTGGGGGTTTTTATTTATTTAGAAGCACATGGGACTGGAAGAGGCAGTTCTGCAGTTCTCTCCCCGTTGGGAGAACTTCAGCACAAAGCACTGCAGCATTAACATGAGCACAACGTGCGTGGAAATGTCCCCTGGCTCCTGCAGGATCCTGGGACAATTTCCTTTCACTGTCAGCCTCCCGGGCTGTCACTTCTGAATTCAGTCCATAAAGGCCCCAGGACTGGGACTGTGCCCTGACTTGTGTCTGTGAGGCACCAGGGACTGTCTGGCTGCTGTCAGTCACTGCAAGGAGCTCTGTGGTATTCGTCCAGATTTGTGTTTTCTTTCACTGCAGCTCAAGTTTGAACATGAGAGATTTCTTTTTATTAAGTGTCAGAAAAGCTCAAGCTGGTCTTTTTTCAGAGTGAGGATTTCTCTGTAGCTGATGTGGCTTTAAAGGTGACATTTTATTCTTGGGGAATCTAGAGAAAGAGGTACTTAAAAAACTAGATTGAGGACATCTTAAAAATATCTCCAGCCGTGTTACCTTTGAAATTAGCCATTGCTTCTCTTCAGTCAGGCTGATGCTGGGATGTGTTTATGTCTGCATAAACTACTGTAGGTCATTCCCTTCCTGGGGAGTGAAGCCAGGATGCACAGCTCTGTTTGGGAGCCCAGAGAAGAGGCCCTTTGAGTTAAGTGGTAACCTGAATATTTTAACCTGATTTGGTGAGTGTGTCTGTGCCCTGTGTGAGCTTTGTGCTCGTATCTGTCTCCCCCAGTGATGGCTGTTCCCTAATATTTTTATAACCCATTGGCCAGTTGGGATAAAATCCGAGGATATGGAGCTCAGAAATAATTAGGCTTTCAGAAGTTTTCTGAAAATTGGGGAACTAAGTAGAGGAAGGAGCCGTCTCCCTCTGATGCTGCCAGTGAGGGAAGGATTGCATCCTCCACGTTTACACCAGGAGCCCCAAGTGGAAGTGGTAATCTCTCAAGCCATTAATTTTGCAGTAAGTTTAGGGATTTTGTGTTTATTCTCACCTCCCTTTCCACCATGCTGTCCTGCTCTGCCAGAACAAATGTGATGCCTGTTGGTAGTGTGTGAGGAGAGGAGCAGAGCCGTGGCACTGCCATGGAAGGAGCATTTTCACTCCCACCCTGGCAGCAGAGGTATCAGGCAGGGTGGAGGTGCTGGGGACCAGCTTTTCAACCCAAGTTCTGACTTAACAGAGTAACTCAACCCTATTAACCTTATCAGGCACAGCCCTTGTGTTTGTCAGCTTTGTCAAGTCAGGCCGTGAGGTTAAATCAGCACTCAGCAAAGAATTAAAACAGAAGGGCTGAATCAAGAATTTCTAAATAAGTTTATCAGTGCTGGCTGGCAGCTCACCAGAGTGAAGCCAGGAGCTTCAGCAGCCCTGGAAGTCAGGATGTGGGAGCTGCAGATGAGAAGTGTCACAGGAGCAATTTGGAGAAGAATCTGTTTGGGGTTTGATCCCTGTGCACCATCCCATTTTCTGGCCTGCCTTCCCTGCAGCTCACCTGCTGCTCTGATGCTGCCAGGAGAACAGCTTTGATATGCATACAAAATTAAATACACTTTGAATATTAACGTGCTTCAAAAGTACAGATTCATTCAGGTTTGGAGAGTAATGATTGCCGAGTCATTCTGTAAGAACATGGAAAACATTTAATGGGGAGCTGTGGAAGAAAGCCATTCATCAGCAGCACAGGTGTTCAGCCGTCTCAAAAACGTTCAGCAGGCTGGGCTGGCACTCTCCAGACACTGAAATATTGTTCAGTGCATCTTCCTGAACTTTGTTTAACCATTGCAGGACTGATCCTTGCTCATGAACCCACCCCTGACCAACACATCAGGGTGAGATAGGCATGGCTCGGAAAAGCTCCTGGAAGTGTTAAAAGAATCTTTTAATTTATTTGCAGAGCTTCATGACTTTCTTAGTGTTTGCAACTACAGGAAGGGAAAAACTGGAACTGAATGCTGGACGCTGACTGTTTGCTCTTAAAGCAGATGCTGTTTGGTACAGAGACTCCAAATATTTTTTCTGCTTTGTTGCCAAGTCTGACCTTGTCCCTTCATTCTGGAAGGGAGATAGTGAGTAATTTAAAGGCTCCAGAATCCCTGCTGCTGAATTCCATGTTCTTCTTTGTTTAGCAGCTCTGATTTGATATTTTTCTTACTTCTCTCTGAATTCAGACCCTCTGTTGAAGCAGGTGGCTCAGATGAGTTGCAGGGACAAACTGACAAGTCCAAAAGTGGAATTCACAGAACTGATCTGAAAAAAGGAAGATGAAAATAGCCCCAAGGCTGGTTTTGGAACCTTACATGGTTTGCAGAGCTGCAGCCATGGCAGGCAGTGCCAGGGTTGCTTTTCCATTCCCTGGGAGATGGAAACCTGCAGGTGGGAATCCATCCTGAGGACAGCTGTTGGCAGACTCACCTGTGCCATGGGGCATGGGAGACCTCAAGCACTGCACTTTCTGAGGGCAGAGTTGTTTTATTTTTCTCTTTTTTTTTGATGAGTTCTTTATTTCCTATGAGATGCAGCTTAGGAGACAACCGATGCAATTCTTGAGTTTAGGCTTCTTCCACCAGCCAGCACAGGTCAAAATGAAAATACCGAAATACTGATTTTTAATAACATCTGGGAAAGGAAAGGGTGAGATTCTTTAAGGCTGTTTGAGCAGGAGCAGGTGGGGCTCTCTCCTTTTGTCAAGCTGTACAGCAGGTGAGAGATGTGGAGTAAATTTATCCTGTGTCTCTGTGCTGCAGTTACTCACACAGCTCCTCACACCTGACCCCAGGGCTGAGTTCTGCTGCTGCCTGGATGGGCTGCCTGCCTTTTGCACATTGCCATGCTGATGTTTCCATGCAGCTGGGAAGGGAAGGTCCTGCTAAACTCTGCAGCAGTTTGTAGAAAGGACTGGCAGGTTCATCCACTGAACCATGAGTCCAGCACAAGATATTCAAATCCAAAAATGCCTTTGAGCCCCAGGCAGAGGGCCAGGATCCAAATCCTGATTTGCAGCTTGGTTTCACAGTTGTTGGTGATGTTTTCTTTGAGTTCTCAGTCTGTGTTCCTGTAGCCTTTCAAAAGCATCAGATCTCTGCTGCCTTCTGCCAGATCTGATTCCTTTCTGGTGTGAGATATCCCTGAGCAGCATTGTCCCCTGTGCCTCTCTCTTTTTCTCTCACTATCTTGTATCTCTCTGATTTCCATCCCTTGTTCCTGTACCACTTCCAACAGCTGTCCCTCCTTTGTGCTCAGCGCCAGGTTTTGCCCACACCTCCCTGCCTGAATAGTTCCATCCCCTCAGACTTTTCAGTAATTCCTCAAGTGAACCCATGATGCCAGAGACTTCTGACCCGGGGCTGCAGATCCATTTTTCTCCAGCAGTAAGTACACACAGACGTTCTCAGGGAGCTCATCTTCCCTTCTGATCTTATCTCCTGCCCTCCTTGACCCCTGCCTCCCTCAGAAGTGACTCCCTGCTGCCTGGGAGATCAAAGTCATGTTTCCTGAAGCCTTCTGGAAAACCCATATTATCTCCATTTGCTACTTTTCTGTCCCTGTCTCTTCTCATTCCCTAATCTCTTCCCATTTCTCTTCATGCCTTGTTCACTAAATTTGAATTATGCCAGGCTTCTGTGTTCTTCCCAACACCGTGTGTTAAATTATTCGCTCCCATCCCCAACTGGAATGCCTCTCTCAAATGCACCTGGCCAGCTCTTCCCCTGCCTTTCCTCTCAACAGCTGTCCTAATATATCTTACTTTGAATAATCGAGCCCATGTGATTCCACGTGAGCATGGAGACTTTCAGCACCAGGCAGTGATGTCTGTAAGCAGATGGTGAATTAGCTGCCTGGATCTGGGAATCAGCACTCAGGAATGGTGCTCTTACTTGGACTAAATGTCCCAAACTCTGTATTTAGCTAGAGAAGCAGGGTTGCAGGAAGGAGCCGTGTTTGAGATCTGCATTCAGCAGCAGCCCAGGCTCTGGGGAGTGTTGGGGAGAAGCTCTCTGGAATGTGGCTGTTAGCATATCAAAGTAGAGTAAACATGGAGATGATACCCGGCTTCCTCTGCCCCAGTTAATTAAGGCACTCCTTGGATGGAGGGGATTTATTAATGTGCTGTCATCCAGGGAGGTGATGGTTTGCTGAAAGGGAGGAGCCTCTAATGGCACGGAGGATGTCATGCTGAACAAAGAGCAGATGTCAAAGAGACAGGGAATTTCTTTTATCTCCTGCTTTGCTGAGGTCTTAGATCTGGTGTTTTATCACAAAAGCTTAGAAAAATAGGGCTGGAAAGAACTTCAGGTGGGCTTTTAGTGCATTCCCTTGCTGCGAGGCAAGGTCAGGGTACCTGTGTCACTGGTGGGTATCTGCTCCGTGAGGCTGAGCAGGGTGCTCGTTTCCAGCTTTCTCTGAAATCCATGAACCCCACACCTCTCCTCAGGTATGGTCAGTGTGGTGAATATTTATGTTTGTGATCACAAATCCTGGTCAATGGTGCTGGAAAGGAATGTGGTTTCAGAGATGCCCGTGCCAAACCTCTGAGGGCTTCCAAAGGTTGTCTGCTCTTACAATGCAGCATGAATAATGTTTTTGTAGGCCTTGGTTGAAGGGGTCTTCTCGGCCAAAAAAATTGTTAGAACATCTCTCAGGTTTCTTATCTCACTGCATTTGTTGTCTGAAAAGCTTTTGGTGGTGTGGGTGAGGTCAGATATCCCTGAGGTGGGGAGAGGTCTCCATCTCGAGAGCTCTTCTACTGTCTGGGCAGCCCCTCTGCCTAAATCAGTGAATTAGCAGAATGTAATTGGAATAAAGCTCTTGCCTTCTTGGGGAATGTCTGTGTGTGGGCAGGCTGGTAAAGGAGCAGATAAATGATTCATCCATTAACCTTGTAAAACCTCGGGAGGGTTCCCAAGAAAGAGAAGAGCCCTGCAGAAAGACTGAAAGGTAAAGCTGAGGGTTGGCCATGCTGGGGAGGGGATTCCACGTGTTCCATTAATTGCTGTCCTGCAGGGTAATTAAACAAAGAAAAGAAAGATAGCAAAAGCACTCCTTTAAGCTCTGATGATTAAATCTTGCTGCCTCTGCAGGTTTACAGACATGAAGAGGTCTGGCCTCACAAAGGTATTTTTATCAGGAGGGTACTGAGGAGGGCAGCTGGTTTAGGGGTCAGGTAATTTGTTAGGAAATGGGGCAGTGCACTCCTGCCTGGGCTCCAGTGTGGGATGAAGGAATGAACTGAGAAGTTCTGTTGAGCTGCAGTGGTGCCATAGCTGAGATTTGTGTGTTTCTGCCTGAATCACAGACCTTTCACAAAGGTTAAGGCACATGGATGAATCTGGCTTGTTCAGCTGGAGCCCTGGTCTTGTCAAATGTTATGCAGGGCCACTCGTTAGACCCTTGGGACTCGTATCAATATTCAATGCCAAGTATTTCTAGTTATTCCTAATAATCAGAAAACTATCTCCTGCCAAAGGTATTGAGCATTTCACTCATTTGTGCTGTTCTGAGGAGTTGATCCTTGTGAGCTCCCGAAACATCAGCTGGTACTGTGAATATCAGGGAGAGATTCGATCTGTTAGTCCTTCAGGGGGAGTGTAATGAAAATCAGGAGATTCAGAAAGTACCTACACTTTGTGTTTCAGCTGTTTCTTTTTCTTGCTGGGCTTTTGGGATTCTGGCAGCGGTTGTGTACACTGGAAATGACAGTGTTTTCAGAGGAAAAAGTTATTTTATTGGGCACTACAGGACAGCTGTCTGAGTTCTGGGAAAGTTGTGCTGCATCTCTGCAGGTCGTGGTGAACAGAGTTTGACAGGGGTCATGTTGAAATTCAGGACAGGCTGTGTTCTCCAAAGGGAGAGGAGGATTCTGTGCTGGGGGATGCATACAGAAAGTCAGGATCCAGTGGGTGTTCTCAGGAGTTGTGGTGGCTTCCGTCAGCTGGTCCGTGACATCAGAAACTCTTCCTCTCTAAAGACTTGAGTTCTAAATATTGTGACTTGCACTGATGTGATTATTAACTTGTTTTCCTACCTGACTCCAGCTGTGTCTCGTGCACTGGACGGTTGCACTGTAATTTCTGTAGTTGTGGTTCATGATGAGTGTGTTGTTTCCAGTGTGGTTTTTGTTAAATGCAGTAACAATGAAAATTAATGCTAAGGGAAACAGTTTCCATGCGTGAATATTAAACTCTAATGGAAACCATGTTGTTACTGCAAGATTAACAGAAATTGGCATCTTGGAGGACTATCCAGCACGAAGCCAAATTAATCTGTGCCACTAAGATTGCATGTCCAGCTTTGAATCGGGACATTCTCATAAAATGAAGGAACAGCTCACCCTGTTCGCTTTTCTGGATGATCCCTAGGAACCAAACTTGGCCTGGAGGCTCAGTGGTGACAGCCTTAGCCTGTCTGTGAGGGCCCTTCCATGGATACAGTTCTTTTTCACCTGGATACCGCTGACTCTTGAGACCTCTGTTTATTCAGCTGTACAGCAGTGTTAGTACCTATCTTGGAGGCAGTTTAGTGGGTTTCTTCTTTAATGTTTCTTAAATTTTGGACCCTTTTCTATGTAGGCTTTATAGAAAGGGAGAAGTATTTTTCATTTAAGTATCACAAGCACTGAAAGATTCCCTTGGTGACTGATTTGATGTGTAAATACAGGCAGAGCATCTCTGTCAAACGTATCATTGCCACTGAATGGAAAGGCAGAGCATGAATCACTTCAGGGTTTCCTGATTTCACTCGTGTAGGATGTTAAGAGAGGCTACAGGAATGTAATTGATGGCAATGTGCGAGCTGCACAAATTGAAAATCATGGGAGGATGAGAAAAACATCAGCTCGGCACCAGGCTAGTAATGATGGGGAATGGGAGGCTTGCTCTGAGCATGTGGATGTGCAGGGAGTCTCCGTCTGTGCCAAGCAGACTTCAGGACTGGGAGTTTGGCTCCCTTCCCAACAGCAAATACATTGAGCAGGAGGAGAGCCAGCCAAGTTTTAATCAAGTAAAAGTTCTGTATCCAGAGGTGGTTGGCAAAAGAAGAGATTAAAGTATTAGGAGTGCAATGAAAACAAGACATTAGAGAGTTGAAAGCTGGAGTACCTGGACAAACCACTTGCTGAGTGAATGCTCCAGGGCCGTCAGGAGGGAGCCCCAGGTGTTGGGAGCAGGACAGAACGAGAAGCCACGCAGCAGGACTCGTCTGCTGCCAGCTTTGGCCATCCCTGTGGCCAGTGTGCAATGTCCTCATGCCTTGCTGGGCTGGTGGGGTAGATGGGATCATTCCCCTTGGAGATCCTGCTGGTGCAGGGCTCATAGCTGGCAGGAGGGCCGACAGCTGCAGACTGTTTATGTATGACAAGTTTTTGGATAAATGTGAGTTTACACAGTTGCCGGTGTCCCAGGGATTGCTGTGGAAGTGCAGATAGCTCTGCGTGTCCAAGCCCAAGCACAGAAGTTATGGGCTGTAATTATGTAATTTCTCAGGAGAGAAAGGAAAAAACCCCTCGTGCTTGGTAATAGTAAAAATAGTAATTGGCTTTCCTTTCCTTCTTCCACTGATGCTCCTGCTTGACCTTTTTTATAGATTAAAAATAGATTTCTGGTAATTACTGACAGCGTATCTGGAAGATAAGGACATTTTTTCCCCCGAAGAAAGCCACTGTCTGTGTATTTGCAGAGGCATATGAGAATGTGATGTTTTCTTAAAAATAAACAAAAATCCCAGTTCAGCTTCCTTCCCTATTTTTCACACACACACACACCTGTCTCACAGTCAGGGCCAGAAGCAAAATTAACAAATAAAAGCATTTCCTCTTATGTTGTTCCCAGCCTGGTAGAACCACAGCACGCCAGGATTTTCACAGACATGTCTGAGTTCATGAAGTTTTTATTCCAGTTTTGCAGACTTGAAAGGCTCAGATAAAAATCTGGAAATTTAAGAGGCAAACAACAGTTTTCATTCATCCCAATGAAGACATAAATCATGTTAATGCAGCTACCAAGGCATTGTGCTACTGTTGTTGTTGGTTAAAGGTGTATTTTTCTCTGCACATCAGTTATGTGAATCATTGTATTGGGCTGCAAAACAGTTGCATTTATGTTAATGTTCAGGTAAATTTATTAAAGAACTGGAGTATGTTTGCAGATCAATAATTTATTTGCTGTTGGTATCCTGATGAAAGGAATTAATGTTAAAATGTATTGGTAAAAAGAAAATGTAGTCTTTGGAAATAGTTTGATAGAAAAATAGATTTCAAAAACGTTTTTAAGGCAAGCTTTTTCAGGCTTAAAATGTGATACCAATTTGTTATAACTGGCTTGCTGTTCCAGAATGACTCTTATTAATAAGCACTCAGCAGTTCACGAGCTGGACTTCTTCCTGAGTTCATTCCATGTGCTCCAAAGCTTTCTGCTCTTCCAGGATTGTGAGTTTCTCTGCCCAGTCCATTTCTGTAATAATAAACTCATTTTAAATGGCTCCATTTTTTAATTGATCGTTGCAGATATTGTAAAAAGGCCACACAGGATTCACATTAAACACTGAACATAGCTAATAAAAACAGATGACTAAGAGTCTGTAACTGAGCCACAGTCACTACTTCTTTGACCACTGGTGGATGTACAAGTCCTTAATCATTACTTTTCCACCTTTGAATAATGAGGGCTTTAGCACAGAGCAGAAGCCAAAATAATAATGTGGATATGCATTGCCAGGTTCAGTGGGGATTAGAGCCACTAAACAAAGGCTTTAGAAGAATTACTATTTGGGATAATGTATTTGACATTTTAATTGGTGTTTAACGTATTTTAATATATTGGCAGAATTCTAGAATTCTGTTTTGCAGCACCACACCTCCCGAAAATGGGAGTGCTGCCCTGTTCCATCTCTGTGATGGCAAACATAGACCCAGGCTCATTTTATGAAATCTCTCAGAAGGAACTTGACACGAATACTTTCAAGCAAAACTGACTTGCCTGATTGACCCCTGAGCCTGAAATGCAATTGTTGCTCCTCAGTTACAGCCTCGTGTGTCAGATACAACTGAGAGAGATATTGGCACAGGTTCATGGAAGATAAAGGTGGAATAATCAGGTTTAGTAGTAGGAATTAAATATTCCTGGTAAAAGTCCTTCTGTGGTAATTTCTGTCTAAAACTGGTGAAAGGGAACCAAACTATCTCTCTCTATTTGAGTCCTATATTAGAACTCATATTTAGTCCTGTATTAGGACTCAAATCCTTGGGTTTGGCTTCCCTTTAGCCAAAAAGTGGCACATTCACTGGGCCACCAGGTGTGTGGACTGAGCTTGCAATCTCAAAAATCTTTCTCAAAAAAGGCTGTTACTTCCTGAGCAATTCCTTGACATGGTTTGGGCTGTGCTGTGTGTAAGAAGCAAGTCAGTCCAAGAAAAGTGCTGAAATCCAGCCTTTTATGGCCATTGATTTAAAAGGTTAAATCTTGATCTCAATTTTTTTTTATCTCATTCTCATGTGGTGTGAATCTGCCCTTTCACAGTCAGCATTTTTAAAGTAAGCAGGTGTTAGTGCCTGATTTCTGCTTTCACTCTTTGCTGCAAGTGCTGAAGTAAAAGGCTGTTGTCCATCCCTTCATTCCATCCAGAACACCCCTAGCAACAAATACCCACATCCTTACTGCTGTCAAAACTCATAAAAACAGTGCTGGACTTCTCCCAGGTCTAAAGGTTTACATTTGCACCGTGATAAACTCAGCTTTGTCAGCTCTGAGAGGAAAAAAGCAAAATAAAAAAGGAAAAGAGGGAGATCACGACTCCGTTCGTGGTTGTGCTCTGCTCCTTAAAGGCAGCTCCATCCAGCCACCCCTCCATGGAACTGGGACTGCAGTGAGGAAATGGATGCCTGTTGTGCTGTTAAATACAAATGAAGGCAGATGTGTCCACCTTGGCACCCTAAGCGTTCCTGTGGTGCCACCACAGCCTTCCCAAGTGCGGTGGCACTTTCAGCGGGGGCCAGGCTGGCTGCAGGAAGGGCAGATGAGCACTTTTGTTTTTCCAGAGCAGGGGTTTCATGCTGTAACTTCTGAATTCCTTTTTGGCCTCAGCCTCAAACCGTTCGTGGTGCCCACACAAACAGGAGAATTCTGTGCATGGATCAGATCCTGAATTCCACTCAGTAACAGGAGACTTGTGCCACCTACATTGGCTTTGTGACTCACCATCAGCACGTTGCCAGCTCTCCTGGCCCTGAACTCTCACTCTCTTTTAAGCATGAAAATAAGGGAAAATGTAAGAACTTTTCAGAGTCTCTGCTTTATTCTTTTATTCCTTCTCCCTGACTTCGTTGTGAAAATCAAGAGAAGTCCATTTAAATGCTCGTTCAGGCTCCTTCACTGTATCTTCTACTGCTGTAGTAAAGGGTATTAATAGACAAGTTTAGATGAATTTTTGGGTTAGTGAAATACATTTTCCAATGAAAGCAGCGAAGGTGAGTGTGTTTTACTTATTTCCTGTCTGACAAAACTCTGGACTGATTCTTCAGTAGGGTGAGGAAGAAACTACTCAGATGATTTTGCATGGAAACTGCTCCAATATTTTTTCATTCTGGTTGCATTTTTGATCGCTTTGGTTGCTGCTGTTGTGTGTTTTGAGTGAATGAGCTGTTTCACTGGTTTTGATGGGAACATTGTCTGTGTTTTTGTTGCAGGAATTGCTTACCTGGGAGGTGTCTGCAGTGCCAAGAGAAAGTGTGTTCTTGCTGAAGACAACGGTCTCAATCTGGCATTCACGATTGCACACGAACTCGGGCACAAGTAAGAACTTGTCCTTCTGTTTCCTTCTTTACTAATGCCACTACAGGATGCTTTAATTTAAAGCCAGACAAGTGCAATTACTGGTGTGGTGTGTTTGTTGTGATTTCATAACATTGATACATAACTTAATTTTCAGGAGGCTTGTGTAAATACCCATTTTAGCACACAAAAATCTTTCTGGTTGATTCTCCCCCATTCTCAGCTCTCTGTTCTGATTCTGAGTAGCACAAAGAGGCCTCAATCTCTTGATTGATTGACAGTAATAGAGACAAATTCTGCTTTTCTTTACTGTGTAGAATAGGTCCATAAAACCAACATGAGCTTCAAAGTCTTTGAACTTGCTGAGTTTTCTCTGAAGTTCAGGTGTCTGTGTCAAGAACTTTAATAGTTAAATAGTTTGGTAATGGTTTCATCTCTGCACGTGAAGTAATCTGCTGTGACTGAAATGGTAAACATCAGTATTTTGGAAATGCCCTTAAGCAGAATTATTTGATCAACAGAAAGAAATCCTATAACTTGATTTATCAGCTCAATCACACCTAAGTGAGACACTTTGAACACGCTGGAAAAAGCAGGAAAGAACGTGATAAGTCTTAGACAGAAATTTGCAGAATGAGATTACTGGGTGCTTCCTGCAGGAGATTCTTTAAAGCTGCCTATAAATATCCCATGGGCAGAAGAAAACAAAATTGACTGGGAGAGTCAGCTGCATTCTCGTAGTGCAGATAATGAGTTAACCAAAGGTCAGCTCCACATCCCCTGCTCTCCAGGCCCGGTGTCACTTACTCATAATACTGATGAGTTTTTTCCCTTTCCATTGACATCACTCTGGTTGCAGTGGCACAGTTGGACTGTGGAAGGTACAGAATTAGGCCAGGAACAAAGTTATTCAGGGAGCAGGACAGGGGGGTTTCCAAGCACTCCTTCCTTCGGCCTCTCTGGATGGAAGGTGGGAGATCCCACCTTTGTTCCTCTAGTAGGAAGTTGTGCCTGAATTTTTTCTGCACCCTTCCTACAGCTCATGTGTCTGGTGTATCTTCCTTTCCTGCAGTAAGAAGTATTTCACAGCTAAGTCAGAGCCAATGGAGCGTGTTCAGGTTCTGGCCGATCTCATTCCATGACAAATAATTACTTTATGGCAATGTATTTCAAAGTTGCATGGAGGATATTTAGGTTACCTACCAAAAATGAATCTCCTGTTCACCCTCCAGTGACACCAAAGGCAGCTGAGCCAAACCGAGGGTGGTTTCAGCAGAAATGAAGGACATTTGGTTTTGGTTTTATTTAGATTGCATGCCAAGATGTTAAACTGAGCCTAAACTTAATAACAAATTAACCTGTGGGTAATGCTAAGGGAAATTCAGCACTCATCTTTGGATGGGCCAAGAGCAAGAGGGAAAAATACTTGAGCTGCAGAAAATCCAGCTGTGTGAAAGAGTGAGACTGGTCTGCCCTGGTGCTTGCCAAGTTTCTCAGCAGAGCTGACAAGCTTCCTTCTAATAATGCCTTGCAAAAAAATCCCCATCATAAATAGGGGATGTAATGGTTTCAGATACAGCTCTCCATCTGTGCAGAAAATTGCAAACTCCATTTTCCTTTCTGAGGGCAGTTTTGGTGGTAGGACCACAATGTCTTTCCTCTGCTGGTTTTGTTTCTTTGCCTTCATATTGGGAACCTGTTTCAGGAGTACTGGAGAGGTGTTGTGATTTCATAAGACCAGTTTAGGGACCCAAGGTGATGTGGCTCTGGGAGGGCACAGGAGGGCTCCAGCTGGGGCTTGTGGAAGCTGTTGGGAGGATTCTGCTGCCACGAGTGTTCGGGGACAAGTTCCAGGTTACCCTGCTCCTCAAGGAGCTGCAGTTCTCTGTCCCACATCGGGGCAAACCCTCCTGCCCCCTCTGCCTTGCCCCCAGCAGCACAATCAACCCCCAGTGTTGCCAAATCAAAGCAGAGCAGGGGAAATGCCATCCATATCTGTCAGCCCCCAACCTGAGCATCAAAATCATCCCTCTGTGCTGTCACCCACAACGGGCCTGGCTGCTGATTTCAGCCTCTCACCAGGTGAATGGCGCCTTTCTGGAGGCCAACAGAAATCTTTTCATTGAGCTTACAAGGTGCCAGGCCTTATTCTTGTGGTGTTGAACTGCAGTGAGATGCTCTGAGCAGTCCTGTTTCAGCACATCTTGTGCAAATAGAAGAATAATTTGCAGGCTTTACTTAAAAACTCAGCGTTTTTGATTGAAATGTAAGGAAACCCGCTGCAGACATGAACACAAAGAAGCTGACATGAGCTTCAAAAATGAAAACCAAGGAAAACTAGGTGCAAGTTTCTTAATTTAAAACAAAATCCAATCAAAACTTACATCCATATTGGCAAAAATATAAATTTTGGAAAGCCATAATTTTGAGCTTTATTGAAGTCTGATTTCCTTATGAGTGTAGAAAAGCTGAGATTTATTATTCTTTCCTTAAGACTAACAAATGTCTGTGGAGATCACAAGCCCAGTTTGGCAATCACAGATAGTTTCTGATGTGGACTTTGGAAAAAGTGAATGGATTACTAATTGATGTGTCAGATTCCTAATCTGCCACTAATGTCATTTGGACTGACTGCAAAAAACACTATTCTGGACAGCTGCACTGTGAAAACATGGAGACACCATTAAATAGGTCCATTAGGATGAAATGGGTCCTATGAAAGTTGAAGGGTAAAAGTTCACCTTCAGGGTTTAACCTGTGGAGTTGTTTCTTGATGATGGGGTGAGGGAGGTGACTGTTGTATTTAAATCTGCAAGTCTGTACTGATCCATTTGTCTCTGTGGATCAAAATTAACATCCATCTGTATTTAGATAGATTTTTTTCTACAAAGGATGCAGGAGAAGAGTCTTGTTGTTACGAAAAGGTAGCAGGCAGGGAGCCCGGTGAATGTGTATTGAGGCTGCAAATCATAAACTTCTTCTCACACAAGACAGAACCCTCAGCCTGTTCCTTCAGTCAGCTGGGTCAGTAGTGGGTGTCTTTTAAATCTCCACACTTGAGTGTAACCAGAGTTTGTTGGATTTTATCCAGGGTTTGCTGGGTGGAGTGCTGACCTACACAGAAGGGAAGACCCAGAGATCACAGTGGTCACTGAAGTCTTAAAATGTACACGTTTGAGGTCTTCCTATTATAATCATAATATGAACACTGAGCATTCCTTACTCATCTTTCCTCAGAATTGCAAGTCCATCAGTAAAAGCTTTAAAGTGCCCTACTTTTGTCACCAGGATCCTGACTGGTGCTTCCCTCCTCCTCCTCTGCCTCCATGAGCGGCACCAGCGTGAGGCTGATCTGAGATTCACACCCCAAGGACCACCCTGAACAACCGACTTGGAGAAAAATAGTGCCACTTCCCCCCCAGCCAGTTCCCTCTTTGCCTACAGCAGTGACTTTGTTACCATTTTCAAGTCCTTCTCCAAAGAAAAAGCCAAATAAGTTTTTTGAAACAAAAGCTGGGATTCATCCCTCTATCCGTTATCCCCCGACCGGAGCGGGGTGGGCTGCAGCCAGTGGTTTTTCAGGACAACAATGCCAGCTTTGTTGCCATTCCTGTTTCTTTCAACAGCCTCAGCTTTGCTGTTGTGGCACGGGGGCAGGCTTGGGTGAGGAGGGAAGATTCCCATTCATGAGCCAGCGGAACCTGGCACTGCCTGCATGGGGAGAGAACAGCCCGAGGTGGTGTGGCTGGGAGCCACGCTGGGGCAGATGCCCTTAGGAAAGGGGATTAAAATCAACTGACAGTAAGCAAGGAGCTGGCTCTTGCCAACAGCCCGAAACCGCACAGCCTCAAACTTGAAGCTGAAACAGATGAGGACAAAAACGAGTCCAAAGGTAAAAGCCCATAATGCACAAACCAAACAGCTCAGGGCTTGGAATGAGACGAGAGAAGGGTTTGGAAGCAGCAGGTTTCTCTCCAGTGTGCTTATTTGCTTTAGAAGTTAGGTATTGATAGCTGTAGCGTGGTTAGAATCACTTCAGGGTGTATAATTATTTGCTGCCTTGGTGGTGTGTCTCAAGCATGGTGGTGGTGCAGGTAAGGGAGGAGCACTCTGTGTGTTCCCTTTGTGGACTGGGATTTGTGCTTGGCAATGACACTGGCCTCCCTGATCTGTGTAATTCTGCACCCATGCAGATGTGCAGAGTGTGGAAACACTGCAGGCTGAGGAGAATTGTCCCTGAGCAGATCCCAGAGGTGCAGAATGCTGCCCTGTAACAATTTACACAGCAAAGCCCGGTCACTGTGGTGCAGCTAGTCAAGATTCCTGAGAACCAACCAGGAAATCGTCCCCTTCTCCCCTGCCCCACAATTTATAAAGAATTGGTCAGAATGCATTTTGAAAGTGAAAAGTTTGATGTGGAAGCTGAGGACCACGCCAGTAAATGTGACAGATCTGTGCAGACAGGTAATGCTGCAGAGTGCTCACTGTGCTGATAGAAACCTGTTTCTTTTTCTGGAAAAAATAAATCAGCCTGTCTTGCCATTCCAGTCAGAACAGTGCCAGCAGCATTGGAACCAGACAGCCAAATTGTAGTGGTGGGGCAAAGACAGTGGTTCTGCAAATCATGGAGAAATGGAGGGACCTCTGCTAAAAATCCTTTTATCCTGGAGTTATAACATTTAGGTGCAGGATGTGAGAGCTGAGAAGCTGTTTTGAAAGAAAAATGCCAACAACCCTCTGTCTTTTTCAGAGCAGCTGAGCACAGTCTAACCCTTGAACTCAGGGCTCTACCAGTGGAGGCAGCTGAGTGTAGTTTCTGTCCTGGCTGATTTTAAACATTAATCCTGTTTAAAAAAAATATATATCTCTCACCTGGGCTTTTCTTTTTTGTATTTCTCTGAGTTAGTCCCACATTTATCAGGCAGGTTCTGCCTGACCTGAATTTCTGTGGAACATTTTTCTTTATTGCTGTTGCAGAAATACACCAATGTGTCCCCAGGTTACTTCATACCTCCCAAAAGGCATGAAAACCAGCATTACTTAAGCTGTAGAATCAAACATGCAGAAGCACCAAAGTCTCATTTTCAGGGTCATCCAGACAACTTCAGTTGTAGCTCTGTTCCCTCTGTACTGCAAATGAGGCCAAACTTCTATTCACAGGGTGGGATTTCAGCGTGTAGTTAAAGACTTGACTTTAACACATGCCCACAGGCATCTTGCTCACTCCTGTGAATTCTTATTTCACTATAAGAGAGCTCTTGCAAAAAGGTGCCCATCCTGTGTGTGTGTAGGGCATCACCCAGGCATGGATGGCTCAGGGATGCAGTCTGTGGCTGCCAGGATCTGTCCAGTGCCTGGATGAGCCTCTCCAGAGGCACTGCTGGCACTCTGGGTGTAGATCCTGCCTTGTGCTGGGCAGCTGTGGCTCCCTCGGTGCCTCCATAAACCCTGTGTGGCCCTTCTGAGCACGCTGTGTGTCAGAGCTCACATCTCTGCGTTTGGAGTGCTGCAAAATCAAGGCCGGTTGGATCCCAAGGAGCGCTGGAGCCAGAGGCAATCCCGTGCAGGCTTTATTGCAGCAAGCTCAGGTATTAATGACTTTGCTGCACCAGGACTTCTGAGCAGCCAGAGAGTTGGATTCAGGCAGTGCCTGCCCCAGCTCTGTTCTCCTGGTGCCAGAATCCCCACTTGAAATCTCACGGGAGGATGAGGCTGTTGCAGTATTTTGCAGTCTCAGGAGTACTGGGAGTGACTGGCTGCTGTGGAGACATACCCTGAAGCTGGCCAAAATTGCTGGCAGCGGTCCGTACCCACCCTGGAGTTGCTAATTTTATTTTCTGCCATTTGTGTTGTAAATCTGTTGAGGAATGTCTCTCTCTCCCTGTTCCCAGGCTCCCTGTTCGTGCTCCCCTCCTCCCAGGTTTCATTCTTCTTCCACAGATAATTGCAAGCACATTTTCACAGTTAAGTTGCCCTTCTCTGTACAACTCCAAAGGACGTAATGGAGCACTGCCTACTTCATCATATGTGCTTGCACATCAGAGTGGCAAGATCTAACCAAAGCAGTTATTTAATAACTGGTTCTGGTTCAGAGTAAGAATAGGTATATCCTAAAATTTCAGGGGATGCTTCTTCCACTTCTAGTAACACACTGAGAGGTGTGTTTTGTGTAAAACAAATCATTCTTATTCTTATTATTATTGTTGTTGTTGTTGTTATTGTTGTTATTATCCTTAGTAGCTTGATAATAACTTTCTGAAAACCATGTCCTAAGTTAGTCAGAAGGAAGCAGGGATCAAAGACAGGTTTAAACATATTATTTTAAAAAAATCAGTGGAGACTTCTGCCAGCATGGATGACTTGACCTGAGGAGGAGTTAGTGGTGGAGCAGCACTAAACAGAAAGTGTAAAACTGTACAGTTCACCTGAGTAAGTTAATTTGAGTCCCAGAAATAGAAGATCCCTGTGGTATTGACCTGGTCTGGGCAGGTTGTTTTTGCAATGGCAGCGGGGTCACACAGAGAAAAACTTAAAAAAAAAAAAAATTTACAGAAGCCACACAGAGAAAAAGTTTAGGGAGGAGAAATGGAGAGGTTTGTAGTATCGTGCTCTGGATAGGCCTCGCTTTGGGGTGTGTCTGTTTAGTTTTATGTAAAGCTGCAAGATATTTCCAGGTGCATTTACTGAACCTGCTAATCCTGGCACAGTGGCAGGGTACCTTCCCTCTGTCGTGATTATCTGTCTCACCTTTGCACCATCCAAATCTGATGGTTTATTTACAGTACTGGAATGTAATAACATTGGAACTGGGCGTGGGAACGTCCACGTCCCGTTGCTTTCTGCACTCTTGTGGCAAACATTAGTTCTGGGCAAGGGTTTCTATGGTTTTACTCTGCTTTGTGCAGGATCTCTGTGTAATCCCTAGGGAAGCAACATTCCCTTGCAGTCCCCCTAATTCCTTTGTTTTTGAGCATCTTGTACAGCTTTACTTAACATAATAAAACTGCACCAAACAGGCGAACGACAGCCGTTTAGGAACACAATTTTCGTTTAATCAATAGCTTTGTAGCTCTGCCAGCTCTGCCTTTCTTTTTGAAGGCTTACTCTGCTGAGTAAGCCAGGGCTGTGTTAAGTAGCTGGGCCGTAATGATTTGGCAAACCTTGCATCTGCTTCCTGCCACGAGGGTTCTGGTTTCATACTCCACTGGCTCTGCTGGCACCAGCCTGGTGCACCCAGTGACCCAAAACACGGGGACAGTACAAGTCCCCATTGTGCAGCCTCCCACTGCACACCAGCACAGGAAATATTAGGTTTGTAAGTGCCATTTACCAAATAATAATTTGTTTTTATACAAGGGCAGCGATCTAGATGAAATATTTACTTTTCCACTAGCAGTTGGGTTCCAATAGCCTGTAACCCGTGCTGTCTGCCGGGCCTGCTGAGTTCAACAGGTTCCAGGTGAAAATGACTTCCCGAGCTGGGGAAGGTGATAAATCCCAGACTGTCACTTGGAAAAGCCTTTGGTAGTAAGTCAGCAGCAGCAGCAATGCCAGTGGAAATGTTGTTGCCTCTAAAAATGTGGTTCCCTTTAGCTGTTACGTCAGTGGAAGGCTGTGCTGGGGTGGAACAGGCTTGGCTGCCTCTTGGCCAACAGTTGTGTTGGGAAATAAAATTCAGCAAAAAGGAGTTTACTGGAGAAATGAAATAAACAGGCCTGCTTTGTTTTCAGTGATCCCTTTCCATTTGCAAAATCCTCCCTACATTGGATGCTGGGCCTCTTTCCATTGCTGGATCCAGCCCAGCAGGGAGTTTGTTGTCTACGTCTTTATTTGAACCCCAGTTTCCATAAAAAAGAGGAGAATAGCCTACAGTTTTCTGCTTTTGTTTTTGCTTAGGTGAAACAAATCTAAGCAAAAGGAATCTGATCATAATGGTTCGCTCTCAGTTGCTTGAAAAGTTTCCTTCCTGCTGGGCTCTAATTAGCTCAGAGCCTTAAAAATTATTATTTCTCACCGTACCTTCTTTCTGTGCTCCAAAGCCCACTGGGATGCTCATCTTATACACCACATCTTATCCACATTTGGGACAGTTTGACCTCTCAGAAGTTTCTCATGTCCACCCTCTCATAGCTATTTTTCACCTGCCAGTGACAATTTAAATCCTGCCTGGCTCTTCCTCCTGCTCCCCGCTGGGCTCCCTTCCTCCCTCCCTGCTGTTTGTCAGCATCACTCTGGAGACAGCTAACGAGGTGGCAGTTTCCTAATCTAGCTTTTAAATATTCATTTTAATTGCACACAGGAAAACTAGGCTGCAGGATAAAGAAATGCTCCCTGGAAACAGTTTGCTTCTTGGTTCAGGTAGTCTCTGTACTTAGAGAAAGTATCTTTCCTTCAAAGGAAAAGTGCGGCTTCCTTTCTTCCTCCTGAAAACACAACCACCAGCACTTTTCACTGGGTGAATTCTTTCCTCTGGTTCCTCCTTTATCTCAAGTAAAGCTGCTTGCTGTGTAACGTGGGGTAGATTTTGTCAAAGAGGGCAGAACTCTTCCCCACTATCCATCATGAGTCACCACAGTCAGAAGTGGTCAAATTTTGATAAAAGTGCAGATTGCCTGCTTTTAGTAGCTTTAAAGAAATGCTGCAAACTGGATTTTCCTACAGGAGCATTATAATAATGACTTTGTCATGAGCTTTCCTGCCTGTGTGCACAAGCATCGCTTCCCATCTCTTCATTTGAAGTGTCCTCTCCACTGTGTATATATTTTGCCTCTTTCTCCATTGTTTCACTGTTATTGATGCATTTCCACTGTGTTTATATTTTGCCTCTTTCTCCATTGTTTCACTGTTATTGACACATTTCCAGTACTAATCCAGATATGATCCTGAGGGTTTTCTCCAGTCAAAGAAAGCACCAACTTTTTTTGCTTAAGAAAATATGTTCATATTTTCTTTTTATACTTTAAGTACTACCATCCATACCTGCAGCTCCTTCTGAGCTGTTTATGGTGTGTGTTGGAGTAACTTTACCAGGTTTGACAAATGTGTGATTGCAGGAGCCCCTCTGAGCACAATGAACAGAATAACATGAGAAAAGCTCAGACACATCTCCAGAAAACTGTCATCAGTTAAATGACACACACCCTGCACCTCCTATCAGCCAGAGACCCTCTAAAACAGTATCTTCTTATGAAAATAACAGACTTTTGTCTTTCTCTGTAATTTGTCTTCACGTCAACATGTTCAAGCCAAAGCCAGGAGTGTCTTTTCAAGTCTCTCCTTACTTTCCTCATGTCACTTCCTTAGACAATATGAAAGCAAACTTGACTTCATTAGCCTTGAGGTTTGTAGGCAACCAGGCACACCCACTACCCAAAGAATTTCACTTCAGTATTGGTCTGAACATATAATTTCCAAATTGCTTTGATACCAAGCCATAATTTGCAACATTCCTGTTTGATATCGAGTCTCTCCCTGCTGATAAAATGAGTGAAACTGAGATAACTTGCTGAACTTCTACAATCATTTACGAACAGCCAAGGCCAGGTGGTTCTGGTATTATAAATTATTTTACCAGTTGAACCATTATGAAAAACCCCAGGAGTTTAGGGAGCTGGTGTCTGAGCATGCCACTACTGGAAATGAAATTTTAGAATTGGATCATGCCTTTGCTGTGCAGCTATATTCCTAGTCAGTTCTGGTGGGTTTTTCTCAGTTTTGAAAGCAAAAGTGAATCCATGGGTTTGTTACTGTCCACTGCAGTCACCTGTTGTGTTGGTGAATCGGTGCAAGAGGGTCACATGAGGATGGATTTCTTCTTGCACTGAATCTGTGAGCCCACACTGATTGACAATGCAGAAAGAGGATGAAAAAATATTTCTGTGGAAAGGACTTCTGCTGCTCTGCGAGCCGTAGAACACATACCCACTGCCTTGTGCAGAACCCTTGATGCTGCTAGAATCTATATATTGCATTTACATCACACCTTTTTGCCTTTTGATGTTGGCCATCTCCTCCTTCCCACCTCCAGGAATGGAGAATTCATCTCCCAGTGCGGGGAAGGCAGCCAGCATTCCTGACTCCTACAGTGCATTCCCCAGGCTGTCCCACTTCCCCGGGCTCGGCTGTGGGTGGCTTCCTGATGGGGCAGAGTGTGGGACATCTGGGTTGCTCGTGTTGCACGTATTTGGCAAATATTCCACAGCATCTCTCCCCTCTCCTCGCTTTTTCTTTGTAGGGTGCCTTGTGCTGCAGCTCTGCATTCAAGTTTGGCGCTCGGTCATTTAATGCAGTTGACTGGAGGCTTTCAGTGGTTTCACAGGAGTTGTGGAAAAGTGATTGCACACAGAGCTTCCCCTGGGGTTTCTGACACTGTGACTGACAGGGCCCTCGGTGCTCACTGAGCTTTTGTCTCTCTTCCCTCGTGGGTGGGAAATCCCACCCAGCTATTCCGGGGTTTGGTCTTTTTTCCACCCTACCATTTAGATTCCCTTTTCATCTTCTGAGGAAATGCGTGTCACATTTTTGTAGGACTCGTTCTCACCCACTTCAGGCAGTGCTGAAAGCAAACAGCTTGTTACCCTTCAGCTTGTTCCTTCTGCTGTGCCCCGGGGTGCTTTCCAAAAACAAGGAGCTACAGATGGAGCGCAGCAGCCTCTGTGCAGTGAGCAGTCCTTCTCTGCCCGCCGCTGGTTCATTCATGCTCATTGTGCTCCTTCTGCAACAGCTCTCTGTGTTCTGAAACCAGACTGAAGCAAGTGAGAAAGAGAGAAAGAATTTTGTATGTCCAAGAAGTGGATTTAATCACTTGGAGGGTGAAGAAACGCCTTAGTGCAAACATTTTCATGGAGACATCCTCAGATAAATTTATTCTTGCTTTAGGGTCACAGCTCAGCTGTGATCATGAGAAACAGCCAGTGTGAGACAAGTGGCTCCTGTAGAGAGTCACTGATCCATGTTGTACAATGAGTGTTTTTGGTTATATTTATATTCAGCTCTTCACCAGGGATTGATTGAAGGAATTAAAGCAATCCTTGACTCCTGCTGATGTTGCTGGCAGGTAGGAAAGAATTTGTGAGGGTGTGGAAATGCTCAAGATGTGGTTGGATGCCTGCGTGGAGATGGGATAGTGCTTTAAGGAAGGAGACAGGAAAGATTCATGTAAGATGCTGAATGGATCTTGGAAAGGAGGGAGTAGTGACATCAGGAGGCAGAAGGGTGTTTTCCTGAGGTAATGCTACCTCTTCAATGCTGAGTTTCTGCCAAATTTATTTGTATATATATTGATCAACGTCAGCATTTTGTAGGACTTTGTGTTTGGTGGAGCACTCCTTTTCCTGCCCCTGTAGCCTCAGAACCTGCCAGCTTGTAGAAGAAAAGGTGAAGCTTTTTTCAGGAAAAGGCTGATATGCAGGGACCACATCCTGGAAATCAGAAGCAGTGGAGGGAGGCCCTTGCCATGGTGGATGTTCAGTTGTTTGGCAGCTGGGATTCCTTTGTCTCACCAAAGGTGCTGGAATGTGTCAGGCAATGCCTGTCCTGCCCACTCTGTGAAACAGCAGGAGCTGCTCTGAGGGAATCCCATGAGCAAATGGGTGCTGGAGAAAAGAATCAATAATGTGAGCATGTGATGTTGCTGGGGAGAGGATCCTAAGATGGTTTACCCTGTTCTTCATGGCCTTGGTCAGGCTTCAGTCAAACCATGTAAAGCTCTGGTGTTTATGGCAGTGAGTTTTTGACTGTGAGACCACAGTGGGTGTCCCTGCCATGTCACTCTCTTGTGCTGTCTGTGCCTGCCATGTCACACATGTTCTCTGTCCCTGCCATGTCACTCATGTGCTCTGTCCCTGCCATGTCACTCATGTGCTCTGTCCCTGCCATGTCACACTCATGTGCTCTCTGTCCCTGCCATGTCACACTCATGTGCTCTCTGTCCCTGCCATGTCACTCTCATGTGCTCTCTGTCCCTGCCATGTCACTCATGTGCTCTCTGTCTCTCCCATGTTGGTATCATGTATTTTCTGTCCCTGCCATGTCACTCTCATGTGCTCTCTGTCCCTGCCATGTCACTCACATGCTTCCTGTCCCTCCCATGTTGCTATCATGTATTTTCTGTCCCTGCCACGTCACTCTCATGTGCTTTCCATCCCTGCTATGTCACTCATGTATTTTCTGTCCCTGCCATGTCACTCACGTGTTCTCTGTCCCTTGTGGCACAAGCTCATACTTTGCTGCCTTCCAGATTCCAAGGCAAAAGAGCTAATTCTTTTTAAATGAAAACCATATCATAAAGGGCTGGATCTGTCATGCAGCTGAATAAACCACAGCTTTCCACACTGTTATTCACCATAGGCGTTCGTGTGTTCTCACTCGCTGTTGTTGACTTCTTGGCTGCTTGATGAGTAGATAACCATATAAAATATCTGGTTACTTCATTATTGGAGAGTGACATAAACTTGGTTATGAAAACAAGAGTCCAGTAGTCATGGCTCCCTTTAAAAATGTTGACTTTCCTGATTAAAAAAAACCCCAAAAGTACAGCACCCATCCTGAACACCCCTGTTCTAGATAACACTGTGTACACAATGACCAGCCTCAGTTACTTCCAATGCTTTGAGGTGGATCATCTCCCTCTCTTCATCACAGCTCCCCAAAGTGTTCCTGAGAATTTCTGGAATAGTCAAAGCATATTTAAGAAACAGTGTTTACATGTTTGAAAAGCAGAGAGTGAAAAAGCCTGCTTTCCATTAAGCCAACGGCCTCAGTGGCCGCTGGTTTTGTAGGAAGGTTGCACAAGATGTTTCCTTGCCTCTTCCCTCAGTGAGAGCCCAGCTCACCTCAGCATTTTCCCAGGATTTGTTAGCTTGTCCAAGCCTCCCTTGTCCCTCTCTGACATCTCTGGCCATCTCTGCCTCTCTTAGAGGCATCACCTTCCTGGGTCACCCTCTCAAAATTACTGCCCTCACTTTGCACTGCAGCTCCTATTACAATTCCAGCTCGAATGAACACCCCCGCTTCACCCCTTCCTCTGTTACACCTTTATTCTCAACTGGATGGAAACCTCATAACTTGCAAGATGATCAGCATTTTATATTGAAACATTGAACATGTTGAACCAGTTCAGAAGTAGGCATCTTTCCAGTGATGCAGCTTCAATTTCAAATGTTAATAAAAATTCCTAACATTGAGCTCAGCTTGGGAGAGGACAGCTCACAGGCTGGGTGATGTGGGGTGCTGTCTCCCACTCCTGATTCCAACCCAGCCCAAGGCAGGGGCTGCTAAGAACTGTCACACCCTTGCTCAGTGACCTGTTTAGATTTGAGTTAATTGGCCGTGTTTAATGTTCTCAGCTGCCAGCCACACACCCTGTGTAACCTCCTTCCATACCAGCATCTTCCTTTGTGGCTGACTTTGGATGCACTGCAGAGATGGGATTCCCTTCTCAAACCTTCATTGAGACCTGGTAGGAAGTGGGAAGGGGAGGAATTTTGTCCTTCCTATGGAAAAACAGATGGAATTTGTGCATCTCTCAGTTGCTGTCCTCCCGTGGGGCACTGTCATCCTGCCCACACTTGCAGGCCAGAGCAGATAAATTACAGCTCCCCTTCTCCCTTACCTCTCCCACTCTGCGAGGATGTTGTTCAGACTGCCCTCCTTTTGCATTTATTTTTCTCCAGTGGGCTTTAGAAAGAAGTCTTGTGTTTAGTCCTGGCTCTGCATTTGGTGCTGGATTACTTGTGGGTGAGTCATGGCAAGCTGGGTCACAGGAATGATTTCTCTCATATTCTCTTCTGGGAAGGTCAGTGGTGACATGCAGGGCTGGTACTGCCCAGCTTGTGGCAATGCTCCCTTGCAGAAACAAAGCCTTTAGGAGAGCATCTGCAGGGTAAGGCATGGTGCAGGTGGAGAAAACGTGCTGTCCAGCAATCAGGCATCAGCCAAAAATGTAAAAACCTTACTGGTCCCACTGAACTTCTCCCTTGGAGCACGAGATCTCTCTGCCTTCTCCTGTCCCCCCTGTATTTGGGATAGCTGTAATGGGTTCTTTGCTCAATTCTCTGAGGCCGTGTTGGTCTGCAGGGCTGGCCCCAAGGAGCTCTTCCTCTTTAATGTGTTGCTGAGCTAACGCAGTTACAGCTCTTTGTGAGTTGGTTCTTTGGAAAGACTCCTTTGGATTTCTGTCTGTGGGAGGGAGAGCCTGCTGTCCTCATTTCCTTCTTGGCAGCTGGACATCCTCCCTGCCCTCTGGAGGAGCAGTGCCTGAGGTAACTGCAGTTGTGTGGAGAGCAATCAATTGTTTGTCATGCATGTTTAATAAGCAGCTGGGGTGACAGCCAGGACACCTTGGGTAGCTTTGATAGCCATGAGTTTCTAAAGTGATCCAGTGTTTGACTCACGCTGAATTATTTGCAGGCAAATGGAATGGTTTGACTTTCAGAGGCAGGTGATGGACGTGGTCTTATTTCATGGCATTTCCACTTCTAGGTGTTCCTTTTTCAGGTTTCCCTTCTTCGTATTTCTTTCTTTCAGTTGCCAGCCTTTTTCTGAAGAAAAAGTGCTGCTGCTGCTGGTATTTTCTATCAAACTTACCTCTTGTCCCAACTTCCAATCTCTCCCTGCAAAGGAAGAGTGAATGATAAAACTCCTTGGGATTTCTCCAGTGGTCTCTTACCAGCCAGAGCTGCCACTGTTGAAAAGATTTTAAGCATCACCTAAATCAGTTTCTCCCTTGATAATGCCCTTGGCATTATCCTCTAACTCAGATTTAGTTCTTTTATTGAGGGTCATAGTGGTTCTGGTGAAGGTTTGTGTACATGACCTCAAGAACCTGGAAGTGCAGCAGTGCACTGGATGCAGCAGGAGGCTTTCCACGGGCTTTGGTGCACTTTGGCTCAGGCTTGTAAAGAATAACAGGAAACTCTGGAAAACTCACCAAGGGTAAACAGAGCAGTTTAGTTACATTAGCTGTCTAGAGGAGAAACTCCATTAATGACCCAAACAAACAAAGCAAGTGCATTCGTTCAGCATTGCTGTGGGAAAACAGAGGGCTGATAATTGAGTTTAGCTTAGAAGAGTTACACAAGAAATTGGCCAGCTCAGGCCCAGAGTGTAATTCTGGCATCCTGACCCAGTTCTGATTGCTGCACAGGCTTCAGGGAGGCCGGAGCTCCCAGAGACTGCATGCTATTTTTTATTCACAGCAGTGCTACTTTAAAGCCTTGCTCTCCAAAAAACTGCATCAAAGAGATCTGTTATTGCTGCCTCCCTGAGACTCCTGATCAGATTTGCCTTGCTGTGATTATGTTAACAGTCAGCACTCAAACTGGTCAGTCAGCTTGTTTCTGGCCCCACACATGATGAGCGACAGTAAATGTGCTGCAGGACTCCTCCGTGGTGTCTCTCACTGTAAGCAATGCATTATTTATGTTAGCAAAGAAGCTGGAGTGTGAAACCAGAGTCCCAGAGTCTCTGAGTAAACACGGAATGAAAGGAGTTGAAGAGCTGACAGACTGAGCTGCCCTTGCTTGCCTTTGTGGAATCTCACTGTCTTCAGGAGGAGAATGTGATGAACTGAAAGGCTGACTGTGGTAGTAACAGCACAAGGGGAAACTGAGTCCTGCTCGTCCATAATGGCTCTGTAAAGGGTAACAGGCAGCATCTGTTTGTGGCTTCTCATGAAATGGACTTTTATGTCTCAGGGAGCACACAGGGCAGTGCAGCGTCATTTTGACATTGCTACTTCTAATCCAAGAGCTTTTCTTATCAACTCTTTGTTCAAGATCAGTTCATGTGAGAATAGAACTTCCCATGGCAGAATATTTCAAGAGTCTGATTACCTGCTTCTAATTCCACGTGAATTCTGAATAGCAGGTAAGATTAGATGGTCACAAATGAAATGTAAACTCTTGATTCAGTTTGCACTGGTGTTTAGTACAAACACACAGAGATCTGTCCCATTTATTTCTGTTAAATGGAGGGGGACTATTCATTAGTGAAAAGAATCAGCATGGCATTTTACTATGTGTTTAGGAAAACCTGGTCCCTTTGATGTAGCTGAAGACCCTTGAACTTCAGAAAAGAATGTGTTAGCTTGCTAGGGTATGCCTTAGTCCTGCAGGTCATTTAATCATTTTCTCAAGTGAGTCATTGTAAGGTAAAGTAGATGCTGAGAAAAGTTCTGCATTGCCAATTAAAACAGGCTCCAAAGGTGTTGCTGGTTTCATTCTACCAGAAACTCATCACTGAGGGGCCAGGAGGGGTTGTCTGTGTACCTCGAGGCCAGATCCCAGGCTGATATAAACTGGCAAAGCTCATTTGCTTTGTACAATAAAGGTATTCCTTTCAGGCTCAATTCCTTTATTCTTGTGACTTGTAAAAGAATTTCTTTTAAGAAAACAGGAATGATTCAGGAATGGATAGATTTCCACACGTGTAAGAATTGAATGAATTTCAGAAGAAGCCTGTAAATAACTTGAGGTGTGAGTTCTGATTCATTCTTTATAGAGAATAGATTTTTATCTGCCTCAAACCCCTTGCAAGATAAAGGTGAGTAAAGACTGGCAGCCTCAGCATTTGTCCTAGCAAGACATCTTCCATGAGATCAGGTTTAAAATAAAGTTAAGGACAGGAATGTACTAATTAGTAAGTGCCACCCTGATTTTTTGCCAACAAATCTCTCTTTCAATATATTTGACAAAATATAATTTAAGCTAATCAGAATGCTAAAGCATTTCTTAGTTAACAGCCCTAGACCAGACACTAGTCTTTTCTGGAAGGGATAAAATCAAGGATCCTAAAGCACTCAGAAAGTCAGGAAGATTATTTGTTTTCAGCATTTGAGGTGGAACAGCTGATATGGTGACCGAGAGGCCACTGAGGAAGCTGCCAGAGCAGGAGGGCTGCCAGATCCCACCCCACAGAACCAGAGTAGAAATCTAAAAAGGACCCAGCTTTGAATCTCAGCTCTGTGGCAGTCACAAGGCAGACAGGCTGCAAGAAACCTTGGAAACCTGCCTGCTCTCCCTTAGAAAAGTTAACAGGATTGCTGCATGCCCACGAGCCTTATAAACTGGCATTTTGGGGCAAAATTTGTTCTGGAAGATTCCTGACAAGCTCACATCCCTCACTTCATGGTACCGAGCCCTTCCTTTCCTGACTTTTAGGAACACAAACTTTACATGGGCTTATTTGCATTGGAGAAATACTGTTGGAACTTCAATGCTAGCATGTGAGGAGTTTTCTCTGTGTGTAGAAACAACATGGGTAAAATATTTGGAGTGAAACCCAGGCTCCATTGAAGTCAATGGCAAAACTCCCATTCACTTCAGTGGAGCAGGAATTTCACTCTTTACTGTTTTGAAGTTAGAGTTACTAATAGACTGTTAGATTATTCCTGCGTGCATCAAACAAAATGTGCTTGATGTTAATGTTTCTGCAGTGTTCAAAAACCACAAAGGCTTAAAAACAAGAATAACTATGAACTTCTGAGTCTAAAAGTTATATTAAATGTAGTTTTGCTAGAAATAATAATAATAATGTCCCTGGAGATAAACCTAAAATAATAGACTCCACCATATAATCTTTACTTTAAGCTAAAAATAGCAGAGATGATGGTTTAATCTAAGCCATAATTATCAAAGTGCTGAAGTGGGTTTTGGTTCATTGCAACTAGAAGTGGATGTCGTGTTTGGGCTCTGAACAGTCAAGTCCCACGACGGGGGAGAAGCAAAGCCAAGAGCACAGTCAGAAAGCAAACAGGAGCCTCAGATTTGTAGGAAATAGCATGGATTAAACAGTGCCTATTTAAAGGGACTGCTCCTGGCTTGCTCCAGCCAGCCAGCTGTGAGTCCTGAGTTTTCAGCCCCAAAATTGGTGATGTTTTGCTAGAAAGTGACCCTGGCAATAGAAGGCACCTTTCTTCTGAAAGTTGTTTTCCTTCTCACCTTGGAACTGAAGGAGGAATGTTACTGTTTCAAAGATTACTACTCTGTATGATTCTGAAAAAGGGTTTTAGTGTTCTTTTTGAAGCAGGATGGAAAATCCTTCGCTCACTTTCACTCTCAGGCAGCTTGGTATGATGAGCTGAGTGTAGCAGGTGACTTCGGTCACACCATTTCTCCCTGTTCACAAAGTTTTACCTGCAGCAAAGTCTCACCTTCCTATAGTGGCAGCAAGGATTTATTCTGAACCTGGACCTGCTGTAGCAGCCCAATGGTGAAGACTCCCCTAATGATGGAAGGGTCCTGAGGGGGAAGCTGGATGGAGGTTGAAGTAACACTTTTCTGTTTCTAGGTACTTCTGGAAATCCTCACTGAATGTATTTGAATTCTTCCATGTGTTTATACAGCACAGCCTGCTGTTAGTTTAGATGGTTTGTTTTGCTGAGTAGGTCACCCTCTGTCCTTGCTGAGATGGGCATGGAGCAGTCTTGGTGCTTGTTTGGACCGTGCTTGCAGAAATGGGGCCTGGCTTTGCCTCAGCTTTGTCTAAGCACTGCTGTTACAGAATCTGAGGCTAATTTAGGTTGGAAGGGCCACTGGAGATCATCTGATCCACCCCACCACTCCAAAAAGGATCAGCCTCAAAGTTAGATGATTGTACAATACCACCAATTTAGAGAAGTTTTTTTCCTAACAGTATATTCCACATTCACGCTGATGCAAGAACAAAGTAGGCCCATCTCTAGACCATTCTCCCAGTGTAATTATAGGGGTCCTGTCTACTAGATTTTGGAAAGCAATGCAAAATTTTCAGTAAATATTCCAGCAGGTACCCTTCTCTGAGCTACATCACTTCTCCAGGTTCACTTCTCATAAACCCCAAGAGGAAAGTCCATAAGAAGCACATTTAAAAGTTTCAAACACCCAGATACCAAACACTTTGTGAAATTAAGGCAATGGATAAATTAAAGGAACCTCTAGTTCATTTATTTAACAGATGCCTGGGGCAGTACATGACTGATTGTGTGTTGTATGTGCAGCCTGTTGTCCAGTTGTTAATTGCTGAGAGCGTCATTGCTGAGGGCAGTGGGAAATGAGAAACCCACATCATAACTTGATAGTTTTTTTCTCTTGTATTGTTCTAATCCAACAGCATGGGAATGAGCCACGATGATGATCATCAGCCCTGTGCTGGGAGGTCTCACATTATGTCTGGAGAATGGGTGAAGGGCAGGAACCCAAGTGACCTTTCCTGGTCTTCGTGCAGCCGAGATGACCTCGAAAACTTCCTAAAGTAAGAATTGTGCTGAGTGTCAAAAATCCTACCAGGCAAGAATCCGCTCTGTTGCTTTGAAGTGAAAGTATGAACAATTTTCCTTTTAAAGAAATGTACATGTGTCATTAGAGTGTGCAAATTTCATTCTGTCTCCATTGCATAGCCTCTTGAAACTGAGGATTGAAGAGAGGCAGAAGAATTATGTACAGTTATCAATGTGCTGATAACATCTTTAAAAAAATCCCCTATCACCTGCTTTTTACAGAAAATGCCCTTCAGTTTTGCTGTGACAGAAATCTGTGTGTAGGTAGCCTGCAGAAATCTCTGTTAAAGATGCTGCAGTTTTATGCTGTGGCTTTTGCTGTCTTGTTATTAAATAGCTTTTATTTTATTGAAGCTTGACTTTGCCCGAAGGTAATTCTGATGTATTGTCTCACTCCTCAGTGAGTGTTGGTCTAAAACAGTTCACTATAAACTTATTTCCCACTGCATTCATGTTTCAGCTCATCATAGTCCATTGTTGAGGAAGGATTTCTGTCCTGCTGCTTGTTAAATCTCATGTACTACAGGAAGCACTGGAATTATCTGAACTTTGCAGTTCTAATCTTAAATCTACAGTGCAGCTCTAACAAACAGTTCCTGGCACAGTGCTTTGTGCTAGGAGTGGGTTCAGCATGGAAAATTTCCCACTCTGGGGGTTAGAGGTGGGAAAGAAAGGAAAACAATGAAAGAAAATGGGATATTTACTGCCACATTAAAAACATGAATTAGAAAAAGAAATTGTATCTGAACTCATCTGGCATATGACAGTGATCTTCCAATTTGTAAAAGATTGTTGTGAAGGCAGAGAGAAAAATTTTCCCTTTATGCCTGCGATGGATAAGAAAAAATGTCAAGGGCTCAGAATTCAGCTGGGGGGATTGAGGTGAGACATGATGGAAGACTTTCTAGCTGTCATTTTAAGGCTAGTGGAGCTTTGGGCAGGATTGCCTGAGGGCAGAATTGAGTCTCTGTCATATTTCTAGGCAGTTTAGACAAATGTTTAACCCAGAATGTTGTGAATGTCGTTTGTCCTGCCTTGAGGCCTGGGGCCATGGGTGAGTTCCCAAGGCCCTTTATATCCATAGTTCTCAATGATTTAGCAGACTTCCAGGGGAAACCCACAATTTCACTGTGAAGAGAGGACAGCGGCTCCTCTGTAGCAGTGATCTAACACTGCAGTTCAGAGGTGCTTTCCCTAAAGGGTATTTTTCCTTGCTGCCCTGCCCAGGTCCAAGGTGAGCACCTGTCTGCTGGTGACAGACCCCCGCAGCCAATATTCCGTGCGGCTCCCTCACAAGCTGCCGGGAATGCACTACAGCGCCGACGAGCAGTGCCAGATCCTTTTTGGCACCAACGCAACCTTCTGTAAGGATATGGAGGTAAGAGCTCGTGGGTTGTAGCTTGGAAACAAGGTGGGAAGTGGAAATAAAGCTGCCAAGCTCTGGGGAAGAGCAAAGGAGTCTGTACTTCCCTCAGTTTCAGCGCTGCTGGTGGAAAATCAAACGGCCTTGAGCGCCGTGTCAGCAGCTCCTGCTTAGGCCTCATCCTCCTTTCCCCACACTGCCCTTGGTAATCTCCCAGAGCAGAAAAACTGGTGTTTGCACTCTGTTCCCTTTTGACATTGTTTTGCTGAAATGCTCTGTGGAGATTGTTTTCCTGGAAGTTCAGCTGAGGTGAAAGTCTCTCCTCACAAGAGTGTTTGGCTACTTCCACAGAGGCAGCTTCGATGGCTGGCTGGGTGTTCCACAGGCTGCACCTTCAGACCTCTGCAGTGTTCTCAGGAGCTGACTCTCAGCTCTGTGCTGAGGAAATATTGATGTCTGCTTGTTCCCTGAGGCCTCACAGAATTCTGTGTGTTTTCTAAGCAACAAGATGTTTAATCAGGATTTGGGTGTAGCGTGGCTTGTGTCGTGTGGTTGGTTGGCAAAATGGAAATACTGATTGTTGCTGTTTCTAGAAGTAGGTTGTATTTGAGATGAGGCTGTTGGACTCATCCTCTGGAATTTAGACAGCCAAACTTCTCATAAGGTTTTATACATAATCAGGTATTTTAATTCTGAGCAGATCTTATCCCCTGCTTTAGACAGGGAGTGGGGTAGTGCCTACTTCCAGAGTGGCCTTGGAGATATCAAAAAAAAAGTCGTGAAGCTGTGTTGGGTCACCAGCACCAGCTGGCAGCATCCCCTCCTGTACAGATAGGCAAGAAGCAGACAAGTTCCTTGCTTTAAATAACTGCCCATTTATATTTTTTGCTTGTCCTTCATTCCCATGCTGAACAAGCTTGAGATCTTAAATCAAGGTTAAGAAAAAAAAACAATCATCAGAGGTAACTGAGGTTTCTAAGTGCCAAATTACTAAAACTGTCGAACACATGCAAGTCCTGGGAAAATGCTCTTAGTTTCACATTAGCTGTTTTATTTATTTTGGACTTGGAAGCTAGCTAATATAAAACAATAGGAAAAGAATCTGGATAGGTTGTATTTCCCAGCTCCATCAAGAAAATGCAGACCACCAGGACTACTGTACTGGATGCAAAGTATTAGAATATAGGTCTGTGAAGGAAACCTCAGATCTACCCAGCATGACTCAAGTTCTTCCACTTGTGTGGGTGTCACCCAGCTGGACTGCTCTTGGAAGAGATTTTTGCTGTTTCCCTTGTTGTGATAAAAACCCATTTTGTTTCTGGATATTCCAGTGCCTGATGAGAATGTCAGCCTGCTGGTAGGTGGTCAGTATTTCTCACACAGGAGCTGCATGTCCAGTCTGGAATTGCTTCAGGAACTTGTTGTTTGCCAGAATCATGTGCCAAGAGGCACTATTCTCTGTGAGGTACAGACAGCAGGTGTTTGTGTCTCAAAAAGATTTTTCACCAGTCTAATTATTTGACACTTTAGATCACAATTAAAAATGTGCTCTTTTTCTCCTTCTCTCCTTTCTCCTGAAAAAGAAGCATATTTTGTGAGGACATTAGTACTTCCTAATGAAGAGCCTGGTAGAACTTCATCAGATGAAAACTAAATTGCAGTCCCTTATTTAGAATTATTTCTGCATTAAGAATTATCATTCACCCTGTGAAGCTCTCCTGTCACATGCCACTAATTTAAACAAATATTTACATCCTGTTGCTCTGAATTAGTGTTTGATGGCAAGGAAAGGAAATTCTTTAGAGGAAATGATAACTTTTGATTTTTAAACCTCTGAGGTTTATGTTCTTTTCACCTTTGTGTTCCTCAGGCCTCATCTGCAGGATTCTTGTATCATAAGTCTCAAAGCTGTCTACAAAAATATGAACCAAAAAAAAATTGGCACTGGTCACTGGCATTAGCTGTAGAAATTATTGGCAAATACAGCTGTCTCCTCTTTTAGCCAATGGTAATGTGGTATTTTTAATTCAATAAAGTATTAAAAAAATCCAAATGTAAAAGCAATAAACATTTGACAGTAAATATTTGTTACGAAAAGGAAATAAACTTCAGGAAATGAGCCTGCTCAATCTTTTTATGATTACATGTGTCTGCTGCCTATTTTCTTATATAATAAAGGAGTTACATTACAATATTTCTTTGGAGATAGTTGAGCTACATAATTATATCAGGCAAACTAGAGGCCCTATATTCAAAAATGTCATGCAGTTTGGTTTAGAGAGGTTAGATGATTGCAAAACTTCAACATTTTTAAGAAGCTGCTGAAAATTTCTGTGCAGTAAACTCTCTCCTTTAACAGCATCAAAGCCCAGTTTTTTGGAGGAATGTAATCTTTGCTTTCAGAGAGAGTCAGGTCCCTCAATGCTTGGCAGTGACTGGGCCTCCAACACCAGTCCAACAAGATAGTTAATCCATGAATATTCATCCTTATCTGAATGTTTGAGATTGCATCCCCAAAATTCTTCTTCCATTTTGTTTTTAAGGATAACTCAGATGCCTTAGAACAACACTGTAGCTCTCAGGTTTGTGTTTGCCAGACCAGCTATCCTGCAGCTATCCTGCTCCAAATTTACAGAACAGAAATTAAAACATGTGAGGAAGGCTCAGCTTTACATACACCAAACCTCGACATTCCTTTCTCCTTTCCTTCCACATTCTAATGTACCAAAAAATGAGTTTATGATAGTCAGATCCATAGTCTGTTGTAATCTGTGACCTCCAAGATGTACAATTCAGGATCTGGTTCTGTAACATCAGTGTCTGGTAAGATTTTCTCGTGCTTGTCACCTCTTTAAGGAGCTGTGAATCAGGCTTTTAGCCTGGGTTCCTGTTAGGGCAGGGAATAGTGTCCAAGGCCAGGCTGGATGGGACCTGGAGCACCCTGGCATGGTGGGAAGTGTCCCTGCCCGTGGCAGGGGTTGGAATTGGATGGACTTTAAGGTCCCTTCCAGCCCAAACCGTTCTATGGTTCTATGATTTCCTGTATGTTGGTGAATCTCTCAAGACCCTTCAGTAGATCCCCCGTCATATCCAAGTTTTCTCCTGGAACAGGCAGAGGGATCAAAGTGCATTCCCATGGTGATTTCTGTCCCTCTTTCCCACTGCAAGTGTCAGGCACTGTCTGATGCGTGCAAGTGCTTCTCCAGCAGGATGTTCAAGAGTGCTGGGGAGCTGCACAGAGCTGGGACAGCCTTGGCCCACCTAAGAGGTTACACAGTGGCCTTTATTTTGAGGCAGACAAGTCGCTTTTAGCAGAAATTAACTGGATGGCTGTGTCATTCTCAAGCTCTGAGCAGTCACGGTAATTGCAGGAAAGGCTGGACAGAAATGCACCCGTGGCACTGCACAGGGTGTCAGCAGTGCACCCCAAACGCTGAGATCCCGGGGGGCTCTGCCTGCTGAATGCTGATGTGAGTGCAGGGCTAGCACGGCAGCAGTTGTGCAAATCACAGGCAATTCAACCTGTCTGACCTCTGTCCTTCAGCTCCACGCTGGGCTATGAATCAACTATTGTGAATTCATTTGACCCCTCCAAGAGAGGAAGCAGAGAGCTCCAGCCCCAGCCAGGCGATGATGCCTCGAGAGCAGGAGTTAACCCTTGGCTCTCCCTGTGTTTATTCCAAGAGGAAAAGCACTGCTGCTTTCTGCTGAATCTCTCGGGGAGCAGAGATAGTGTTTCTCCCCCAGAAATTCATCAAAACACATTTGAAAGCTCACATGGAAACTTTCAGCGTGTTTCATCTTTATTTTTCAGGCTGGCACGTCTACCAACAGAGGCTTTTGCACTGAAATCATATTTATGGTGGGGGGAAAATAGTGATTTCTATCTCCTGTATCCATTTGGCTTTTTGTTTTATAAGCCTTTTGGCTTATTTATTATTAACACATTTTTGAGGGTTTTTATGTAACTGTTATCATCCAGCATTGTTTTGAATCAAAACTGGGCTGAGGCTGGAGTGGCACTTGGAAGGAGATTAGCATTGCTGCTAAGAGATTTCTTTTCCTGACAAGGGACACTGTCAACTCAGATGTAGCTGGGAATGTGAATTTTGACATAGCACTCTTTTTGGAAATACTAAACTGGCTAGAATTGGCTCCATTGTTTTTCTGAGCTTCAGATTGGTTTTTAACAAATGTAGGTATTTTCCAATATCTACAAGCTGAAGAACAAGGGGCAAAGTTGACTGCAAGCCAAAGGAGACAAAGTCGATTTCTTGGCTACTATGGAAAAGGAGAGAACCAAAAACAAAGTAAAGAAAAAGCCAGCAATTGTAATGATCAAGTGGATTTTATGTTCCCCTTCAGTTTGCATTTTTGATGGTGTGGTGCTGAGTATAATTCAGCAATTGTAGGTCTCTCTCTGTGGTCTTGATCTTGCACAGAGGCTGCTGGAGTGGCCTTTGGGCTCTGTGCATGGCAATCAATGGGCCTCTGTTTGCCTTTTCTCTGCAGGGCCATTTGTGAGATGCAGACCATGATAGCGAGCCCTATTATTTACTATCGTATAGAATATTTACAAGAACGTGGTAATTAGATGGAAAACTGGTTTATCCTGAAAATAATAGGTTGCATTGTCATTTTCTGTACAACCAGGGACTTTGTCTGCATAGTAATCCTAATAAATCTGGAAGAGGATGGGTTGGGTTTTTCTTGAGGCTTGCAGGATAGAAGTCTGGCAATTCTAAAATAAAATGAGCTTTTTTTTTTTTGAGAAGTAAAGGTAACAATTAAGTTAATTGCCATTCTATAGTTTGTAGTTTTCTTCGTGTAGGTTGTTAGAATTCAGACTATTTTCACTTTGCCTGTTTCTATGAAGCTGAAGTGTCCTATTTCACTGCTTCTGTATGTTGCAAAAATACCTTTTTCTTTTTATTTTCAGTGGAAATACTTTTTGTTTAAGAGAGAGAAAGAACAAGAGAGAAGCAGAGTTCCTGCCTGGGCAGCACAGCCCAGTTTACAATTATTGGAATGCTTCAGAAATTTTTGTATGTGTTTCAGTTTGGAAGATGGTCAAAACACATTCTGGTGCAGTGGTTTAAAGAAAAAGAGAGAAGGGAACCAAAATAAAATTATAGAAATACAACGTGGAAATTTCAGAATATAAACATAGTAAACTCTTAACAACAATAGAGAGAGCCTATTAAGAATTAAACACTTGAGCTTGGCAGTTCTTCATTTCTTATTAAGACAAGGGGAGGGAGAAAGAATTAGTGTAGCCTTGTGATGTGGCATCTACAGCTAAAGTCTGAACTTGACAAAATTAGCCAGAATGCAATTGAGTATCAGCCTGAAAATAGTGTGTAACAAGCTTGAAGGGCATTCAGACTTCTCCCACTGGCCTGCTGGGAACTTCCCATCTGCAAAACACTTCAAGAGAAACTCCATGATTTTCACAACCACGTCTGAACAGTGTGTGTACGTATCTATATGTCCCTTGCTTCTCTTTTCCCATGGCCAAGAAACACAATCCATGATTTCATTCTTTTAATTTTCCTATTTTTCTTTCTTAATGGACAACTCTGCCTGTTCAAAAAAAAATCAGTATTTTTCATATTTGACAATCAGGTGTTAAGACCTGAGCAGTTCACTGGGAGCTGTTGAGTGAACATTACTCTTAAGAATAGCTCTTTTAAACATTGGTAGTAAGTCACAGTACAAAATTACAATCATTTAATTCAAAGACTCTGTTCCAGTGCTTTATTCTGTGTGTCTCTATGTCCAGGTTGGACCATACGAAGACACTTCTATGATTTTTCCAGCTGATGTGACACATTTTGTGTTGTGTTCTCTCATTTAAGATGCTAAAACCTGAGCTCAGCAAAGCTGAAGAGCTCACCCAGTGAGAGTTGTGTGTTGGTAGGAAAGTGCATAAAACTTTTTCTTTTCTCCTTGGATTTTTCCGTGTTTTGAATCCCTGGAGCTGGTGACACGAGTGCCCTAAAGGCACTGGGAAGATTTGTATTCAGTATAATGTTTTGCCATAAAATGAGCTTGTGGTATTATGAATACTCTCTCTCCAATCTCTTTCTTTTGACTATTAATTTAATTCCAGGTCCCTGAAAAAAATTAAATAAAACTGGTGCTTTGCAAAGAAATATTTTAGACTGTGAAGGTTTTTTAGTTTTCCTTGAGAGCACCAGAGACAGCTGGAACTAGAGACAGTTTTCCTGTTGCATCATTTGCTTCCCAATGTACAGTTTAAAAAAAAATCAAAACCTGTTTCTATTTCTTTGTGCCTTCCTTGCAGTCTGGGATTCTTCAGTGCTTGTCTGGCACTGTTTTGGAATATCAGCTCTAGACGCAGGTCAGCAGTTTGGCCACTGAGACATGGATCTGAGTTTCACAATTATCTTGTCTGGGTCAACATGTGGCTCCTTTCCAAAAGTGCCTTCCAGTTTTACAGGATTTGAGTTTGGAACACTTTTCATCTCATTTTCAGCTGCGAGAAGCTCCATCAAAACGCTGCTCACCTCCCTTGGGATTGCTGTGGGTTGTTTATGCACCCAAAATTAAAGAGGATGATGGTGTAGAAATTGGGGGCACTGTTTTTTGTCACCTTGTGTAAAGAATTGCTGCTCAGAAGCTGCTGTGAGGCTTTGAGAACATTTACATTGTGCTTTGAAGAGGAAAGCAAGAGTAAATTGTGTGTTTATTATACCTAATAGGTGTTGATTAGGATCCCATTCATAAGCACATTTTCTCTCCTGGATAGCAATATGCTGAGCCAAATCCTTGGCGAAATAAGAGTTCTGATACTTCATTGAAAATCAACCTATTTACAAGCAAGGCTGTGTGTTATGAGGTCTCTTGCCCCTCTCCCTTAAGGATATTTACTCATCTTATTTATAATCCCCTCATTTTGACAGAAAACTTGGTTTCATGGTGGTTTAATTCTGCTGCTAGAAAGAAGAGTTTTCTCTTTCCAGTGGGCAGCAGAAACAAGTTCATCTCCAGGAGAAATAAGTGTTTCTTTCCTTGGATGCAGAAAAGGTGAAGGAGTGAATGTGTGGGGAAGAACAGGCTTCTGTAGAGTTGTTCCATGGTGGGAAGGACTTCTTCATCCGCAGGATTCTCTTTGTGCTTTGGGGGTTTGGAAGCTCCCTTTGCAGGTGATAATCTGAGAGTTGGAGTTGGGGGAGTGTTGTGAGCCCTTCCTTGTGGCCCCATTGGGATCATGGGGCAGGATCACACCGATTTTAGCAGCAGTGGAGATGCAGTAGTCCCCCAGAAGGAGCTCCAGACTCGCCCTGTGGGCAGGGAGCTGGCTGCAGTAACTCTGCCTGCTCCCATGTCCAGCTGCAGCGCTGAGCTCAGCAACCTCACATAAATCCCTTGGCTGAGCCGGCCCGGGCTCTGCACACTGTGAATCTGTGTGGGGATGGAGTCCCAGGGAGGGAAACACCGTCCTGGAGAAGTGTGAGCAGCTGGGAAAGGTGGGAAGGCCGGAGCCAGAGCCTGGCTCTAGCTGGAGCAGGCAGTGACACGGGAGCCTGTGGCTGTGACACTGAGCAGAGAGCTCTGAGCAGCTCTGCTGCAGCTCCTCTCCCAGCAGACTTTCAGCAAGACATTTAATCCCTTTCTGTTCCTCATCTTTCCACCTAGATTGGAGTGATAAAACTTCCTTTATCCCCAAGCTCCCAGGAGTCTGTTTGGCTGGTGAGATCTCTGAGGGAGAGAAAACACCTGGCACAGGGAGGCCCCTTTGTCACATAGATGCCATTCTAATCCCTGTAATCGGAAGCGCCGCTCACCTGCCGAGCACATCTCTCCCAGCTCGGGAGTTTCCAGATCGTGACCTCTCCCAGGACTGGCTCCTAACAGCTGTGCATACAAGCTTTCCTATCTCCCAGGAGTTTCTGAGAGTCTAAAATTTGCACCTTTATAATTTCATTCTATTTCAGTTCCTAATTTTTTTTTCTGTATAAAATTCTTTAAGGGTTCAATTGAAAAAGCATTTCTATTTTTTTTAAGTAATTCTAAATTTTTTATTAAAACACTACTTCTCGACAGCCATCTCGCTTTTAAAAATTTTATTTTGCTCTTGGAAATATTTCAGACTGGGAGCTGATCCAAAGATGACCTTTCCCCACAGACAGTTTCAACAAATCAATATTTTTCCAGTGCGAAATATCTATCATTGGAAAATCCTCACTGGCACTTCTTGAACGCTGTAGAGAATGCTTTGCAGGCAGGGACCTGCTGTCTCAAAGCTGATTGCTGAATGCAGAATTAGCACTAGTACAGTTCTTTGATGGCTTCTTCTGTATCAGTGTAAGCTCCGAGCTGCCACTCACATACAACAACTTCCTTTCAAGTCCTGCCATTTCTCACTTGGATATTTCCCCACAAAACTGGCTGTTTAACCATTAAAAACTCACTGGGACTGCTTTGCTGTTTAATGGGGAGTTTCTTTGGGTTGCTGTTGTAGCTGAGGAGGATACATGATCTCTTTTGAAATGAGCTATTAACATGATAAAACATCTTGGGAACATGCAATCCCAAAGCTGATGGTTTCATCTTTGCTGGGGTATCTGAACACTATTAAATGCAGGGGACTGGGCTAACGAGGGCCTGGGCTTTGTAGTGGTGTGGCACCAGAACACAGAGCAGATTGTTCTGTAGCTGTTTCCTGGAATATGCTTTGCATTTAGGATTTGAATCAAACACAGGGATGCTATAAAAATCCAATGTTTTCCATACCTCGAAGATGGGAGATTTCGGAAAGGTTGGTGTTGCTGAGAGAGGTATTTCCTTTATTTATCTCCCTACAATTACGTGTGTGTGTACATGTATTTATGGGCATAAACACACACATACATACACACACCACACCCACGTACATGTGAATATTTACACCCTCTGTATCCCTACTCTGGGCTCTTTTGCAGTGCAAACACACTTATTTGAGGTGATCTCTGCCCATTGCTTCCCCATGCCATGGCTCATGTGACCTGGCTTTCTCACCTTCCATGTTCTTGTGGGCTGTGGAGGGATTCCGGTTGCCAGACTAAATTGTACAAAAAGCTGCTTCCTTTTTTTGACTTTGTTTCTACCACCATCCACTCTGTCTTCTCAGTTTTGCATCAAAGAGCAGAAATTAACCCTAATTTACTTTTAGTTTGCAGTTCATGATCCAGGGACCTGAAGCTGAACAAACACTGGTCTTGCATAGCGCAGAGATTAGCAGTGGTGCTCATATGTGTCTAGAACAACTTCTTCAGGGATGTAGTGAATTCCATCACATCTTCAGCCAGGATGTTCCTCTGACAGAAAGCAGAAGCAGAGACTTTCACTCTGGGGGCAAAATTTCTGTCTGGGTCATTCAAGAGATCTGGCTGGAGTATTTCTCCTCACATTCTGCTCTGAAGCTTTGTGGTTAAATGCAAGAAAGGGGCTGAAGAGTGGACAAGTGGAAATACTTGCTGTCTGCATCTTTCATTTCCAAAGCTTCCCTTCATTTTACATATCAATATTGTCCCCAGCCACAGTTGGGAAGGAGGTTTTGCTGGTAGTGCCTCCACACTGTGGTTTATTGCCTAGATTTGTGTTCTTCCTGTAGTGCTTATGGATGGTTAATTGATATAGTTTTTGATTTTAGTCCTCTCCAGGATGCAGGGGGTTGAGAAGTTGGGAGTTCTGGGGTGGGACAATGAATTCCTCAGTAAGCTCTGAAATCTCTGCCTTGTCAATGCTTCTGCCTCACTACACCTATCCATAGAACTGTGTGTGATGTCCTCATAGCTAATTGGTGCTAAAGTGCTTTCAGAGCTGTCGGTAAACCACTAATTAGTCACAGTCGTTTAGTCAAAATTACTAAAGACTGATATTTTCCCATAAGCTCTATTTGTTCATAGAAAATGTCTTGAAAATGCACTGATTTAGGTTTCCCTGGAGTATTTGCTGTTGTTTGTTTGTTTGTTTTACAATGACTTTCTGCATTGTGGTTAGTACAGATGCTGAATTGTGCTGTCTGCTTCCAGTTTTTGTGAATGTTCTTTGGGTTTAAATCGTGCAAAATCCTCTTTCCAGAAAGAGATGTGGAAATGGAGCAGGATGCAGACACTGCTGTGATAACTGTTTTGTTTCCGTGGGTTCTACATCATCGCTGGGGCTGGGATTTATCTCGTCTGCACCCTCTCTTGCACAGATCTATTTTATAGAGCCATGATGTGTTTTATAGAGACATACCAACATGCCTGTGCACAGAACACACATGCACCCACAGTCTCTTACATTACACTGGGGAAGAACCATGAGGCTGAAGCGTGTTGACTCAGCTATTTAATGAGGTGCAATAAATCTTGACAAGACCAGCTGGCACTAGAGTCAGGTTTCTCATCTTTTTACCATTACATTGAAATGTGAACAATAGTGGAAAGAAATGTAACTCTTCTTTGTTGTTCTTTTGGTACTCAGCTATGTAGCACTGTATTGAAATCATCCACTTCCATTGAATGCAAAGCCTGGTGGATGCTGTGGAAAATGTTACTGATGCAAAGGTCCCTTTTCCTGGTGCTTTTTCTTAAATTCTGCAAATGTTTTGATCTGGCAGGTGACAGTTGTGGTCAGCACTGAGATCCCTGCAGCACAGCCTGGCTGAGCAGAGCAGGAGCACTGGAAAATGATCCCCAGAATATTCCAAATCTTTGACCCAGCCCATCACCGAGCTCCTCCTTTGCTGCACAGCGCACCATGACATCCTTTCCTCTTTCTCATTCCACCTTCTCCCCAGAGGCATTGCTGGCTGATTATTGCTACCACCAGCTGCAGTTACTTGAGTGTCTTTTCTTAAAAATAGCAGTAATTAAGCATCTTGGACATTTAAGCATTTGGCATGGTTCCAAAGCACCCAACATGGCCTCCCATATAGGATTCCTTTTTAATGGACCAGATTTATTCTCGTGAAAAGAAATCTGTTTAAATAGCACACTTTTTGTTTGGGGTAGTTATTGTTCCTGTCAGTGGCATCCATCAATCTCTTTCATGTTTCCAGCCTCACCACTTAATGCCAGTCAACCCTTAAAAAAATAATTGCTCCCAAACCAACTGGATGCTTCTGGATTCACTTGAGAAAGACTGCCTGAGCTTTGAAGTGTATCCCATAATGATGGCTGGCATCTCCAAAAGTAATAACTGCACCTCCTTGCTTTGTGATTGCAGCATTTGATGTGTGCTGGGCTCTGGTGCCTGGTGGAAGGAGACACCTCCTGTAAAACGAAGCTGGACCCTCCTCTGGATGGCACCGAGTGTGGCGCAGACAAGGTAATCACCGTGCTCAGCAGCGTCACTTCTTGTTTCCCAGCACTGGGAAAAATGTTTCCAAGATGTTCAGTATTTACCCTAAACCCATAGCTGGTCGTGTTCCAGGTTGTATTTGAGGTAGAAAGTGTGCAGGGTGACATTTGGAGAGCAGTGCAAGATGGGGAGGGAAAAAGAGGCTACTTGAAAACTTGATATTTTCTACAAGTAGCTCAAAATAATTGAGCTCAAGTTCAGTGGTGTTCTGTTCTTTTTAAGGTATAATTGGCTGTATTTATTGATATATGTATTTTTTGGAAGTTGACTGGCTTGGTAAATCTCAGCCCCCTACTTACTGGTTTTGGACTCTATTTTTTTTTTTTTTTTGTCTGTGGTATAGTTGGGGAGGTAAGAAAGAGTAAAATTAAAAAGCTGGTTGCTGAAATCAAGGATTGGAACCTTTTCTTTACTTGCAAGTAAAGATAAACAATGACAAGAAAAGCTGGGTCCTGGAAACCATGACAAGGAAATGGAAAAAAAAAAAGCTTTTTAGGCCCATGTTTTTCTAACTGGAGGAGTCCTGGTGACTCTTTCATGAAGTTTCTTAGCAGTGCTCAGTGTGTCACATCCTGAGCAGGCCAAGTTTGCTGCTTGGTCAGGATCCAGCACAACCTATTAGAATCAGAGGGGTTTGGGGCTTCAGCCAAGTTAGGTCCAAAATACTTCAATCATTTTGTGCATACTGGGAACAGCGCTGATGAAGGCATTGCTTTGGGGTATAATTCCTTGGACTCCGTTTCTGTGAATCGTGGGGCTTTAAGTCTTAGTACTTAGATAATTATCTGCTTTATAAAGTAAGGGGCTCAGTTCTGGGATTGTTTTTTTAATGACAGAACTCCCTTCAGGGGCTTGTTGAGAAGGGACACTTAATTTTCTACATTTCACCTCCTCCCTTCCTCCTTCTCCTTCTGCCATCTCACCAAAGCCTCGAATCCCTAGAAACTTAAACGTGGACTTGTTGCAACCCCTCAGACATCCTTTAAAGTCCACCTGTGCAAGGTCAGGGCTTCTTCCCAGGCTGTGCTAACCTGCTTGCCTCGCAGTGGTGCCGAGCTGGGGAGTGTGTCAGCAAAACCCCCATCCCTGAGCACGTGGACGGGGACTGGAGCGTGTGGAGCCAGTGGAGCATGTGCAGCCGGACGTGCGGAACCGGGGTGCGCTTCAGGCAGCGGAAATGTGACAACCCCCCGTAAGTCCTCACCCCACCCTGCCTCCTTTTGCCATGCTGGCAGCCTTCTCCCTCTGGGGCAGCCCTTGCTGCAGGAGTACAGGGGAGAAACGGGCAGCAGAGCTGTGCAGAAGCCCTGAAAAATTTCTCATTCACAAGCTGTGATGACCAGATCGGAATCTCGTAGTGACTCGTTCTGGGGAAGTGGCTTGAAGGGTCACCTTTGGAAGTTCCCCATTGCAGTGATTCCAAGGCAGATACAGTAGAATTAGATACATGTAATTTGGCAGAAAAACTGCTGCTGGGTTTCCCCTCCAGCACTACAGTGCATGAGGAGGGGCTGAGCTGGATCTACAGACCAAAGTAAGCCAATGTGCCTTAGAGAGCAGTTTTGCAGGGAGTGCTTGCTCTGGGCTTGGGGAGCAGCTCAGTGACATAGATCAGAGAGTCTCAGAGTTGTCTTTGCAAAGCCTCTTGAGATGCTCTGTAGGTCAGGACGTGCTGCATAAGAACAGGAAGGTTTTCATGCATGCAGGGAGCCATGGGTGCTGTTTAGCTCCTGCACAGTGACTACAAACAAGCCGATGATCTCTGCATGGGCTTGGATTTTTTCTGATTCAGGATGAAATGTAGGTGTTCTTTTATCCCTCAGGTCAGTTGAGGCCCATCTGGAAGTCTCTTCATTGTTTTGGAGTCCTGAAGAGGTTACAATAATGCCATTTAACTGCTACCCCAATTGTGTTTATTATAACTTCATAGCTTTGGGAGCAGCCCTCCAAGTGGGGTGTCTCTCACTTTGTTCAGATTTTATATTTTCTTCTACACACAAAGTACCCAGAGCTTTTCTTTTTAAATTGGGGCTGAAATTCTGCATAGCAGCACGGTCACTTCAAAGACATGCCTAGATGATGGATAGGCTCACAATTGCTGCTGTTGACCTGTAATCATGTGAAAAGGACATTTTTGTTTATTCCTCTCCTTATCTGAGGTGCAGTTGCATGTCTGTAATATCCAGGTTTGATTTTTACCAGCTCGTTTTCCTGAAAAAGGGACTGAGCTGGTTTCTTTGCTGTCAGCTACAGTGCTGACCAAACGTAAATCCATTCATCATCGTTCCTTAAATTACAGGAAATGCTCCTTCCAACACTGCACACTGATTTTAAAATTCTCTTGCTCATATACATTCTTGGCTGGAGATACACACGTGATCTTCTTTTGCTTTAAATTCCTGGCCTCAGCCCACTTCTGCAGCTGGTTTATTCACTGTCCAAAAATACTAGCAAAGGAATTTATCTTTTATTTTGTATATATTTGGTCTTGGGATTTTTTTTTTACAGGAATCTCTGCTGCTGCCAGCTGACTCTTGAGCCTGTGGGACTATCAGTATTTTTAAACCAGTTGCTTCACTGTTTGATTTGTTTTTTCCTCTCTGTAATTTCTTTGAGTATTTACATGCATCGCCTCCCCATGGTTGTAAAGAGTGTGTCATAAACCAGTTTGCACATGCAGACTTTTGAGTTGTACTGCCTTGTGTTCTCATCTAGGCTTTGGGCTGTTGTACAGTGGGACTGAGGAGAAAACCACTGGCTTAAACAGAGCATCCCTTCTCCAGTCCCCTCTTGTCATGTAAAAGGGTCACAGCAGCATAAACAGGCTTTGATTTCTTCAGTTCCATTGGTGGGTGGATTCTCTTGGCATAAACACAGTGAAGGGTGGCTGTGGAGTTGCCTTAGCAGGAGATCCCACACAGTCAGTGTTTCAGACATGGGCTGGGATGGGCTTGCATTGCACTGTTTGTTGGAGATCCCAGGCAGTGCTTGAGCTCATCAGTACAAGGCTTGGGACCTGGAATTCCAGATTCCACGCTTACTTGTGGTTTTTTTGTTTGTATTTTATTTTGCAAAGAAAATACAGACTATTGCTGAGAATTTGAGTTTTCCTTCTTCTCTGGGGATTCATAAATAAAAACAGAAAAGGTTTTGCAGGTGCTTAATTCTGATGTTGCATTAGTGGCCTTTCCTGTATGTTTAGAAAACAAACCTGTGGAATGGCATGGATTTCATGGATGGAGGTTATCTGCAGCACAGGATTGTTGCTGCATACCCTGCCCACAGTGCAGGTTACAGCTGTTCTGTGGCATTTGAATGGCAAGGAGGAAATGCTGCAGGGATATTTGCTGTGTCTCCATCCTGGGGAGTGTTTGGGGCAGGGGCAGAGCAGGGCTGGGAGGAGGAGGATGGAACATTCCAGGTGTTTGGTGCTGAGCCTGGCTTTGTTCCCACTGCAGCCCGGGGCCGGGTGGGAAGAACTGCCGGGGGGCCAGTGTGGAGCACACGGTGTGTGAGAACCTGCCCTGCCCCAAAGGGGTGCCCAGCTTCAGGGACCAGCAGTGCCAGGCCCACGACAGGTACAGCAGCAAGAAGAAAAGCCTCCTGACAGCTGTCATCGTGGATGGTGAGCTTTTTCATCTCTCTCTATAATTCCTCGCTGTTCTTTCGCTGCAGTTTCTCATCTGCAGGGCTCCCATTGTTGGTGAGAAGGCTGCAATAGGCCCCCTTTAGCTACAGCTGAAAGACTAATTACAATTAATTGTTCATGGTGCTGCCCTGCTGTTCCTGTAGCCTTCTTAATAGAAAATACAGAGTTGTCAGTGCTTTCTCATCTTTTTGAAACGCTGGGGGAGAAGTGCCTTAACTTGATTCCCAGTCTGAAATTGGGGATTTCAGACTGGAAATCAGAGGGTTGGGAATTTAAACATTAAAAAGTTCCAGTTAGTTTGGAACTGAAAAAAACAGTGGATTCCTTGTGACACTTTTTAATTTATGTCACTTTGGGGCATCTCAGCTTGATTGCCTATCTCACCTACATTCCTTTAATGCTTCCTCTCCTGGATCTTGCTGTTCATCTGCTATTCAAGAGGATGCTGGTGGGATATGAAATGGTCTGGAGAACTTGTTCTTATAAAACCACTGGCTATAACCTGAATTTTGTGAGAGACAATGACTTGATCATTCTTATCAGACTGATGAATGTACCTTGTAACAAACATCTTCCCCTTACAAACAGATACACAAAAGTGTATTGACTAATCAGTTTTCTGTGCTGTGAAACCCAGTCTCCTCAATGTAACCCTTTAAATAGTGATGTTTTAAAGCGGGGAAATGACAGGTCTAAACTGAAAGCCTCATGTTCCTTCAAAGATGAGATATCTCAATCCATTCATGTAGAGAATGCATCACCATTGCCTCAAACACCTGTTTGTGCTGTTCCCAAGGGCAGTTGTCATATTTCTTTTCCCAGACAAGCCATGTGAGCTCTTCTGCTCCCCCCTGGGCAAGGATTCTCCCGTGCTGGTGGCAGACAGAGTCCTGGATGGAACTCCCTGTGGGCCTTACGAGACAGACCTCTGTGTACATGGCAAGTGCCAGGTGGAGTAACTTTCTCTTGTTCTGTTTCTGGTGTTGGGTTCAGTCTGGGGCAGCACCGTGTGGGTGGCTGGGAGGCTGTCCCCGATACAAAACCCTGTTTTACAAGGCCCACTACAAGTGCTCCATGGCTCGTGTCTTGGTCTGAGAATTGTGCTGAATGCCTGAGGTATGATATTATTCCTGAGCAGCTGGGAATGCTCAAAAATCACCTTTGCGTGGGTGGGAAGGGACTTCTGTGAGGGGAGCAGGTTGGAGGGGAAGTCTGGCCTGCTTAGCTGCTCTTTTTTGGCTATTAGAGGAATCACTGATAAAAACAGTGAAGCTGCAGATCAGCTCACAAATTGTCACTAGCCTGTTACAAGCATTATCTTGCCAGGATCATGATGCTTTTTGGGTCCACCTGGTTCCTTTTAGAAATATTGAGAAATAGTTCCTCAATATTTCTACTGTTCAGTACCAGTTGCTCCTTGGCTCCTGCAGCTTGAACCAGTCTTCAGATAGAATTCCCTTTTCCTTACAGTGATGGCCTATAACCATTGCAGTGATTATTTCTCTCTAAGAAATTACACACAGACCCAAGATGAGGTGTGGGAGATCTCTGTAACAAAACTTCATGGTTTGCCGAGAGAGTTTGTAACACACTGATTGTTAAGGAGAGCAGCTCTTAGAGCTGGTGCTTCAGGTTCCTCAGAATTTAATGGACTTGTGTAGACCCATATAAGATGGAGATTTAATGTTTGGACAAGGGGAGTGAGATGAGAAAATGTGTATTTAAAGATCATAAAAACCAGGATGTTGTTTGGAGTGGGTGCTCCTGGTGATGGGTTCGGGTCATTTGTCACAGACAATTTGACAGGGCAGACCCTTCATGAGTTTCCTCTCTCCTGATCATGGAGCACGTGCTCAAAGTGTGCTGCACACACCACAGTGCTGGGAAAGACAGTTCACTTGGCTACAGCAGCCTTGCCAGGGCTGGATTCCTCCTGGCACTTCTTCCCTTTAAGTTTCTCCTCATCTAGATTTATATCCTGTGGAAGGAGTTGTTCTTCCTGGTATTAAGCAGCCCGCTGTATCCACCAGAACAGCTTTTTAGCATCACCTTTATTTCCACTAACTTCACTGGCTTGCCCTGGGGGCACAGGGCACAACAAATTTGGCATTATTGCTGATTTCTGTGAGTGGTTAAGAACTGGCAATTTTTATTGCTTTGAGCCTTCCAGGCAGGGAGATAAATGAACACAATACTCACCTGGGTGTGAGAGAGGCTTTGGGGCATAAAGCAGTTTTACTAATACCAATGCAAAGGGAGAAGTGAAAAATCTTTGGATTGAGTTTTGCACTGCTGCAGGAGACACTTCCCACTGGTTCTTGACAAATGATGCTGAAGAGGCATTTTTAATTCACTCTTTCTAATTTATTCCAATGAGGAATATGAATAGCAGCAGTCTGGGAGGCCAGTACAAATTTGATTCTTTATAATACAAAGTGCTTTGCACACAGAGCCAGGTTCACGGTGCATCCCAAGTTACTCAATTTTCCCCTGTTTTTGGCTGTATCTGAAAAAAGCTAGAAAAAAATCCCATTAATAACCTTTTATAGTCAGGCCAGCTGTGCACCTCCAGCTGTGTGCCATTGACCATTACTCTGGGCTGGCCAGTTTTATTGCTCCAGACCTTCAGAACTGCCACAAATGGTAAATCAGACATCATGGCAAGGCACATTTTTTTCATCCAGGGAGGATCAGTAGCCAGCTCCCTCCAAATGAATTCCTTTATGAGCACAGAGCACTGGAGGTACATCACGAAAAGCAAATTGCACTCTGAGTCGGGGGCAACTGCCTTTAACTGTGCAGAGAGGTGATGACAGCTGCAGAACATTCAGTCCATTTGCATCTGGCTGAGAAAAAATGTGAAGTGATCAGTTCAAGCCGAGCACATTTGAAAGCCCTGTGAACTCATTTATAATACTCCTCTGCCATGTATGCAGTGCAGTGCTGAGAATTGCCAGATGTGCCTGTGGTACCCCATTTGCCACAGATACTCGTCTAACTAGCTGCCTGTTAACCCAATTTAATTGCCATATTCATTTAATTACTCCTCTCCTTGTTTCTTTACCCAGCGTAGACAAAGCCAGGCAATAAGCATTGCAGGGGGCCTGGAGAAGAGAATAAGTGCTGAAATCAGAGGGTGGTATTGCTGTTATTTATTTTCTTATGTAATCCTTCCTAGTTAGAGGCCCTCAAAGGCAGGAATGACACACTGTCAGTGCAGCAGACAAATTAGCAGCAGCCATTGCCTGTGAACATCTAGCCCAGGAAATGTAATAGATCTTCTCCCTTCATTAGATGCTCCTAAATGCATCTCATGAATCGTTCTTGGATGATGAATGAATGTAGATGAACATGGCAGAGAAAAAAACTCTTACAAGGAGAGGAGGGTTTTGAGAAGGAAAGCAGGAACAGATTCTCTGAAACCTCAAAGTGCCCCAGATACATTTGGGCACTAAGGGAATTTTCCTTCAGTTGTACTTTGTGAAGTTACTACAGTTTCGCTTTAAAGCTCGACTCCAATTTAAAAGGTGTCAATGAAGCCTTGGGTGTCAGCCTCACTATCCCTGAAACAAAATCATCAAAAGCAGCAGCATCCCTGTGTTTATCCTTTACACCTGGAGGCAGCTGGAGTGAGTAAACTTGGTTATTACTTTGATCATGCATAGAAACACCAAAGAGCAAAGTCAGCCCTAAATTTAGCGTAAGGGTTCCTAAATCATCTGGACTTTTTCTAGCCTTACTCCTTGTTTTTGAGATGAATCATAAGGTATTAATTCAATTTTTTTCCTTGTGTATTTGAGTTGTTTTTGAGGCTGAACATTTCAAATGCACCATTTCTTACCATCCTCTGAGCAAACTGGATCCCCTGTTCAAAGCATGTGTAAGTCTTTGACCTTTTCTCCTCAAAATGCACATGGTCTTCTAGCAAGGAGAATTTATTTTCTCCAGGGATTTTTCAGTGACAGAGAATCTGTAGTGGGCTGGAGAACAAGAGCAGCCTGCTGTGTTGGAGGAGGAGGATGGGTGATCATTTAGGCTTTGCAGCAATTTGCTTTCCTTGTCATGGACACTCACGCATGGGAAAGGTGGGGTTGAATCTGCACACTGGCTTCATCTTCTCCTGTTTCTCTTCAAGTGGAGGGAGAGGATTCCCTGAGGGTTTTGTTCTTTCCTGGGCCTGTAGGGTGTGTGTCTGATGAGAGAACACTCCTGAGAGCAGGGCACTTTCCAAGCCCTTACAGTGCTGTGCTCTGTGCTGCTGAGGTTAATTCAAAACTGCTGGCAGAAGTGGAGCTAAAAAAAGTGTCAGATGTCACAGGGCAGAGGGGTGAGGAGAAGACAAGCTGCTCAGCTGACTGCTATGATGCACATGACCTTGTGCTGGCTTTTCTCAGAGGAGGATTAGTCTGAGCCTCATGACAGCATGAGAACTTTGCAGTGGGGACCACAGATTGTGCTTCAGGATGTAATTTAAGGTCTCTGTGAAAAGAGAGACCTCCTGTATAGCAGAACTGGGCTACAGATCAAGGGCAGTCTTTGCTGTGATTTAACAGTTTAAGAGGTGAAGATGTTTTGGCTCTGTCTGCAGTTTTCTCATTAATGTTTTGTCATATCACACCTCCTTTCAACTGCCTGGTGAATCCACAGTATGTTTAATGATAATAAACCACATATTAGACTGTCCTGGCACAGAAAAAAAAAATGTTACAGAACTACTTTCCTCTTCAAGTGATTGTCACACTATGAAAGGGGAGCACAAATTGGAAAATGGTCAGATTTGCAAAAATAGCTTCTGCAAACTGGACAGGCAGAGTGTCAGGAGAGTGCCACAGGTGGCAGAGGAGAAATTGAAGTTGTCTACTGGACCTGCTGCTGGCAAACAGGTTTTACACACTTAGTACCCACTTTTTGCGTTTGATTGATGCCTGCAGTTCTGGCTCTGTCTCCTCACTTGAGTATTTTCCATGTATTATTCATATCCCTGCATTACAAACTGTGGTACAAGATGTTCCAGACTGGGTAGCTTGTCTCCATACAACAACTTGGCTTAGCACTGAACTTTGATAAATTATTTAGTGCATGTGCACAAAATCCAGAAGGATTGTCTGAGCTACAGAAACCTGTTGTATAATTGCCTTTTTGTTTCTTTCCATGTCTGGATCTGTAGCAATGTTATGTGAGGTTTAGAAGAGTATCAGGGATTTTGGTGAGTAAGGCATAGTGACAAAACCAAGTCTTTGTCAGTATCCTGCTAGTTTGTGGTGTGCTTTGCACTGGAGTATGAAACAAAACCCCCATGCTACTTCCCCCAATTTTTCTTCCATGTTATCCCATGGAAAGCATATAATAGAACAGAAGCAAAGGAATTCCTGGGAATAGGAAAGAGCTTTGTATTCTTTGCATGTTCTCTCATGAACGCAGAGGTTTTGACACATAACCTTCAATATCTAGATGTGAAAAATTGAGAATTATTGTGTCTAACACCCCCATGAGCTGCTGAGAGATCTAAGCACAAAGTCAGTGGCAGGTGACATTGCAGATCTAATGCAGATGAGATAATGCTCATTTAAAACAGGAGGTATCTAACTCCTGATCCAGCAGAGCTGCTCTGATTCAGACAAAATCTGAAGGCTTGGGAAATGACAGGAGGATACTTGCTGAACTCCTATGTGGACTCCAATCCTTAGCACAAAATTTGTTGTGGAACAGAAATTGGAGTAACTCAGAGATGAACTGCTTGATTCGGGACAGAGTCACCTCACCCAGCGCTGACAGCCACCCACAGCCCTCCACAGGGCAGACGTGTTTAAAACAACAAAACAAGAATTCTCTTCCCCTCAGATCTGAATGTCACTTGCTCACATCTGTGCATTCCTGTTTCATGTGGTCCATTCCTGCAGGTATCAATGGACATTGGATATTATGGACAAAAGGAATTGGCAGTGTAGGTGAATCTGTCGTAACCAGCCTGCTCTGTACGTGATTAATTTGTAAAGTGGCACATGTTGCATCAATATTTATATTTGATCCATTGAGACAACCAGTTAGTTCAGCATATGGGAACCATTACAGTTTTGTGAGCCTACAATCTCATTTTTTGCACAGAGTGGGTGTATATAACAAAAATAATTGTGTTTATGTGGCAAAACATACCCTCACAAGCTGTATCAATTGAGCTCTTTCACAGCCATTGAAAATACAAATAAAAACATCATTAAAAAATATCCAAGCAATGCAGAGAATAGTTCACACAGAAGAATCCAAGAGATATGTATTCAAAAGAGAAGAGTTTTCCTATGCTGGAGCCAGCTATGACTGAAGCTGGAAATACCACCCAACAAGCAGTACTTTCAGATGTTTAATTATAAAAATGGGAAGAAGGGGGAGGGAGAGAAGGAAGAGGGGATGGAGATACCAGCTTAAAGTGAATTAATTTCAGGCCTTTGGCTCTGCAAATGTGCAGTTACCTGCCAGTTTAAAGGTCAGTGGTAGTTCCAAAATGTGGTGTCAGAGTAGGAGATTGCCTGGGTGGAAGAGCCTTAAGAAACCTGTGAACACATTTCTGACTGTCCATGCTGAGGACTTGAAGCCCTAAATTATTTTCATGTTTCTTGCCAGCATTCCCATGTTTTAAAGCTGCTTCCTTTCTCACCAGTCTGTTCAAGACTGATGGAACTGAAAATATGCAGCAATTGCTGGATGGGCTGGTCCATGGACTCAGTCTGCTCATCTGCAGGATAACTCTTAGGTCAGAAAACACACAGGATGTTATTGTTGTTTACGAGGTCTCTCTTTCTTCAGAATGTAAAGCTTCCCCTTTCTACTTCTTAATTTAATAAATCCCCTTGCCTTGATTGGTTGAACTGGACAGGAGGCACCACAAAGCAAGTGAGAGATGACAAAGATCAAACAACTCTCTTGAACTATTTAGGTTTTACAGGATTCTTTCTGCACTGTGAAAACTTGACTTTTGAGCAATGAAACTTGGGATTTTCTCTTTGCATATGGTTAATTAATCCTTCACAATTTGGAAAGCTTTCTGCAGGCTGAGGACAGCTCTGTAGTTAAAGGATGGGCAGTATAAAACACAGAGCATGTTGTCAGTGGGAAGCTGATGTACACACTTGATGGTTTTTCCAGCCAGTGCTGGAATCTCTGGGGCTCTCACACCTTGGAGAAATCTCTCCATTAACAGCCCAAGGATTGCTGGCAGGGACTTTGCCCCCACTGTGTTCTGCCCTTCCAGTCCTGCCTCCTCCCCTTTGATCCACTGATCCACTTGTTTTAAGAGTGGCCATGGTGGTGGTTTTAAGAGCATTTTCCACATGGGGAGTTCTCAGAGGATCAGAGTGACCAAGGTGGTCACTGCAACGTGTTTCTAAATGACTTTGCAGCTTTTGAAATCCACTGTCAAATCTTACCCAAAGCTGTTTCATTATGTACTGTTATTAAATGTACTGTTATTAAATGCATTTTCAGTTTGGAAATGATTGGAAGGCTTGGGGAGAGGGGAACAGCCTCTAATGTTTATGTAGACAACACTAAAATGCTTCCAAGGTATTTTTCCCCCATAAAGCAGCAAGAATGCTCCAATTTTCATCTTGAAGCCAAAGGAAAAAAAAAAAAAAAAGGGTGTTTTATTCTCTTAGAGATATTCCTTTGTAAGAAGCCATTTCCTGGCCCAAACATGTTGGGGGCTTTAAGTCTCAAGGCCTGGACTGAGGGAAAAGCCTGCCCTGTGGATGGGAGCAGTGGTGCCATTGAAGAAGAGGGTGCAAGGGCCATTCCCAGTTCCTTCACCCACAGGGAACAGGGTGAAGAGGAAAAGGAAAAAACAGCAAAGACATTGGGAGTTCCGTTTGTGGATTCTGTGGGTTCTTTCCATGCCATTCAGAGAGGGCCTCTCAGGTCAGAGGGTGTCAGTGACCAAGTAAAGGTGTGAGGAAATGGCTTCTCTTGAGCCCCAGTCTCAGATGAGGGGGGACTCAGCCTCCCCAAGCTTTGCTGCCTTACACTGCTTTCCATTATCTGGGAAACTCCAGCCTGAACACAAAGCATGTGATTGCCAGCTCCCCATTCTTCCCCTGCCTCTGTTAGAGTCCTCCAGACTCCTCGTGTAGCTCTGGGAATAAGTGTGGTTCAACACTCATTATGTTCCCTTTATTCATCTGTGTGCTCACATAGTGCTAATAACAATGCAGCACAATAAAAGATAGCACCAGAGCCTTAAATTAAACACAGCCTTTCCAGTATCTCAGCAGGGTGGCAGGCAGGCGTTCATTTCCAGCTGCCTTTCAGCAACCCCATTAATAAATCATCCTGATTTTCCTGGAAGGAGAACTTCTGGGACATCCTTCTGTTCTGGGGGCAGAATCACGTTCAATATCCCAAAATTATTTGTTGGACATGGGCGTGAAGTTTAGGCTTGAGAATTCCAACTGCCAGAAACGCCACAATCTTCTTCCTACCTCTTTTAACTCCCATTTGTACATTTATGCAGGTTTTTTTTTTTTCCTGTTCCTGTGCACCAGTGTAGGTGCTGTGCCAGTTAATGAGCAGCATTTCCCTGGTATGTGCTTAGGATGATCATCCTCTCTCAGCATGTCTGTCCCTAATGATTTACCCAGACAAGCTCTGCATCAGCACACGGTGGAACGCTGGCAATCTTTGATCCCTGAAATACATCTGGACTCAGGCAGTGGCCAGGGTCTTCTGAAACAAGGGGAATGTTGGAATTCTGATCCAAATTGCATTGCTTACACGCAGACAGGCTCAGATAAACAGCCCAAGTTCTCTTAATATTTCCCTGCTTACCCTATTTTTCAAAATGTTTGTTGTTTTGATCATTCCCTAAGATATCTCTCCAACTTTCCTCTGGCTTCATTATAGGAAGGCAAAGAAGGGAGAGACCCAGCAGCTTTTTTCAAATAAGTCTTACTAGTGGCAGTCCTGCTGCTCATTTGCCAAGAAACTGTTTATCTACACAGAATAAATCTTAAACTCATTTTTAACTGTGCAGTCTCTGCTAATAACTTGCATAATGACAACACTTATTTCAGTAGAAATTTATGTTTTAAGAGCAAATTGTTGATCATTTTGAGGGTCTTACATGGACAGAATAAAATTTATGCAGATCAATGACAGCGTTGTCAGCCTCAAGATCTACAAATAGGGAATATTTGTCATCATAACCTGTGAATGTTTTGTGAATAGAGAAGATTATGGTGCTATTCCTGATAGCTACAGGGAGAATATTGTGACTCTTCCCATGTGTGGAAGCAGAACTGTAGGTTTTTATTGGAAAAAAAGAATTAGGTATGTCTAGAAAATGATGAAAACACCATTTATAACGAAGCTTTAGATTAAACTGTGAGATATTATAATTTATTTTTCAATTGAATGCTGATTCTTAATGCAGTTCAAGCATGTGGAAAATTTCATAATTGCATAGGCAGTCTTGTGGTAGAGATTGGCCAGATATGAAACTGACCTGTTTGCATTGAACTACTTTTTCATTTCAGGTATGTTGAGCCATCTGATTAATGAGGTCTTTTTTCAGGCATTTCAAAGGTTTATTTAAAAGTTTAATGTTTTCTCCCCATTCAGGTTTTCAGTCAGATGTCAATCTTAGTGTTGACCTCACTTGCAAACAAAGTAATGGGGGTCTCTGGTTGTTGTCATTAGAAAATTGGCTGTGATGGGATCATTGGCTCTGCTGCCAAGGAGGATCGCTGTGGGATCTGCAGTGGTGATGGGAAAACCTGCAAAGTGGTGAAAGGAGACTTCAACCACACCAAGGGCATGGGTGAGTAAAGTGGGGTTCTCTCACCTGCTGGAGGAGACTTGGGGTAGCAGTAGCACCTCTTCTTGGATAGCACTGGAGTCACCTGGCAAAAACAGCTCTAGGAAGCACCTCAGAAACACAAAACAAACCCCAGCTCACTTAAGTGTGATACCCCATCTGCTTCTTACTGAGTCACCCAGATACAGCCACTGCCTCTGCCTGAAATTCAGCGTGAAGTTGTGTTTCTCATCTTGTGTGCTGCTGGTGCTGATGATTTTAAATGGGAGACAACAATCACAGAATCTTTCCCAGTGGGAGGGAAGTTGGATTTCAGCACCATCTTTGAGGTCTCAGAGTGATGCATGTTGCATGTTGTAGATGATTCATGTTATAATCAGAATATCTCAGCTAAAGGAAAGAGCACTGCACTCCCCTCTGAGTATTTTTACTGATTCCCTGCCAGCAAAAATAGGATATAGGAGCTTGGAATTAAGACTTTTCCCTTTCTTGTTAAACATTAATGCATGTACAGCTTGGTGTTTGAATTAGTCTTTGTTCCAGGATTTCTGTACCACACTTCTGAGAACCCTGTTGTCACACATCCTGATTAGCCAAAGGGAGGGAAAGCCATGTCCAGAACTTGGAAACTGCTCCAGGAGGAAACAATTGTCCAGAAAAAAATTATTTCCTATTCAGTGAATACAGAACTGGCATTTCTGTATGGAGAAATGCATTCAACATGTTCTGCTCCAGCACTGAGTTCCACAAAGTGCATGAAAATCCTCTTTAAGCACAGATTTCAATTCAGTTTAGTGACTAAAGCAGCAGCAGTGCTTAGCAGCTCCCTTTAGTCCAGGTCTCAGCTCTGAAGTCTGAGGCTCTGATTTTGTTCACTGACCTCTTCCTCTGCACCCTCCTCCTCCTCCTCCCCTGTGGGGCCAGCAGGGATCTGTCACCTCCTGGGAAAAGCAGGAAGGATTTCCCACCTGCACCACATCTCTCTGGAGCACATTTGTGTGCCAACCTGTTGAATGGTTTCCTGCATTAATGCCTTTGACCCTTTTGTCCCAATTATTTTCCACCCACTTACATCAAGTCTTCTGCATTTGATGCAAGTGGTAGGAAATGTTCCTCATTTCCACTGGAAAAAACCCAGCTATTCTCCATTTCTGTAGCAGGTTACAGAGCTTTCATGGACTTCTTACATGCTGCTGAAGAGTAGCTATATTTTATCTTTTCCAGTGAGTCTACAAAACATCTTGTGCAGATAAATAAAAATTTCTGGGTCACTGCCAGGAGGTTGCTCCCATTTCCAGCTACACAGACTGCTCGAGGTGGTGACTTTACAAGGCTGTAGGAGCAGAGCAGCTTCAGCCTTAACTGGCTGCCAGGACTCTGCAGGAGGTTTTCACCCCCAATGCCCTGGAACCTAATCAGAAAGAATTGCTGATGACTGGTGGACAGTGTTCAAACATTCAGATTCTCTGCCGATCATCTCAGCCACACAAACCTGTCAAAGTGTTGCTTTGTCAATGCAATGTTTCCATCTCACATCATCTAGAAGATAATTGCTTTTACCAGTATAACCTCATAACCATTTATTAGATGTTTTGTTTTGTTTTTAATTTAATTTGGGAAGTTAATTACATTTTATGTGTGCTCCCATCCATTTCTGCTCACATGCTGCTGTTTTGCAAAATCAGGTTCTCAGGTGAACCCGCTGAATTTCATGCAGTAAGCAGAGCTCCAGGTCTGGGGTATCACAAGTGAGCATTGTGGCATTGCTCAAGTTAAAAAATGGCTTTTGTTTAATTGATAGTTGAGCAAAAAATGTGCAAAAATTTGATGGGAGCCGGGGCAAAGAGAGATCCACAATATTCTGGTGATAACAAGCTCAAGTTTGGGTGTGTAAATGATTGCACAGTTCAGTGGCAAATCCCCACCACCTGGGACCTGGCTGTGTTCCAAGCCGAGGCCAAGACCCCGAGCCCAGTGTGCTGATTTATAATTTCAAAAGAGAAAAGACCTCAAACATCAAGCCATTGATTGTTTTGGAGTGGTATCTGTTTGGGGAATCACAGCTGCAGCCTTGGGCTTTGGCTCTGCCCTTGGGACTCCTCTGGTTGCAGGATTGGTCCCTCTGTGTCCTGAGATTGCAAATGATGTTGTGGAGCCCTGTGAACTGAACTAAACCCCTGCCAACTCCTTTCTGTTTCTTAGTAACCAATAGTCATTGTAAGAAGGTTTCCACATGTGTGATGGCCAAGGCAAAGGCTGTTCCCAAGTGTTTCTCGTGTAAGATACTTGAATGCTGTTTGCAGTGTCAGTGGGTGTTGGTGAAATCCTTTGGTGTTGGTTCTTTATCTTCTTTTTGTCGGATTAGCTGGGGAAATTTGGTATCAAAGGCCATGGATAAACTTCAAGTCCTTTTACTGTTTCACTTGCCTTGTCAGAGATACAAAGTACAGATCCTCTCCTTTTAGGGAACCTGTCTGTGGGAAAGGAAGCCAAATTTTCATGCACCAAGCAAAAAGAACCAGGTCTATTTCTTTCTTTCCCAACTTTAACATCACAGAGGCTCTGCCACCCTGCTGGGAAAGATGGTGGGACATTCACAGTGCCTCACAGGAGGCCCAGCAGTTCTGCTCTTGCCACCGGTGGTCCAGGGTGATCCAACTGGAAATGGACTCCATTTTTCTGCTGGAGAGGAGGTCAAAAGCCTTTATTTGTGATGCTAAACATCACATACACTTGTGTGCAGCTGGCTGTCTTCAGCAGGCCAGCTGAATGCACTGTTTAGACTGAGGTTTCCTTTCAACTGGCAGCATGCCTTGTACCTATTTCTACCAAATAATTTTTCAAAATCCAGCACAGAGTTGTTCTGAAGTCCACCTCTGTCACCCTGCCACTGTACAGGGGACCTAGAAATGAAGGACAGCTCTTTGACTCCTGTCTGTGGGGCACTGATTTATCACTGACAACTTCTCCAAGGCTGTGCCTGTAATGCTCAGAGACCTGCGTCTGTCTCTCTTGATTTTTCTCAGACACATCAAGGTTTTCGTTCATGGTTGTGATTCAAAAGAATTTATGGGTACAGTTCAAAAGAACAATCACAGATATTTGGATTTTTTTTTTAATGGCAGAATCTAATTAAAGGTGAGATATGCCACTTGTTGGAACTATCATTTTGGAAAAGGAAAAGTACATCTTTGCTAGGAATTTTTCTTTTTAAGATGGTGCAAAAGTAGGGGTTTTATTGCATATGCTGTTTGTCCAGCACTTATTAAAATAAGTTTGAACAGTAGTGCTGTCATGCTGGCTGGGAACATCTTTAGCCAACGCAAAAATATGGTTTTTTATCAATAGTGTGCACATGTAAATTATGAGAAAATATAACTCTACCTAATCTTTACCTCAGAGATCCCTTATAAGGGTTGCATCAGAACATGCAAGTTAGAAATCCCAGTAACCAACTTTGCAGCAATGGTAGGAGGCTCTGAAATTTATCCATGGCTCTCCAGGGAAATGATTTTCTTACAAAGGAGCTATCCCATGGCTGGGAGTGCACAGGTGCCAATGCAGGGTTTATTCAAGCTAAAAGCAAGGGAGAACCATCACAGCTATTGAGAAAACACATAATTTGTAATAAATTATAAATACACATAATTTGTACTCCACTGCAACAAGCAGCACTCAGCAAAAGCTGCAAGGTAGGAAGGAGATGGAGTCTGAGATGCTCAGCTGGTGCTTATCCCTGAAATTCCATGGAAGCTGTGCTGGCCTTGGCTGGCAGGTAGGCAGGGCAGCCTGATCTCCTTGGCTTCTGCCTTGAGATGTTTGTTCAAAGCACTTTGGGGAGGTTTGAGAACGGGCTGGGCACTGTTGACTTTCTCACACCTGATTTTGGTGTGGAGACAGGAAGGTGCAGTGCCCAGGGATTGCTACTTTCAGCCATGGGATAATTTTTCCTTCACCTCAGAGTCCATCTTCCACTGCAGTGTGAATCAGAAGAGTTTTGCAGTAGATCAGTGGCATTCTGAAGTTCACACTAAACTTTCTGTTCTTTCTGGGACTAATAACAATGGCTAACAATGGATTTTTCTGTGTGGGCTGCTTTCCTCTTGCAAATCTCTCCAGCATTTAAATGAAGATACAGTAGCCACTGTTCACATATTAATCTCCTTGATGACAAAGCCACCTCTTTGTTCTGGTGTCTCTCCTAATACGAGTTAAACCATAAAATTTGTATCTAGGATTTGCTTCAATCACAGTCTTACATTCCTGAGACACTGATGTAATGCAGATTATCCAGAAAGATTGGTGTGTGCCAAAGTAACTGTTCCCAAGGTGGAGTATACTGCATACAGCACTATAAATTATCAAATAATGAAGTTCTCCTGTTGTATTTTCAAAGCTTCATCTTAACAGGCTGATTTATGGGTGAAATTACTAAAAATACTGCCTGATAGTTGCCAAAACTCATCAGTCTTTAACCAGTTCCTTATTTAATGCAGAACTTTAAGTCCAGCCTTGCAAACCCCAGCCTTGCAGACAGTTATCCTAAGACCTAACAGAGCTTTGAGAGTCCTTGACTCGGGGCCAACTCTGAGACTTTTTTTTGGTCGCTCTAGCTGACACTTGATAATCTTTCTGGCAATCTGCAGTTACAGTTTTCTTAATAAAATGTGCCTGGAAAACACTGGAGGTGTTTCCTGGTGCAGTTTTCTCAAAGATCAGGAATCTGTGGCCAGAAGCCTCCCACCAGCTCTGAGGACCAGAGTGGAGTGGTGGAGGCAATCCAGGTTTGTACCTGTGGCAAATCTGCATGGGTGATATCCAGTCTGTTTGCAGCAGAATTGGAGCACTGACTCACCCAGCACTGCTGGAGATAACGAATCAGTGTCCAGGTGCTCCTGGTGGGACATGCCCAAGGGTTCTGCTTCACCTCTGAGAGAACAGGTCACATCCACACCCCTGCAAAGCATTTGGCAGTTCTCTGACAGGAGAGTGGAGGTCAGCAGTCAGGTTTGTGGCACAGTGAGTTAACAGGCTGTGTTTCTTCTTATTCAGGAGCCGTGAGTGCAACCCCCCAAAGCCATCAGTCAGGATTAGAAATTACACAAGGAGAAAAAATCTGGGGTGAGACCAAACCAAACAGTCTCCAGAACTAATACTCTATTAATAGCTCACACTTCACTATTTACTATTGTAAAAAGTAACATAAAAATCACTTTTCCACGTGGTGTTTCTCTCGTGGCACAGTGATGAAATGAATGTATTTATGGCTTGAGCTGAGTCTCCAGCACAGCTCCAGTTTGCCCACCTCCAAAGCAGTGTGACACACTCCTGGCTGCTGCTGGGTCAGGGGACAGAACCAGAGTTCACTGCACTTAGTGACTGCCTTCCACTAAATTCAGAGTAACTTTGTCTCCAACCCCCGCGTGATTTAGCTCTGGGCATTTGTATCTGGTTTAAAAACTAAATAAATAAATAGTCCCCTAGCAGGTACATTAAATTGCCTGAACCTTGGGCATGTTCCAAACTGGCTTCCTAACAGGGGTGTTCAGGGGTGTATCAGCAGCTGTTTCCCTGTGACTGTCACTGGTCACACTTTTCCTGTGTGTTCATGTCTTGAATAGTTGTTGGTTGGGTTTATAGTTGTTGGTTGTAGCTGCATGGGGTGCAGTGAGGATGTTTGATATCTGAAACACCCTGTATTGACTGTGATTTGATATCTCAGCTGATGAAAAAACAGCTCCTGGCAATGTGTAGCATAAACCCCAACATCTGTTTGCTCTGATTTCAAAACAGATTTCAGTATTACCTTGGAAAAATTGTCCCTGGAAGTAATGATTTTTCCTGGTGAAACCCAGGCTGGAACAGCAGCTGGGAGAGCCTCTGCTCTGGCTTCTGTGCACAGGTTTGAGCTCTGCTGCCCCTCACTCTGGTTTTCCTGCAAGGGATGAGTGACCATTTCTGAGATCCCCTGAGTAAGGGAGAAGTAGGAGAGGAGGAGCAGTGCAAAGAGACCTGAGCTGAAGGGTCAGATGGAAGTGTCATTCAGGTACAACAAATCAGGGAAAGAGGGAGCCTGTCTGGCTCAAGTCAGCTGCCCACCTTCTGCACCTGATGAAACCCAAGAGTTCAAGCCTTGCTCATGAAATGAATATTCAGGAAATGAGTCCACTGTCTGAAACCCCAGATCTGTCTCTCTCCATGTGACAGTGGCAGGAGAATCACTTAGCCCTGAGGTGCAAGAGGCTGTCACCGTACTCCTTTGACTTCTCCCTCTATCAGCACAGCAATACAGAGCTGTTCTTTTATCCCTAAAATAGCTCCCTGACACTGCTAAGTGCTAAAGGAATCACTGCTGCCTGTGCCAGCACTTCTCCAACCCATTGCTCTAGACAGCCCACAGTTCCCATAAAGGCATCACTGACACAGAACAGCTTCACAGAGCCCTTTAAAGCGAGAAAAGTGGATGAGGGAACACACAGGATAAGCTGCTTAACATCTAAAAGAAAGAGGACAGCAATAACCCCAAAAAGGTGCCAAGTGATACACTGCAAAGTGAACTGGGTGGCCAATTATAAGGAATCAAGTCATGGTTGTGATGAGATTAGTGTCATCTGCAGAGACCTGATTCAAAGTCCAGTGAAGTCAGTGGAAAAACTCTGCCTGGTTCTTTGGGCCCTAGTGTTCCTCTGCTTCATTATTTAAAGGCACCACTTCCACCCCATGGAGCAGGTCTGTAACTCCACATGTCTCCACAGTGGGGGAAAATAGGCTACATTTCCTTGTAGCTTAATCTTACTCTATTCTATGAGTCAAAATTGGTCTTCGAAAAATTATTTAGAGGTGGCCAGTGGTCAGTCCTGGAGAAACTTCCAGCTCTGTTCCTGCATTAAATCTGAGCTAATTCTCAGCAGCCCAGTGCAAGGAGATTATTATCTCCTCCAGAATTTTTGTACTGAGCTGAAAAGTGAAAAAAAGCTTTTTCCCTCATTTGTCCCACTAATCCCCTCTATTCAGTTTTAGCATCATCACAAAGTTTTGTGGAAGTGAGTCCATTCTGACTCCACAGCCTTGACAGGGAGGACAAAGCAGGAGCATCTACTGGAAACATCATTTCAAATGTCTGTCTGTGCAGTGTTGATCCTGCCAGTGACACTTCAGAGAGTCCTAGTGCATCCCTGTCAGTGCTGCAGGAAAACCAGGGTGACTTGAAGGGTGCAGATCTAATAAAAGCTAATTACCAAGCCTGAAGTCACAGCTGAGCAGCACACATGCATTTCTGCTGAAATGTTACTCATGACCACACCTGTCACAGCAGTGAGAAGTGGCTGCCAGCACAGGGATCTCATTTGGAGTGTTTCTCCCTCAATCCCCAGCCTGGAGCTGAGTTTTTCACGGGGAGATATGGGATGGCTGGTCCTGGCTGGCCCTGCCCTGCTTTCATTCACCCCTTTTTTGTTGCTGTAGGTTACATCGAAGCCGCTGTGATCCCTGCGGGTGCCCGGCGGATCAGAGTGGTTGAGGATAAACCTGCTCACAGCTTTCTGGGTAAAAAGACAAAAGAAAAAATGTTTTTATTAAAATTCAGCTCTGTTTTCTTTTAAAAATTACTCTTCTCTAAGCAACTTGGAAGGTTTGTTGCTGCCAGGGAGGGGCTGGTGATTTGAGTCTTGCTGCAATCTCAGCTTTTGTGGTTTGGTTTCACGATGTTTGTGATGTGATAGTATGTGACACTTACAGGCCCTGTGCAACCTGGAAGGACCAGAGAGTACTTTTATATACAGACAGAAGAGTTCCTGAGCAGAATTCCTTGGCAGTGGCTTGCACAGAGCTGCCAGGAGCACAGAGCACTTCAGGAGGGAGTGGGGAAGAGAGCAGTGTGTTTGGAGAAGGGAATGGCAGAGTTCTGATAGGAAGGCGCCCAGCTCAGTCTGAAGCAGAGGCAGGACAGAGCAGCTGATACCCCTCAGTAACCTGCTGCCATTTCCTACAGCAGCACATTTTCACTGGATGCTGTATCCAAGACCTGATCTTGCACTCTGAGATGGGTTTGGCTACAGCCTCTAGTCCACTTGCCTCTATTTTATCAGGCAAAACCAATTTTTTAATCCTCCTGTCATTTCTACTTCTGCATTCCTTTAGAGGGGAACAGACATCCTCTCCTCCTTTTCTATTGGGAAAAAAAGGTTTAGATATGGCTGATGGGTAAGATTCACATGTGAGGTTGTTGTAGGGCAGAGTCTGTCAATGAACTTGTTGTTTAGTTACTCATTGCATAAATTAAAGGTCAGAATGGTCTTTGTAAAGTGTAGCCAGTCAGTTACACAGAGGATCTGTCAGTCCCGTCTTCTTCCTCTTCTCTCCAATGTTTGGGGCATTTCCTTCTCTGTCATTACTGTGCAATAGATAAAAGGTTTTATCTCCATCTGCTTCTAGGGAGTCCAGGTCACAGAAATGCCCCATGGCCCTGAATTTACACAGGAAGCCTGTGCCAGAGCAGAGGCTTCAAGGAAAATTGCCCAAGAGCCAAAAATACCCCAACATATGAAAGGTCCCTGGCACAATCAAAGCTGCATGGCCATGGAATTGCTTCCAGAGAGGAAGGAACTCTGGGAGGATTGCAGGGCTTGTCACTCTCTGTTTTGTGGAAGAGGAAATTGAGGTGTTGCAGCTTGCTCGTGGCTATGCAGGGAGTCAGAGCAAAGCTCAGAGCTTGGTTTCTGATTTCCACATTTTTTGCTTATAATTCTTCATCTCCAGCCAAAAGGAGATGTTAATATCCAGCACTGGAATATCAGATGCTGCTGAAAACATTTGCATAGTGGCTGTGTCAGGATTTCAGGTCTAGTGGTATTGGTTTTCTGTCTTGAGACGTTGCCACAGTTGGCAATATCACTGGTAGAGATGCTTTTGTTCTCTTTCACTCCAGATTCAGGGGAAAAAAGGAGGTCAAGTTATGTCATTCAGCTGCCCTTTGATCAAAACCATTGGCATTTGTGCCACTCTTGTTAGGAAGGAATATCACCACTGCTCCTATTTCCATAACGTTTTAGCCAGTCTGCCAGAGGATCCCGCCTACACGTGAGATGTTTGACGTAGCAAAGCCTGGTGGAACAATGGGAGCCAGTGTTTCTTTGGGTTTTGCAAGTGCTCTGCCTTCTGGAAACCAGCCTTTTTGTTTGTCTTGGTGGGGTTTGCACAGGGTATTTGGGCTTTGGCAGATAGAGGAGCACTGAGAGTCTTACATGGAGTTAGAGACTGCCCTTCCCTGGGACAACATAACCTTGACTAAAGCAGATGGTTCCCCACTGCGTGGTGAAGAGTAGGATTGTGTGTTTCTGAGAGCAGGAGTTGGCCCTGTTTGCATCACATAAAGATAGATAAAAATCTGGCTCTTTTAAAGCTTTGAGTGCTTTCAGCTCTTTGGTTCATGGTCAGGAGCCAGGAGAACCTCTCTAAGCTTTCCAGGGTTTTCTCTTTCAAGGAACACTCAACACAAAGAAAAGATACCCAGTGTCTTGCTGAACTGAGATGAAGAATAGCAGCAGGGGCTTCCAGTAGGACAATAAAGATGACCAAGAAAAAAAACTCCAATCACCCTTAAATTCAGGTCCGAGTGTGGAAGGATTTTCTATTTCAATAGCACTGACAAAGCTGAGTCCAATCAGGTCCTATTTCTACTCAGAACCAGGTACAACATTTTGGAAAGAAGCCCAGCATAATTTGGAATCATTATTCCATGTGCTGGGAGCAGTGCCTGAAGAATTTCTCTCCACCTACAGGCAACCCACGCTGGCTGCCTTGGCTGCCTGTGACTCCTAAAAACCACCTTGAACAGGAAATGCCTGGGCAGATTGTGTCCACAGGCTGGGAAGCAAGCTGGAGGGACCCAGGGTGGAAATAAAGATCTGGCTAGATGCCAGGTTTAGAAGTTGATTGGTCAGTTCCTGCCTTCCGGCCAACAAGAAAAACAGAAGTTACAGGTTGTTGCTGGGGTTCCTATTCCTCCTGCTCTTCTACTGTACAAGTTTGAGTTTAGTTCTGTCACCTCTGGGGCTGGCCAGAGCCAGCCAGTGGTTGTTGTGACAAAAGCCACTGGAGTTCTCTATTTCTGAGATATTGAAGGTTTTGTAGCTGCAGCAGTGATCTTGCTGATGGGACAGTGGAGCAAACAGTGAAAACGCTTGGGCCCAAATGCTCTGCTGAGTGCCCAGTGCAATTCCTGCAGTCCTGGAGGAGCAGCTTTGGGAACGGGTCTGTTTCCAAACTCTCCATCTCCTCAGCCACTAAGGGAGCAGTGCCTGCAGCAATCAAAATCAAACCCAGCCCAGAAAAGAGGTTCATAAAGATGAAACCTTGGTTTTCATCAGCAAATTATTTCCCTTTGATGGTGCGCTGGACCCAAAGCATGGCTGAAGTCACTCAACCTCTTAGACAGTTTTGAGCACGTCCTGGGATATCTTTCCTAGCCAGCCATGCTGCTTGGAGATAGTTTTATCTCATCCCCAGCTTTGATTAGTCCTGTCCATAACTCCTCGGGGCCACTGTGGTGGCTGCTTTGATCTGCCTGGAAGCTTGTGGGCCTTGGCAGAGGAAAGCAATCCTGCTTCAGAATTTGTCTGGAGCTTGCAGAAGGTACTTTGTAGACTGAGGAACAAAGCAGAAAGAGAAGTGAGCCGCAGGGAGAGACACGTTGCTGCAGCATGCAAATGCCAGGACACCATCGTACCCCTGGGCTGTGTGCCAGAGGAAACTGTCCTCAGAAAAAATATCCTCCCACTTCAGTTGCCACTCACCCTGATTTTTGAGCCTCTGATGGGGCTCTGAGAGCTGTCAGGAAGGTTGTGTGCAGCAAGACAGATATCCACCTTTTTCCAGGGATTTCCAGTGTACAGCTCCTCAAAAAGGCACTTGCAGATGCAGAGAACATTGTGACCTCCACTTGCTCCAGATTCCCCCAGAGCTCAGACATTACAAATTAGATATATTTATATCCTAAGCACACCCAGGAGGGTTTGCTGGCTATGGAGGCTTAATCCAAAGGGATGACAATAGGAGATTTCCTATTGACTTCCAAAGGCTTTAAACAACTTCTCTTAACTTCTTGTAACACACTCATCAGCTGAGAGCAAAGTTGTGTTCTTTACTGGAAGAGAATAAAATAGGCATGAGATGCTAGAGGTTAAAAAAAACATCTTGTTAAAGGCTTAGCCAAAAGACACAGTTAACCTTGAACTAGGGAAGCCCAGTAACACGTGGGATATTCTGTCTGTCTGCTGTCAGGGCAGATTTGATCACGGTGAATGGATCTCCACAAAGGGGCCTGGCACTTTCCACTGCAGCAGGGTCTGCCAATTTTCTCTTCCCTCAGTGCATCACACCAACATCTGGATAACTCTGCTTCCGTTCTAACACAGAGAACACATCAATCCCTAAATCAGCTTCCACTGATGAGTCAACAGTAATGTGATGCCCTTATGGCTGGAGTTGTCTTTGAGTGTTTGAAGGACAGCAGTGATCCTGATGAAACAGTTATGCTGGAAGAAAGAACATACAACTCCAAGCATCTTTTCTTCTCAATATTCATCTTCCTTCTGCGGTTGAGCTTTCCATGTTGGCCTTACTGAGGCACAGAGGCAGAGGATGAGTGTGACCCTACAGCACCTGACCTTATGCATTTGTGTCCAGCACTTGGACTCTAGAAATAGGGTGGTCAGTTTTGCCCACTGACCAGCCCCTGCTCTGTGACTTGACTTCTCTTTACAGAAGAATTGATCTGTGACGGTTGAATGTTAATTTGTTCAATGTTTGGTTATTGAGCACACACAAAAAGCATCACTGGTATTTTGCACTTGCAGATCTTCACGTGTGTATCAACAAAGATTTGATTGATCTTTTTCTCAAGGAGAGTTTAGGAAAATGTGGTCTCAAAATCTGGAAACTGAAAGAAAATTCTGCTTGGAAACTAAATTGAAGAGTTGTCTTGTTGCATTTGAAAGGAGAGTTTAGAGATAAATTTTCTATGAATTTTATGGTAATTCTTCAAAATACTTCTATCAACTGAAGTACAGAATGTGTTCAAGTTAGAAACATTACAATGGACAACCTAAAAGTGGGGGGTTTTTATTCTTTTAAACTCACATCCATCACGAGGTTCCTGCATCTTTTGCTTGAGGTAGCTTGAGACAAAGGCCCAGTAGTCTGTGTTGTCATTACAAATTTGCTTGCATTTCATTCCGTGGTGTTTGATTCATTCCAGCTTTAAAAGATTCCAGTAAGAGATCCATTAACAGCGACTGGAAAATTGAGCTTCCTGGTGAGTTTCAGATCGCAGGCACCACTGTCCGGTACGTGCGAAGGGGGCTGTGGGAGAAAATCTCTGCCAAAGGACCAACTAAAATACCACTGCACTTGATGGTAACTTTATATCCTTTGTTTGTGTTTCTTAAGTGATGCAACAGAAAGGGTTTATATCCTAGCTGAAAGTTACATTTTGATTGTTTGCTTCCTCACCACAGTGTTCTTTTGCAGCATTGCAGGGGCTGGAGAAGCCCAGCTCCCCACTCAAAAAGTGATGCTCCATTCTGGGAGAACAGGCAGTGTCCCATTCAGCTCATGTCCAGTGCAGGACATCCCTGTAATGTGTCACAGACAGGTCCATTCTAGAGGATGTAGGTTCCCAAGGACCTGTCTCATTTCTTGGACATGCCTGATCACACATATTAAGACATATTTGCTGAAATGTCTTTTCATCTTATGCCAGAATGGATTCTGTGTTTAAGTACTCTGTTCTCTACCAGAAGATGCAGATCTAGCATGCACAGATGATGTATGTGAATTTGAATCTAAGTAATGACTTAATCACACACAGAAATGTTCTTTGTTTTTTCTGTGTTGTTTTTTCAATTGTGTGTAGTTGAAGGTGTTTTTTGATATTTTTTCCTACTGAACAACATAGCCCTTGTGCTAACCCAGTTTGGTATTTTATGAACAGCCATGTGGCTGAACATGAATGAGAAGTCCACAGGGGTGAGAAGGGCAGGACTGTGGTCTCAGAGCTGTCACTGGTGGGTGACGGGGTGACCAGTCCCTTAATGCTGGTGGAACCTTACCATTTGTATCTGTCAGACAGCTGCAATAATGCCTGTCTCATTTATCTGTTCCTGTTTAAAAGTCTGCAGAAAGCTTTGCAGGTTCTGTAGCAAGGTTTGCATAGAAAGTATATTATTTTTTTCATTGTTTCTTGTAACTTTTTTTATTCTGTTCCCTTTTTTTTATGTGCTGTTTCTTCTCCTTGTGACTTTTTGCCATGTTTGTTCTCTGAAGGCTATCTGTAAGCACTGCTGAAAATCAGCATTCTCTCCCTTCCCTCACCTGATTTTTTTGGCTTGCTAGTGTTCATTGTGCAACGCTTCCTGACCCAGTTTGAAAAGCTCCAAAGATGCCTGAACTTTTCACATGCACAAAAAGCTGACAGTAATACTCTGTCAGTACCTTCTTGATGTCAAAATCTGCTGCAGAGGAACATGAGGGGTTTTGTCTTTGCTTTCTCAGACAGATGAGTGAGTTTACAGGCTCTCAGACCAGTGTAATGCTGGATTCAAAGAGGTTACAGCTGGAATATCAGAGGTGCAGGGTTGGGCACACCAGCACCTTCCTGGCTCACCCATGTGATCCAGGGTGTGCTCACTCAAGGGAGATGTATTACAGGCACCTTCTTCACCATCAGAAACATCAGCTTCTGCTTGACTTTGGCCTTAACACAAACCTTCCCTCCTGAAACCAGGACTCTGACAAAGTACCTTGTACTGACAAGGTCCTCCCAACCTCATGTGAGAAACGGGAGTTGCACAGGTACCGTTTGGGAAGATGCTGTGCACGGTTCCTTTGGCAGCTCTTGGAACCTTCCAGGGCATTACTTGGTTGAGGTCCACTGCAGTAAAATCTGGATATTGGCATTTTGTGAACCTCAGCATCAGCAGAGCTTTGGTTTTAAAGATTGCTCCATTCCCCTTCGTTAAGGAGTCAGTAGCTAACATAGGAAAGGAGTGATTTTGGGCTTCTCCACAAGTATCCTGTCCAGATACAGACAGGCCCTTTCAGCAGACATAAGCTGAGGAAATGTTCCTTCTTCACCTTCCTCCACAGAAATGATTAAAAATGAGGAATGTAAAAATTACCAGACCATTAAAAAACATGTGGTTTTAAATCACTGCCAGTGGTAAACAAAGCACACATGAAGTCTTTGCTTCGAATCAGATACGAATCTTTTCCTTGATACAGGGTGGTGGATTTCATTCTTTCAACACAAGAAAGGCAGGATGGTTACCAGTTCCCTCTAAATAGAAAACTGTTGTTCAAACAGTGGTGGAATACACTGGACTGACAAAGAGCCAGAAGCTTCAGTCAGTCCATTGTGACCTGCATTTGAAACCAATTATACACACATACGCACACCCCCCAATTATATATGGCTACAAAATTGCATGAAATTGGTTTCATATGGGCCTTTAGATTCACTAGTCTCGCACCCATCTTGAGATAATAAGGATTTCTTTTTAGGAGCTGGTTTTTAATACTTGAGGCATTTCTCCAAGTGCATTGCTGTGTGTGTATTTCTTGGAGAAACTGATGTTTGTGTAAGTAGGCCTGTGCTAGTCCTCCTTGTGCAACAGAGGACAACCAAACACTCCCAGAGCAGAAGGGGGCTTTAGGCAAGGCTGACTGATCAGTTCTGCAGAGCAGGAGTTCCTATCTCCTGCACTTCAAGAAAGCCAGAGCAGGGCTTGAACTCTCTGCCTCTGACTGCCTGCTGTTTGAATTGTGTTTTAAAAACCAACATTCATCTTTGAATGTAGTGATGACTGACTGGTTTCAGCCCTGGTATTCAGTCCTGGTGGTGAGGCTCCCTCTGTAGCTGAAGCAAAATCATGTCTTTGTTCCCCACATCCTCTGGAAGGTTCATCTGCCCAGGGTTCTGCCCTGTGCAGAGCAGCTCATGGGTGCTGAGTTTGTGGAGCCCCCCCAGGGCTCACAGCACAGGCTGCCGGGACCCCTTCTTTCAGCACATTTGTTGGGTTAAACGAGCTCCTGACAGCTTTAGTGAGATTATTGGTTAAGTAGGAATGATTTGTGCAAATCCGAAGGGGAAACAGTTATTGTTGGGAGAACATAGCATTTGCAAATTTGTCTTTTTCAAATGGGCGGCTGCTTGCACCACTTATGAGAGCCCTTATTTGATAAGGCATTGCTTCTATTTCAGTAGGTGACAAAAGCCAGCACAATTCACCTGTCTAATGCTGCTCAGATCATGGGATAATAAGTATAAGTAAGTTTAAATCCACATCATGAACATGACAGTAGTACTTCTGTGGCATTTGTTAATACTGTGGTAACCTAGATTCCATGGACCCCATCCTCCATGGGATGGATATCTTCCAATCAGTTCTGACTCGNGCATTTGTTAATACTGTGGTAACCCAGATTCCATGGACCCCATCTTCCAATCAGTTCTGACTCAAGCCAGGGCAAGTGAGAGCCAGATGAAGTCCAACATGTAAATCAAAACAGGACCAGTACTCTCATCTGCCTATGGTGAAGACATAAACATTTTTCTCTGTTCCTTTGTTACTCTCAGGGAATTTTGGAGCACTGGAGACATCACAAGTGGTTCCATAGGAAATAGCCTGCTTTTGGAAGCAGGTTTCACCTTCCTCTAGCAATATTCAGGGATGAAAATATGTTGCCAGCAGCTGTATGAGATGGCTTTTGCTCATCATCCACAGTTTTCAGAGACATGAAACCCTGCTGCAGCTTGTCAGCAGGAATAGTCATGCTTGCCTTGAGTGCCACATTCACCAGGAGACAAGGGACTTTTTGTGCAGTAGTTGTTTTTGCTCTGAGAAGCATCACCTCGTTCTTTCAGGTGTTTAACTCTAGATGCTGTTTAAAATAGTTGTTATATGAAAAGTGCTGATTTAATGCTTCCTATTGTCTTTCTCTTTGAATAGCCAGTGTCCTGCTGATCACATGTGAGGCTGAAAGTTACGCCTTGAATTCCAGGTTTAGACATGCCTGTGATTGCTTTAAATATTCACAAATCATAAGCAGATCTTGCTCCTGCAGTTACCCTATTTTACCAGTACCGTTGTAATTTAAGTTTTCTAGATAAATATTTGGTTGCCTTTCACAAGGTATTTATATTTTAGGAGTTTTTTTCCCGAGCCAGCATTTCCAGCAGTGCTATCTCACAGCCTGTTGGCTCTCCCACCACAGTGTGTTGCAACAGCCTCTCTTTTCCTGCCGAACCAGGTGCTGTTATTCCATGACCAGAATTATGGAATTCATTATGAATACACCATCCCTGTAAACTATACTGCTGAAAACAGAAGCGAGCCAGAAAAGCAACAGGATTCCTTGTACATCTGGACACACAGCGGATGGGAAGGGTGCAGTGTGCAGTGTGGAGGAGGTAGGGACGCGGGGAAGCTTGGTGGGAATCCCTGGGTGGTGTTCGCAGGCTCCAGCCACAGGAGAGGTGGAAATTGCCCATGAAAATGGACTTCACCTTCACCGTAATGAAAGCTCGTTCTCACCGGCTCTCCCAGCTCTGATCGCCGTCCCCACAGTTCCTTTCCAGGCAGCCTTTTGGCAGGGACGCTGCTGTGTCCCCGCAGGCTGGAGCCGCACCTGGGTTCGCGCTGCACGGATGGCTCGGGGCGCTGTGTGCGCGTTCCTGGAGCCCCGTGTCCCTCTCCGCAGGTGTCCGGGCACGCTCGGGGAAAGGCACCTCCCTCCCCAGGGATGGGAGGCAGTGCTGCTCTGGCAGCTCCTGCAGGTTTGCATCGGGGGGGTGGACCCGCGGGGAGTCCGGGAGCCCGTGGCAAAGCTCCCCTCCCCGAGGATCCCGGGATGTGCCCGGACGGATCCGCTGGAGCCCTGGGGGAGCCGATGCCGTGAGACCAGACTGTTTTGTCAGACGCTGTCCGTTGCATTTTCAGTGCTGGAAGAAGTAGGTTGTTCCCTGAGGAAAACAGATCGTTTCCAAGCATTCTGGGCAGTCTGTCTTCACCAGCAGACTCGGTTATTTATGATGTGACATGACAGAAGGAAAGAGCTCATCTTCACTTTTGCAGGCTCGCTGCCCTCGGTGCACTGAAATTACTGATTTTTTTCCTGTAAATAGGACTCACTTTAGAAGACACTTTTACTTTTAAAGTAATATTTTTTAAGCCATTAAACCCTCACATGAGTGAAAAGGAAATTTATTTGTGGCTCTTCTGATTTTTGTTGTAAGCCTGCTACAAATTTGAATCTAAGCAGTGTCTTCCAGCATGGCTTGTACCAGTAGTAGCTTGATAATTGGTCTTTTATTTGAGTTGCCCAATGCTCTTGCTACTTACCCAAGCTGAGAAGGGCCGTTCTCCTTTCCATACTGATGTTTGCATATTTTTTATTAACAGAACATGAATTAATTTTTATTGTCGTCTGCACATGGTGAATAAACTCAATCTGATGCAGACTCAGGGCTAGAAAGCGAACCTGAGAAACCAAAATAATTAGCAGTGAGGCGAAGTCACACAGTGCAGGAGTGTCACTTTCCTTGTCACATCTGGTCGCTGTCATGGTCCCTGTGCCATATCTTCCCTGGTGCCACTCAGTGGAAGGCTGAACCCCAAGGGCCACGCTGGATGAGAGAAACTCCTGGTGCACAGTTTATGTGGGAAATGCTGACTCCTCCTCAGATGCCTCCTGCCACAAGGATTTTAAAGCAGCATATCTGGAGGAGCAAAAGATGAGAAAGAATTTTTTTCAGTGGTTTTGTTTTCTCTTTGTGAAATACGAACAAGCCCAGTTAATGACTCTTGAACCTCGGTCACTCCTTTTCATCCTGACTTCCTGCCTGGGGAGCAGCAGGAGGCAGCTGTCCTGTCATTAGCAGTCACATTATCAGGGGCTGGGAGATCGTGTGACTTCAGCACATCTGCCCGAGGTGATGACAGGGCACAGCTACCTGTGGAGGAGGAACCAGAAATGAAAACAAATTGTTTTAAAGCTCGTTTCCACGTTAAACACCAGAAGGAGAAAGCTCAGCTTGCTGCTCCTTTGAATCAGTCAATTGCATGATTACTGGGGAAAGATTTGTAGCTTTTCTGAAAAAACACAACCCAAAACATGCCAGTACAAAGGCCCGGCAGAAGGGGAGAACAAGATTTCTTGCAGAGGTGGTAGAGGGAGCAGGGAGCTCCCAAGCTTTTGAATTTTGGTTGATGTTGGACGTGGTTTTGTTCAGACTTCTCTTTGATTTGGCTTTCAGGTGAGAGGAAAACCATCGTGTCCTGCACTCGGATCATTAACAAGACCATGACACTGGTGAATGACAGTGACTGCCAGCGAGTGACCCGCCCCGAGCCCCAGGTCAGGAAATGTAACACACACCCCTGCCAGTCACGGTAAGGAGTTCAAAAACACTAAAAACCAATATCCTTTTCCTTCAGAAACTGCCCCTTTCCAAAGCCTCCATCTGGTGAACACAGTGAAAATGTCTCAAAGCATTGGGACACATTGTTAGCCACAGTAAGCAGCTGTAATATTCATTTCCTTTTGCTGAGCAGGTCAGATTTTCATTACCTCAGACAAAGCCCATTTAATTTGTGGTCAGTAAGGCCAGATTCCATGCAGGCTGCCTCCATGCATTGTTTGGGGATGGTTTTCTTTTCCCCTTGCTTGCCTCCTGGGAGATAGAACAATTTACAGTATAGACAAGAGCACAGTGACTGCATATCTAACCTTTCTTTTTTTGAATCAGCACAGAATGGGGTCTGATTAACTGTCAAACAGTACTACAAAAACCCTGAAGTCAAGAAATTAAATTATGATGAAACACATTTTAGATGCTTTCCTCAGTAAGGGTGCTTTTCTCCTCATTAGTTATTAGAGATTGCTACAAATAATAAAAATACCTTTTTTTTTATTTGGCAAGCACTTTTAGATGAATTAATTTTGATCTGTGTTATATTTTTAAAATACTTTTCTGGCCAAAATGACAAAAGACAGGAAGGTAAATTAATCTGTTCAGTTTGTTTGCTAACAGAAAAGTTCACTCTTGTTCTGCAGTGATGTTTAGCATTGTAGTATAGTGTAGAAACTCCAATTTTGATAGTAGAATAACACCAGGGTCAGGGGTTTGATCCATGTATGGGCCATTCACTTCAGAGGTGGACTCAATGATCCCTGTGGGTTCCTTCCAACTCAGAATATTCTGTGATAAAATCAATATCAGATAGAGCTGAAGAATACCTAAAAAAGCATCTTCAAACCAACCTGCTGGCTCCTGCATCTTGGATAATCAGACAAGCCAGGGAAATACTTCTACAAAGCTAATCCTGCTGGCAGAAACAATGGGGGAAACAACAAACAGCACACTTCCTTCCAATTAGACCTGCAGTCTGATTAAAGTGCCCTGGAGCAGGGAAATGCAGTATCAGGTCATCCATCAGTAAGGCTGGGTCAGGTTTCAGTTTCTGTCTGCACTGCCTGCTATTGCTGCTGTACAATATTGTGGCTGTACAACTTGCAGTACTGAAAGGCATAATGAGATACCCTGGTGTGTAAGGAGAGCCAGAATCCCAATGGCTTCAAGGAAACAGCTGCCATTCCCAGGAGGAAGTCCAATGAGGCTGGGATTTCTGTCACGTCACTCTCTCAGAAAGAAACAAGAAGCATCTGCTGGTGTTGCTGCCCTGGCATGAAGTATTTCCCCCAGACTTTTGGAAAGCTGTTGGGAGTAGACTGGAGTGAGCCCAGGCAGGTATAAGAGGGGTTCCAGGTGGTGGGGATGAAGAAAAGCAGCTCTAAAAGTTCTGGAATATGTGGGCAGCTTCTGCCACTACCAGCTGAGAGCAATGATGGGTCCTGAGGTCTGTTACAGCCCTGAGCCCCACAGTGTGCTCTGAGGGATCTCCATGATCTGAGCCCCACAGTGTGCTCTGAGGGATCTCCATGATCTGAGCCCCACAGTGTGCTCTGAAGGATCTCCATGATCTCAGCCCCACAGTGTCCTCTGAGGGATCTCCATGATCTGAGCCCCACAGTGTCCTCTGAGGGATCTCCATGATCTGAGCCCCACAGAGTGCTCTGAGGGATCTCCATGATCTGAGCCCCACAGTGTGCTCTGAGGGATCTCCATGATCTGAGCCCCACAGTGTGCTAAGGGGATCTCCATGACCCTGAGCCCCACAGTGTGCTAAGGGGATCTCCATCATCTGAGCCCCACAATGTGCTCTGAGGGATCTCCATGATCTGAGCCCCACAGTGTGCTCTGAGGGATCTCCATGACCCTGAACCCCTGGGGAATTCTCTTTAGTGCCCTCTCACCATGGCATTGCTGCCTGTCCAGGGCAGTGTCAGTGGGTGAGGTTAAATCACACAAAACCTCCTGAGGAAGGATTACTCTGCTCCTGTATCCAGCCTGTGTTCCTCTGGGGAATTGGGTCCAGTCCTTAATGTTATTCCAAGGTCTCTCTGCTTCTGTGTGGAGTCAGCAGGGGGTTTGTGGGCACAGCTGAGCACAGTTCTGCCCAGCTGCAGGGAGCTCTGGCACAGGGATGCTCTCCTTGGCCCATTTTTGTCAGAGCAATGACAGCAGACACTGAGTATGCTCAGAACCTGGAAAGGCCACGGAATCCTTGCTGATGATCTGATAGACCACACTCCCTCACTCCCTCCGTGTAGACTACACTTTCACACTTAACATGCTTTTAACTGGAAACATTTTCAGAAGCACATTCTCTGTGCCTCTGTAGAATTTAAATTTCCACTTGCGTTTGCCCACCCAGACATTAGAAATGCATGCTTAGCATATTCTCTGACCAAGAACATCTTAAAGAAACCATTCTCTTTCACCATGTCAATGCTTTTTTTATGAGCCCTGAATTTGTTTTAGGGTTTCAAGTAAAATTATTGTAGCATCTTGTTACAATAAGGTCCTTTCCCATTTCCACTCAGACCTAAGCCCTTCACCTGAGTTCAGAAGAGGGAACAATGCTCTCCTTTCTCTAGTAAACCTGCTCTGTTTTGTGCATTTTGAATTGCATTTGCACTTTCACTCAAAATTTAGGAGAATCACCTTTCAGAGTATTTATCTCTAGAGAGGGGTCTTTTGGCCAGCACAGGGCTGGGTCAGAGGACACTCAGTCTCTGTTTCACTCTTGGATGGGCTGAGTGACTTTAATTCCCTGTCCCACACTGTCCCTTTGTTTCCTCTCTCAATCCATGTATAAGCTACATTGCAAACTCTTTGGGATGGGGTGAGATCATATTGTTTAAGTGGAGGAAGAGGCTGTTGCTGTTGAGATTGTAATAAAAATAATAAAAAATAGTTACCCACATTTATAAAGTGATCAGGAGGAAAAAAGAGTATGTTATTAATAACAGTGTCTTTCTTCCAGCACGATCCCAAAGTGCTTTGTAAATTATATATCCCTTTGAACTTCAGCCACCTCTCAGGAGAGCCAAATAATGTAGGGCAGGGGACAGTGCTTTCATGAGGCCAAGGAGAAGATTGGAATTCTCCAACTGCAACCCAGCATCTGAGAAAAACAAAGCAGGATTTAAAATTTGATTGGATACACTGACATGTTTTAAAATTAAACGTCAGAGAAGAGAATTTTCTTAAGGGTTTTGTTGAAACTGGCAAAAATAAAAGAATCTTTCATTCTTTATTACTGTTACTCTTTCACCTTTTAAAAAAAATGCCTCTTTTTCTTCCTATTTTATTTTTTATGTTCCTTGACCCTCTTTTTCCATTAAATTCTTTACAGCTTCCTTTCCTGTCCCAACTGCACCCTATTAGCACCTCTTTATTCTAATCCTTTGCCTAGCTCTTTAGGTATTTTTTACAAAACCCCGCTGTAACCAGATGGAATCTGGATTCCTGCATGCGGCCGCTTCCAGCGCGCCGAGCACCAACCCAAACAGAGCGGCAGAGCCGGCCCTGGGGCTGGCACCCGCCTCAGGAATCGCAGATCACATCAGCTGTTTTCACTGAAAACACTGCTCGGCCAGTGGCCACACACTTCTACATGCATGGCTGGGGCTGGGGCACTGAAACTGCTCCCCTCCGAGGCAGGAAGAGCACCAAAACCACATGAAATTCCCCAACTGTTGGACTTGTGCAAACGCTGGTAATTTTTCTCCTCTTTGCTGTAAGAGATTGGAGGAGAGGTTGAGTCCTTTCAGGGGCCTGCTGAATATTTGGTGTTCTTACATGGATGCTGCAAAGCAGCATAAATGCCAGAAATCCCTGGCTGTATCTACAGAAAACCACAGGGGACCCTGAGCTCTTACTTTCACTGTTTAGGACTTGAAAATATCTCCTGAGCCCAGGGGTTGGTTTTCTGCTACTACCAGCAGCATATCTTGGACTCCTTTCTGTATGCTGAGCTTTTTCCACAGGCTCCTTCCCTCACTGGAGGGTTCTCCTTTGACCTTGGTGTTCATGTGGGTCAGAACCTTTTATTTCCAGCCTGAGTTACTCATTGTCATTTTTCAGCCTCGTTTTGTGCATCAGCTCTGTTCCTTTTCTTACTCAGTATTTTCCCTCCCTTCCTCTCTGCCTTGGGCTGTTTGCCACAGGATACAACAAACCATTGTATCTCCTCCTTCCATCATTTTTCTGGGTTAAATCCATTACTTTAACTTCTTATTGCTTTTTTCATGGCTGCATCATATTTGTGGCTTACAGTCATTCGAGATGTTTTCCTCCTCATTTATTTCATTGTATGAACCCTGCTTTGAAACAGCAATGCTTGTTATTGGTCCCTGAGCACTCAGCCTTGCACCGTGTGCTGTTTATTTCCATCTTAGCTTTGTTATTGCAGCACTCAAGGTTATTCAGTTCTTCCTGTATGACATCCTAATCCTCTGAGGCATTGACACTGCTTCTAGGCTTTGTATTGTCAGCATTTTTACCCAATTTTTCAGCAGTTTTCTTCTTTATGTGCCAAGGTCATTAATGAGCATACTAAATTAGATCAAATGTGAGACAGACCTTTCAGGAAGCCCGCTAGTGACTGATGTAAATTCCTTTCATACCTGATACTCCTTTGCAGCACTAAAGGTAGATGGGAGGCCAGCTCTCACCTTTATGTGAATTATACAATTATATCCAGGTTTCCCAGTAAGCATTTCCCATGCAGCAAAAGGAGTTCTTCAGCAAACAGATTAAATCTAGCATGTTTCCTTTGTCTGGAAAACCAGTTATTTTAGTCAGAGAAATGCAGCCAGTGAGATTTACCTGGAGGAAGTCTATCTTGCATCTTTTTATCACTGTGTCCTTGATTATTGTTGCCCTCTGAATCAGCCCTAAAAGTTGGGACGCTGCTGAGGTCAGCTCTGTGGTTACATGGATCATTTCCTTCTTTCTTTCTCCTCTTTCCTTTTCACTTTTCCATCCATGGCTGGAATCCAGCACCAGGATCTCCAAGGCTCAACATCACAGCAGTGCCCACTGGGGAAAAATGAAGCCAGTTCTAAGAGTCACACAAGGCCCCAGCACCTCAAAAACCTGTCCAAAGGCTGAGGAGTGCCAAAATAATGGTGCCTCAGTGTGTGATGGTTGATAGTGCCCATTGCTTTGATTCCTGCTCTGATTTAGGCTCCATGTGACCCTGCTGACTGAAAGTCCCTCTAGACTCCACCATGTCCCTGTGACAGTGCTCTGTTTAACAGCCCAGGAATACAGAAATCAGAATAATACAGAAATCAGTCTATCTCTCTGATTCTGGTCTGTTTGCACCCCATTTATGTGTGTTCTCATCACAGGTAAATGGGGAGCAAAACGGTTTCAGATTTATTTTTGAGGTGACAGTCTTGCAAATACTAGAATTTGAGGAGAACAATATGATGGAAAACTCTCTGAGACCGTCAGCAAATTACAAATACAGGAAATACAAAATACAGGGCTGTATAGAAATTGCTCTAAACTGGAGGAATGTGGATGTTTGTTAACTGAAGGAGCTGAGCTTGACATTTAATGGCTCCAAATGGGTCAGTCCTTTCATTAATGCAGTTGGGCTCTTCTGGAACCTGTACAAATATTTATCATCTATAAGATTCAATGCCAATGGGTTCAAACCCTTGTCTGTGCCTTGTGCTGAGAAACATCTTTGATGTGTGTTAGTTACATGAAAAAAAAAAAAGAAAAAAAGGAACAGCCATGGGGAGGGTTTCATTTGAGCCTGGAAATCTGGCATCAATAGTAATGTTAGCACCCTCTGATCCAAGGAGGCACCACGTAAGAGCTCATTTTGAAGTACTTCCCAAAGCTGGAGTTGGGATCTCCAGAATCAGCCTGAGCTTAATGAATTTGCCAGGACCGTGCTGGACGGGCTGGAGCAGGGAATGCTGCGCTCTGGTGGCAGCTCCTCGGGGACACTGCCTGCAGCACGGCTCCCCTGGGCCTTGCAGCAGCAAAACCAAAATCCTGCAGACCAGAAAACCTGAGACACTCCTGGGCACCTTGGTGAGGGGTGGCTGATGTCCTGCTGTGGGCACATCTGGGGCCCAGGTCAGTTGATGATGATCCCCATCCACGGAAAGGAGACAAAATCTCCTGTGCTCCAGGTTGTGGGCAGGACATCAAGTACCAATCAGTGTCTAATTAGCCAGTGAAAGACAATTTGCTTGTATCTTCCAGCAAATCCAGCAAGTCAACCCAATGGAGAAGTTTTGGCAGGGAATGCTGGGGAACAGCAGTGGAGAATGAAAAGTGTTTATTGGCTACTGCTAAACGCATTTATATAAAACAATCCAAGATGATTTGCTAGAGCAGGAGTTAATTAGGCATTAATTTTCACATGGAATCATGAGACAGATCCTTAGCTTTGGTGTAAACACCCAGGCTGGCTTCCATCACGTTCTTTCCCAGTGCAGTGTTTGACTCACCAGCCTTGTGGTTGACCATTGCCTTGCTTTAAAATGTTCCATGATCTGTGCTGCTTTGTTTTGAGGCTCTTCAGGCCAAGTGCAAATCTAACCCACAGAAAAGGATTAGCAGGATAATCGAGCAAAATATCTAATTGTGAAATCCACTCCTCCTGCTGCCTGCTGTAATGATCTTCTAATGCAGTTTGCATGGTGGTGTGGGAGCTGAGAGGAGGGCACTGCCTTCCTGGAAAGGCAGGGGATGGAGCTGGAAACCAGTTGCTCCATTAAAGCTACACCTGCTTTGGAGGTGGTGGGGGAAACTCACTGCAGAGGAGCTCTGAGAGTGCTGAAATTTCTGTCCCTTGGTGCCACCTCCTCACACCAACCCCACTCTGAGTCCTCCAAAACGAAGAGATCTGCTCATCTGGAGGAGGGGGAGGAGGAGAGGGAATACAATGGCTTCCATTAAAAAAAAAAAGAACTTCCCAGGGTGCATGCAAATTATAAAACATTGTTCCATGGCTGATCTTATTGGTGGGAAATTAGGAAAAGAAAAAAAAAAAAAACAACTGTCAAAATGATAATCACTAAAGAAAAAAAGAAACCTGTGTGAGTGAAAGTTGGCAAGTCTATTAGCAGAATGACTACTGTACTGGAAAATTACTGAGCACTGTTTATAAAGGCAATCAGACAGGAATGTTAGTCTTGGAGTCCTACTTTCAACATCAGCAGCTGTATTATTCTACTAGATTCCTTGTACTTTTCTCCAAAGGAAAAAAAAAAGCCTTCTAGTGACTGGGTGTGGCACAACCTGTTCCCAAAAGACAAGATTCACCTGATTGTTTTGAGCCCAGTGCAGCAGAGAGGTGGTGGAGAGCTTCAGGAGTGTGTGGGGAGAGGACAGTCCAGTAGCAGAGTGTGTGTGGGTTTCAAAACACAATTCCATTTGTAAAGAGACTTTTCTTCTACATAGTAGAGCATGAGCTTGGTTTGACAGTTGTAAGCAAAGAATATCTGTCAGTTCCACATGACTGATTCTCAGAAATCTTTTCTAATTCTTGCTAAAAGTATCCAATGTAAAATCCTGGCCCTGCTGAAAGTTGATCTGAGTTTTGCCTAAATCAGTTGGGCCACAGCTTCATTAAGGTGCCTTAGAAAACTAGGAGTGACTTGGACATGATTTTGCATCACAAACAGGTGCTAAAGACAGTCAATGCTAACTGGGCATGGAGTTATCCTCACCTGTGCATTAAACCAAAAGGTTTTCAATAAAATCTATTAGAAATAGAACCCTCAGATTGCAGGGCTTTAGATGTGTTTCTGTCACAAGGACTTTTTCAGACGTATTTTGTAGGAAGTTTCCTCTGATGCTTTACTCAGCAGTAGTACAGGCTCTAAACTGGTTGTAGGTAAGAGCCAGCTCTAAAATAACAGGTTTAATAACAAAAAAATGTTATTGCAAACGTGTCTTTGGTCATACCCGAGCTATTACTGCGAAATCAGGGAAATAAATGTTACTGTGGCATTGGGAAGGCAACAGAAGTACCCTGTAGGTAGTGAGAGGATGTGTGAACATGGCATGGATGTGTAGTTAGTGTAGTTAGAGAATACACTGTTCTTCTGCAGGGCTCAGGGCAGAAACAACCTGAGGAAATTTAATGGGCTGCAATATTTACCCCAGAAGATGTAATGGGTTTGTGTTATAAGACGCTTCAAATCTCTGACCTCATGTCTTTTGATTGCACTCCCTCACCCCCATCCTTCAGCCTTGATCTGTTTTATCTTCCTAATATTTTGTTCCCAAATCTTTAGCTACAAGCCCTCGTTTGCAGACATTGATCTCCCCTGGGTTTATGTACATTGTGCTGCAGGCAATTTTTTTCCTAGAAGATGTGGGCGTCTTAGGCGAGTAGGTAGAGTAGATAATTCAAGGTTAATGACTAAGCCAGACCATAGAAAGATCAAATGATGAACTGAATCTCCAAAACATTTCAAGTTTGCTCCAGGGGCCTGCCAGATGAGTGTTGCCAAAGCAGATTAGGAGAACTCCCAATTCCTCAGAAGAGATACTGAGAGGTCAGAGGTTGAGGAAGACTCAGAAGACAAAGATTCAGAGCAGCCCTCTCAGATTGCATGTCCTGCCCATCCCAGCTTTTTGAAGCTTTTGAAAATCACACCCTTCTGGGCATATTTTAGCTAGAAAGACAGCCACTGACTGGGGTAAAATCTCTGCTTAAAAGCTCATCACTTTCTTCCTGACTCTAACCACCAGCAGGGATCACTTAGCTCTTGAATCTTCTGTAGAGGTAAGATTACAAAAAATAATAGCAGGGATGAAGCCATCCCTGTGGTTATGAGAAAGATGAGTGTGTTTGTCACGTAAATCCAAATGAGAGGCTCCGCTGAGACCCCAGCTGGAGCACTCCCATGGTCCCACAGAGGACAGGTATAACCTGGGAGGGAAAGACCAAACTGAAAAGAACTCTGGTGTCAGGCAATCCCTAAGATCAGTTTACAGGCTTAAAGTGTAACTGGAAGCCAAATACTTTATATGATATACACAGGGCTTAGTGTACAGCAGTTAATTGGCTTAGGTAATAATACAGAGCCAGCCTGGGGTTTGGAGTTAGAACACTGGAGTTATTTTTGATATTGTTATAAGAAAAGTATCTACCCTTTTTTAAAAAAAAAAACATCCTCTAAGTAAGTCTTGTTGTTAAACACACTCAGATGTGTTCAGAAGGTGTAATGACAGTGTAGGGACAGAAATCTACCTGTGGTGCAATTTAATAGTTACCATAATGTGATACTATTTGCACATCACATTTTTCTTCCCTGTGTGTATATTACTTGCAGATAGTAATTCTGGTAATATCTTGCTGCAAATTCCTTATAAAAATTTGAAACTGGCAGAAATTTTCATCTTTAATCACTTTATCCATAAATCCCATGTCTTTCCATGCTGGTTGTGAACATTGTTGAAATACTGTTGCAGTGTTCCTGTTTGTTACAGGCACTAAAACAATATTTTCAGCTGCCTATGAAGGAGAGTTTGGGGGAACTGTGGGGATTCAGGGCACTGCCAGGACTGTATGTAGGACTCACCTTTACTTGTTTGACAGATAATTTTAACAAGCCATTGATTCAGGCATAGATTTCACTGAGAGGATGAAGTTTAGTGGTCAAAGTGATCGTCCCGTTGGTACTTTTGAAAATACTTTACATACTAGTATTATTCAGACATTTAATGTCACTTGTCTCCTGGATGTGAAAGTAAAACCACCACTTTAAAACAGCCTTTAATTTCAAAGTATTTTGACTGTCACATGCAGGGCAGAGTGGGCTGTGAGGTTTCAGAGATCCATTACAGCATTGCCCCACCTGATTTGTGACCACAGGGTTGGGATCAGGAGTGAATGTAATGGCTGAAGCTGATCTCTCCAAGGGAAAAACTGGAGATTGTTTTCACCACAGACACATCTTTGTGTTGGTACCCTGGGTTTCAGCTCGTTCCCTGTGCAATCATTCTTCTCATGATGTTGATAATACTTGTTCTTTCTGTGCTAATTTTCTAGTTACACCCTGTCATGTCAGTGCTGGTTGCTGACTGGAGGCCAGCACACAGTGTAGAAACCAGGAGATTTCTCCCCTCCACAAGAGCAACAAACAAAAAAAATAAGAAAGTAATTTTCCTTCCTAAAAGGAAAGCCATAACCTTTCTTCTTAAGGCATCTTGGAAATAGTTGGCATGCTGTGTGCTGCCCATCCTAAATGCAAGCTCATAGACAGCCTCTGCCAAGAATGTATTTTTATCTTCCTCCTTTGCTTTCAGCCCCTTTCCCTTTTTCTTTTGCCAGTAGCTGTAGATCACCGTGAGAGCACAGTGCTGAAGTGAATATTAGCTGAGTGGAGCCTGGACAGAGCCCTTTCCCAGCCTTGTGACTCACATTCAGCTCATAAAGCACAGTCATTTCATCCCCTGCAGGCCTTTGTCAAGAGGTTCCTTCCCCCAGGTGGATAATTCCCTCACGTTTGCTCCAGCAGGGCAGAGCTGATCCCAAGGGGGCCTGGCTATTAATTTTCATGAACACTGATTTCTGCACTTCAGGGCTATTTTTGTCACCCTAGTATTCAGTTTCCCAGCTGACATTTTCCCATTCCATAAGAGAAATACCAAGCCCTGGGCTGCAGAGATGCACCAGAACTGCAGTCTGGAGAAACAGGTTTGGTGTCCCCCCATCTGTTTCAGCCAACAGAAATTCACAGATGTGTCAGTCAAGTGCTTTAAGGCACAGGAACATTTGAGCAGGGCCCTGTTCCACAAAAGACAGGTGGCCAGTCTTCTCAGTCCTGCTCAAACCAAATGGCTTCTGCCTTCACTGTCAGCACAGTCATCAGTGCTGTCATGCCAGTCGTGGCATTTACAAATTAATTCATGACAATTGCAGCAGGTGCAGGTGTTTCTACAAATGGTGCTGAACTGATTCTCCCCCCTTCACGAATGGGAAGATGGGAAACAGTTGTTTAATTAATTTCAGAGAAGTAACACACAACAACTTCAAAAGAAATGTGGTGAATAAGTTGCTCTGCCTAGATTCCAGCAGAATATAATAGTATTTCTCAGCAGACTTATATCTGAGAAGTCTTTTTTGGGCCACTTACCCTAATTGACAGCCCAGGACTGGGTCACAAGAGGTTCAAGGTGTAAGGATTCTAATCTGGATGACAATCCTGAATAACAGGCTGGAAGGTCAGTTGCCTGTTGAGAGAGGCATGAGATCCTTGCAGTGCTCAGTGCCTGCACAGTTATTGCTCCAGTCCCTCACTCATCCAGGAATGCCTGTAATTACAGAGAACACTCCTCACTGACAGATTGTAGGAAGCTAAAGATTGATGCTGCTTTTCTTTTAGAAAAAAAATGTCCTTCCTTCCATCCCTCCTCCTTCAGATCTTCTTGGACACTTTATTCACTGCCTTATAGCCCTGCTGTGGTGTTTCCAGCACCTGCTGGAGTCTGGAGCTGGAAGACAGAGCAGGGAGGATGCCTCCTTTCCCTTGCAAGGAATGGTCTTGAAGGACTGTCTGCAGACAAATCTGTCTTTATATGAGGGAAAAAAGCAGCCCCACTGCTGAGTGGGGTTAAAGGGAGTGATGCAGAGTTTGGGGTTTGCGTGGTGTGGAGTCAGGAGGGAATATTCACTTGCAGGCTGACACTCCTGCTTTACATACTTCAGCACCCAGAGGAGATCAGTGAGCTCAGCACAGCACCATCGAAGCACCCACAAATCCAGGGAGAGCTGCCCATTTCTCACTGGTTTTAAATGAAGCAGAATGTTTTATTCCAACAGTTTGCTAACATTTGTCCTCTGGCTCCTTCCCAGGTGGGTGACTGGCCACTGGAGTCCGTGCTCTGCCACTTGTGAGAAGGGTGTGCAACACCGGGAGGTCACTTGCGTTTACCAGCTGCAGAACGGCTCCTACGTCAACACCAGGGATCTCTACTGCCTGGGCAACAAACCAGCCACGGTGCAGAGCTGTGAGGGGAGGGACTGCCTGTCCATCTGGGAGGCATCAGAGTGGTCAAAGGTAGGAGCTGCACTCCAGAAAGGAGCCAGGCTGCTCAGAGCTGCAGATACACTGGCATTAATCCATGGTTCTCATTGTCAGCATCCTCACTGCAGTGCTGGGCAGGACTCTCATCTGTTGGGATGGGCAGTGAGGAGCTGAGGTTTGGTTTCCAGACCAGATGAGTTAGTAAGGCAGGGTTTAGATATGCTCTAGTGACTGTATCTTTCCATCTGACAACTCTGACCAAGAAGGAAAAATGTTTCACTGACCTGAGGCCAGAAGTGCAGTAACCCAGAGCTTCTGGCTCCATTTAAATGTGGTATGAAAAAATACCAGGCTTATCAGGCATCTGCATGTTACAGAGAATGTACAGTCTTTGGGCCCTATCCAGCCTTCTTTTGTGTAATTCCAGGAACAAGAAAAAGCTGGATATATTTTGTACAAAAGGAACATCTCAGAGTAGTTGCAGAGTTAAGAAATTTTTTCCAAGTGTTACGAATGCGTTTCTGATGTAAATAATGGGAGATCTAGACAGTTACCCTGTGTTGTGTTTAGCAGCAGAGTGCTCTGGGAGTGTGCCTGCAGTTCATGACCAGGACTCAGCTAGTACAGGGCAACTTTGTACCCTGTGAGTAACAGTCCTTAGAAGATGCCTGAGTTCACTTTGATGATGTATTTGCTGGGCTCACCTGAGTGATGAGCTCCTTTCACTCTGGGTGCAGGATTGCAGCTCTAGCAGCCTCATTCCAGCCTGGCTGTCCTGGGGAAAGGATTCCTCATTATTCACCTCTATTTAGAACAGGGAGCTCCTGTTTAAAACATTGTCAAAGAGCTTTTGCTAAATATTATTCTTAGAAATGTGCTTAAAAGAGGCTCAGGATAGAAGGGATCCTGAGGAACAGTGTCTCCTCACAAACACAATGGGATTTCATTGTGCACCTTCTGGACAGGAAATCTTAGCTTGGCAAGAGAGGTGATGGTTAAGTGAGAGCAGTGTTGCCTTTCAGTGGGGTGCTGGATCCGTTCACTGGTGCATGAGATTCGTGTTCTTCCTGAGTTCTTTCACTACAAAAGATGTGCAGAAACACACCAAGGTTTTAGTAAGTTGTCTGATAGGTCTTTTGTGTGTCCTAGACGTTCCCATTTCAGATGATGCCCTCTTTGTTTCTTATAGCTAAACCAGCTGAACTGTTTATAGCTGAGATTAGGGTGCAGTTCCTACCTGGTTTATATGTGGAATTTTTACTTGAGTCTTTTGTTAACAATTCCTTTCATGGAACACAGTAAGTCAAGTTACAGATCAGTGGAAATCTTCCATATCCATGGCCATGTAACTCCTTTGCAAATACACAGCATTTTTAGATAATTTTTTCAGTAACTGGTTTACCTTTCCTTTGATACATTTATTTACTTTTGTTGGATCTGTAACTGTGCACTTGTGATTTTAAATTTGTTTTCTGGCCCATTTCTGCTGTTATGAGGCGCAGTTGACTCCAGGACACGTTTGATGCTCTGCCAGTGTGAGCCCTTCTCGCACCCAGGACTTTCTTCAGTGGTTATCACTTTATTCCTTAGTATTTTAATCTGATATTGAGGAGTAAATATCACTGTTATAGTATCATTTTATAAATCAATTTTCTGATCTTTTTTTTTAACTTCTTGCTTATACAACACAGTTGACCGCACTGATGTCTGGTCCCTGGTCAAAAATGTGTGTTTTCACAGCAAATTCCAATGCAATCTTCATTGTGGAAAAAATTAAGTTCCCCTTGTATTGCCAAACACTTGAGATTGTTTTGGACAAAGTACTGCTCAACCCATTTTTAATGATAAAAATAGAGACTGTCAGGAGAAGGTGAATGTTTCTACTGTTAGAGAACTAGAGTGGAAAAAATATGGATTTCCTTCAGATAAAGGAGTTGTGTCTTAACTGCAGAGTTGTGTTGCTCCTTTGCAAAGCCTCATGGGATCTGACAAAGTAATTTGTTAATAAAATAAGACTTAATGATCTTCAGTGCACACACAGAAACTGGGTATATTAATTTGTGGACTCTCTGTAAAATCTCTGTATTAAGAAATTCTTCATGAAAACAGATGACTTGAGGAAGGGAAAAAAACCTCTTAAAGAGGGTGATTTATATGTGACCACCAAAGATCTGTTGGAAACCTTCAGCTCATGCTGTTTTGTCTAGGAAAGTATATGCAGTATTAATCTGTGAATGACTTAAAAGCTGTGGGAAGAACAAACAGTTGGTGTTTTTCCCAGACTTGCTTGTAAAACCCACCTAGAGATTTCTCCTACTGTGAAAAATACTCCCACTTCAGCTTGATTTACTTGGAGTAATTTGGACCGTTCCAAAGATATTTATATATTGAGCTTTGTAGTTTGAGATGAACATGTGCAACCCTGAGGAGTCCACCCTGGGGCCTGAGGAAAATGATACATAATTTGGGAAAGTCTACCCAACTTGGGGCAAATTCATGGCTTTAAGGTACCATTTAGTGAGCTCCAGCGTGGGATCTCTGGCAAGCTTTGTGCTCTGAGCAGTCCAGCAAAGCATTCTGTGGGATTCTGCAAAGCTGGGAAGAATTCATCCCCCTGTCTTAGCAGAACTATAGATTGTGCTCCTTACAGAGATGTTACATCCGGAAGGGGGTCACGCCGTGAGCAGCACACAGTAAATTAAGTGGAAGGTTTCCCAGATTTTCAAGAAGTCACTTTGTAGTGCTGTGAAGTATTTAAAGGCATGTCTGTTTGCTTGCCAGCTCATAAACGCTTGTCATTCATGTCCTTAACAAGGCCAGCAGGTCAGAGCTGCCTGGATTGTGTTTTTAAGATGGTTAGACAGGCATGCTGAGATTTGTCCATTTGATGTAATTTATATCAAGCTGACGCTTGTTTCCAGCACAGACCCCCTGGATGGAGAAGCTTCTCGGAACACATTCAAAAGACCTCACAGAATATCTCATATCTTCACTATTTATTCAGTGTCAAATCAACTGTCTTTTCCCTGCTGGCCCCCCGAAGGGGAGAACTTGACATGCCAGAGGAGGTTAGTTTTTATCTCAGCTGGTACATAGATCATTTCTCCACCCACCTGTCCCCAGTGGCTCTGCAAGACAATTTCTCCCTCTTAACCACTGCTGTGGCATGAGAACGAGGAGCAGGCAGACTGGCTGTGCTCAGGAGTGGTGACAAGAACTCAGGGGCTGTGACAGCAGGTGCTCTATTACCAAACTGCTTATTGAAAACAGAAATTTGGGTTCAGTTCGTGCCAGTGTCCTTTTCCCACCTCGTACAGCCAAGAAAATCAAGACAAATTCTTCATTAAACAAGGATTTCCAACCACTGGCAAAGAAAATGAGTAAGTGACTAGATATCCCTGCTCTTTAGATGCTAATTCCATAGAGCCCAGGCACAAAAACATTTGTGGATAATTTGTGCTCACTCAGTAAATGTTTGTTAGAGTTCTTCAGAAATAAGATAGCAATGATAAATCAAAATGTGAACGTGATGTGTGTTTTTCACATGAGAACGTGTGAGAATTGTGACTTTGCCATGATATGCACAAACTGTACTACAGAAACGTGTTTATAACAGTGTTCTCATGCTACTGTGATTTAAAATTCCATTTAACATCGCTATTTATCACCCTTGATGTATCCCATGATACATCAAGGGATGTGGCAGTTCTGTGTAGTGAATCTCAGTATGAATGAGGAGCTCTTCAACACAAGATTTAGTGGCACCAGTTCTGGGAAGAAGCCAGCTGACATTTTTCAAAGAAGGTTGATCTTCAGAAATGCCATTTTTCATGAGTAGAATATTTCACAAGCAGCCATCATGCTTTTCAAATTACTCATGTATGAGTGGCTTAGATTATTGTAATAAAACCTTATGGATTATCATTTTCCTCAGTGTTCATAACCCCAGCTTTTCCTCTGAGCTGTGTTACCAACATAAAAGCCAGCATTTCTAAGCACCATGTAACAAAAACCAAACCCCTGGTTTTTTGCAGTGCTCAGCAGACTGTGGCAGGGGAATTCAGAAAAGAACAGTGACGTGCACAAACTCCCAAGGCAAATGTGATGCAGCCACCAGGCCGAGAGACGAGGAGGAGTGCGAGGATCACACAGGCTGCTACGAGTGGAAAACGGGGGACTGGTCCAAGGTAACAGCAAACACTTCATGATGTTTTCTTTCTCACAGCAAAGATGTTCAGGTTGCTGAACTCCCCTGTGCTGTCTGCATTAATTTGCAGTTTAAATATTTAGGAAGCAAAGGTTTAAGTGGTTTTCAGGGTAGTCTGGGACCTGCACACAGAGTCCAGTCCTAGACTCATTCCAGCCACCTGAAATGAGAGAAGGGCTTGAGTTTAAAGGCAGAGCCAAAACCATCATTCCCTTCCTCAGGGCTAGAGCTTACCTTCACTTAGGCCTGTCTGAACTTTGTTTCTCCAGTGACATCAGTGGAATTAGTTCCTGAATGCAGTGGATTAAACCAGAGCGGAGTCTGCTCTGTATTTGCACTCTGATCTTAAAGTAATACGAGGTTTTGCTTGGGAAGGAGGCCTGGCAGTGAGAGAAACTCAGCCCTTTCCAGTGCTGTTCAGAAAGCATCCTTTACATTACTGACTTCGTGGTTGCATAAAGGGCTAAAATTTCCCAGCAATATTATATTCCAATTTGATTTTATCTTATCTTTCTAACTGTGCTGGTCTTTAAACAGAAAACCTACTTTCTGTTCTGGAATGTACGGCATGTGCAGAAACCACTGGGATACAGTAGTTGCACTTTGCTTTCCAAAAACCCAAACTCCAGCAAGCAAAATGCAGTGAAGCAGAGGCCCAGGATGGGCAAATTGGCTTATCTGTGATTGCATTTTTTTTTAGGAATTACAATTATGTATATGCTCTGTCACAGATACATGAATTTAATGGTGTCAGTGCTGGAGAATGCAGGAAGAACCTGCCACATAGAGTGTCTGTATTTATGCTGAGCCAGGAATTTATGTCACAAGATGTTTACAGTATTGAACATTATTTTATTCATAACCTGGCGCTCAGAGTCCATGCAAGCTGGCCAAAACAAACAGTCCCCATGTGTTAACAGGTGAAATAACATTATTTATTTATTTATTTGTGGAACACTGAAACATTTTGGCATGCAAACAGACCCGGATTCTCTTGATAGGGAGGAATATGAAATAATTGTGTGTTCACTGATTACATGGATTGAAAGTTCAGTGTTGTGTGAACAGTTCCAATCTGATAAAGACATTGGCTCACTGCCGGGAGGGCTGCAGTCTTACATGGGTGACAGTAAACAGTGTTGTGTGATGGGTTTAATGTCTGCATGTCAGCAGGGCAGGATCAGTGCAAAATCACTTGTTGTTTGTGATTCTCAACTCAGGATCAGAATCCTCCCTGTGCAGGAGGGCATAAAAGCTGGTGTGCTGCATATGTGGCCAGCTTCTGTCTGCAGGGAGCTTGTGCCAGCCCTCTGCTTCCCAGGAATTTCACCCGGTGTGAGTCCAGCAGGATGTTCTTGGACCTAGATTTGGTTTGTAATGAGCATTTAAAATTCTAGACATATTGGTTAATTCTGACCGGACACTTAGGTCACACGATTATTCTCTGAGGGGTAGAGATTGTTAGAAAAGGGTAGGTACAATTCTTAGAAGAAAATGTATTGTTCCAGAAACCCAGATAGCTGAAATGCTTGGTGTGGAATTCAAGTCTTCAGAAGTCCTGAGTGAAGGAGATTTTCATGATGAGGATCCAGAAGTTTCAATACAGGGCTTGGATTTAGGATGGGAGCCTTTACACTCTGGCTTAAAACAGTTCCTCCTTTAAGGAGAAACACCAAGTCTGTAGCCATTAGCTTATAGTGAACATTTAAAATTCATCCTTCCAGGGCAAAATTCCACTGTAAAAGATTTGTTCCCAGCCCTGTAAAAGTCACTGTGAGGGAGCTTTGCTGACTAAGATGGAAACTTTTTCTGTTAATACAAATTGATCTCAGAACAAGAAACAACTTTGTGCAATTAATGTGTCGTGCATTTGTTGCTTATTGTTGAGAACCATCAGGGAAGCACGATTTAACCAACAGTGGTAATTATCACAGATTAAAATAATGGGCTTTGATGCTTTATGTGCAAACAGCTTGCCTGGTGACTTGGCCTCTGATCCTTAATTTCCCAAACCAAGATCCTCTTTGAAGATGCCGGGAAGTCATGGAAGAGAGAGAGAAAAAACCTCATTTAAAAAGTCAAGTCCAGATAAAACGTGTACATAGAGCAGGCTGTTAGGGTGGTATGACAGTGTTATTTTTGTGTTAGTCGTGGCAGTATTTGTAGATTACATGGACTCTGTGCACGAGGAGATGGATCAGCTCCCTGAGGAGCTCCCAGCAGCAGTAAAACCTCCTCACCTACCCCAGACAAATTGGGATTTTACGTTCTCAGCTCACGTGTAGAAGAGGTGAGGGCTGGAGGTGGGGCCGTGCTGATCTGAGACCTGCACCACCAGCCAAACCTCATCCACTGGCCTTAGCAACAGCTCTGTAGCCATTATCCATGCCTGAAACAAGAGAGTTTTATCCCATTTTCTGTCACGTTTATTTGCAGCTGGTCCTTGCTGTGTCCTGTAGCTGTGGAAAGCATTTGGAGCTAATTGTCATGTTTGTGTATTCTTAATATATTTGCAGCACGTTTCAAGTGTTGCACAGGGAACTGATATATCCAGTTCGCTTTGCAAACACATAAGGCCAGGTTTGTAAAGTTATTTTAAATGGCTCTGAGTTTGCCTTTGTTAGCCCAGTGCTTGAGACTAACAGACTGTACTGGAATTCTAAAGACACACAGTTGTTCTGTTACTAGACCTCTGTTACCACTGCTACTAAACTTGCAGCTTCTCTACACTGCTGCCACTTCTCTTTTAAACCCATTATCTTAAAGGGATATAAGTATTATTTTGAGCATTTAACTCAGCATTGGTGATGCAAGCTTCATAACGAAACTGTTCCTGGCCCCAGAGTCTTCAATCCTAATAGAAATGTGAATTGCACAATGCAAGACCCAGTGAAGGTGTTAATCTGAAATAATTATTTTATTTTTGCCTGGATTGTTCAGAATTGCAATTTATTATATCATCCTTTTTTGTACATGATGCAATATACAAAAGGGAGTCCAAGCCATCTCCCATTCAGTCGCTTCTTCCAAGAGGAAATTCCACATCCAGTTTGCATTCAGTTAAAGAAACAAACATCTCATACACTCGTTCTGCTTTGAAATAATTCCTCCTTGTTTGAAATCCGAGCTGTTAAATGTTCTAGCTCTGGAAGCATTTTTACATTTTTGTTGTAGTTGTGCTGGTCAGAGGAACAAACACAGGTTACTCAGTTTCCCAACACTTGCCTCAGACTCCCAGACTGCTGAAAATGTGCCTCTTGATGCTTTAGCAAGACAGTAGTTCATTCTTCCTTGGTGAATTATATTTTTGCTGACAAACTTTACGTCGAGGATTACATTCCTGCAAGAACAGAGCGTGTCTTTATGTGTGTGGCTCTCTGGAGAGCTGAGCAGGACGCACAGCCCAGCTCCTCACCATCCCCTGCTCCAGGCTGCACTGGAGGGAGCAGCTGCTGGACTTGGCATTGGAATCACTGGAAACCTGTCCCAGATGATGCAGGGAGCTGGAGGTGTGGTGGTGGTGACACAGATCTTGTGCTTGAAGGTGAGCAGCACCAGGGGCTGTTTTTTAGCCCCCCAAGGCTGCCCCCCTGCCCCCAGGTCTCTCCCCTTCTGCTCCAGCAGTGATGTGGCAGGAAAAGATGGCCCAGGGGAGACCTTACTGCTCCCCACAAGCACCTCAAAGCAGGTTGTGCTGAGGTGAGGGTCAGGCTCTTCTCCCAGACAACAGAGATGGCACAGGGCAGGTTCAGGTTGGATATCAGGAAAATGTTCAGCATTGAAAGTGTGGTTAAGCATTGGAACAGGCTCCCCAGGAAATTGGTGGAATCACCATCCCTGGAAATGCTCAAAGCCCAAGCAGATGTGGCACTCAGGGTTTAGTGGGCAAGGTGGTGTTTGGTCAAAGGTTGGACTTGACCTGTGAGGTCTTTCCCAACCTTAGTAATTCTTTAATTCTGTGCAGGCCAAGGCTATATTTTTGAGCCCCTTTCCTCCAGTTGTCCTTTGCATTCTTCTAAGATATAATTGAGGAGGCAATTCTCCACAAGTTTCTATGGATTTTTCTTTATTTCCAGTTTTACTGAATTGTTTCTCTATTTCACATGCCTCAGATTCTGTCCTGACTGAAGTTCTGTATTTGGAGCCAATAGCACAGAACGGTTCAGGGCTCCCAGTTTCATTTTTTTGACTATTCTCCATTTCACTGGTGGTGTATGAAGAAAGGTGGAATTACAAGCCAGACACACAAGCTCCATCATTAGCTCTGACTTTCACAAGGGGCATTTTCAGCTCTGTGGGTGGAAGTTTAGATATGCAAACTTCTGTCCCTCAGGCAACAATTTAGCTCATTAACTTATTATATTACCTAGCCAAATGAAAAGATTTTTAGAAGAAGAAAGACACATAGAGGCCTTGTAGCACGTTGGCTTTGCCCTATTTTTTTCTTTGCAGTTACAGTGGGTGCTGTGTAAATGTGTTGGCCTGTATTAATCTCAGCTAACCCAGTGTAAATCCAGGGTAACTGTCTTTCATTCTTGCCTACAGCCCACTGGCCACAGGCCAAGGATCTCACTCAGCACACTGGGTCACATATCAGTCTCTCTTACATGAGGGTGAACCCAGATTAATTCAGGCATGTGAGTTAATGCAGGTTTATGCCAATGCCATGCAGAGCAGGATCTGACCTGGTGGGCTGTGCAGAACCTTTGGGTCTTGGGTAGGAACCGTCACAGACTGGGGTTCTCAGGAGAAAGCAAATCTATGACACATCAAGCTGGGCTTCAACTAGCAGAGAAAGCAGAGGAAAAATCTATTTCTACCACTTCATATCTTGTATAACCACCTGGCACAACTTTCACTGGATTCAGAGAGATTGTGCACTCCACAAACTGGAAAGCACCAGTAAGGATCAGCTTGGCAAAGTGTAATGTTAAACAATATTCTTGTTGCCAAATTGTGTCAGTAGTGATAGAGCACATCTGAAAAATCACCCATAGCCCCTTTCCCTCCCTGGGCATCAAGAGCTGCCAGTTCCTTTATGAGCCTGTGAAATGCTGGAGATGGGTTCTTATCCCAGGAGGACATTTAACAGTAGGGAGAGAAAAAAAAAGAATCTAATTTCCTATAAGAAAAATACTGGCTTTGTGCCAGACATTGAGGTGCTTCACACTGAAGATCAGCAGTCATTCATCACAGTGGGTGGTAACAAGGATTTGTAATTGCAAATTAATTGTTTTGGCAGGATTACAGGAGGTCTTATTGTCTGAGAGATAAACCCCCAGCCTTGCAGTACACCAAAAAGCATGCTGGGTTTTGGGGCTTTTTTTTTTTCAAAAAAACTCTACAATCTCCCAGTGCCAGGAAGGCATATTTTCCAAGCTCCAAATGATTGGGAACATCAACAAAATCCTCTATGTGCCTCACTTTTAATGATTAATTCATATTACATAATAAGAAGAGTAAATCAACGACAGCTGTGGTTTGAGAGGTGTATTCAAAGCTGTTATAAATATAGAAGCAAAATTGCCCTTTGTTCTAACTTTCATTACAAATTCATGGCTTGACCCGACATCTGTTTATGATAAGCTGTGGACAACTTGGTTTTTCTTCATAAAGGTCAGAACTAAGTTCATCTTCTTCTACCTTGGAGAAAATAACTTTTCTTGTTGGATTGACAGAAAACTCTGCAAGAGGGGTGGTAGCTTAAAACTGCAGTGGCACGTCAGAGCTGACAGACCCTTCCCTCCACTGAGCACCTTTGTGGTTTGTGGCTGCTCCCGTGCCCTCAGCAGCACTGGAATTTCATCCACAGGCCTCACAAATGCACATCAAGTGTTCTCCAGGAGGTGATGGAGCTGGGTGGGACAGGAGAGGATCCAACAAGCTTTAGTAGTCAAATGCCCTGATTTTGAGCTCCTAGACATGGCCAGGAGCCAGAGCATCTGTCCTAACCTCAGTCCTGCCCCATGGGCTGCTCTGAGTTGTGGTTCCCTGTGGTTTGTGGCTCTGGCACATGATCACTGATGTACAAACCAGAGCCTTTCTTGCCAACAGCTGAATCTCAAAACACCCCACCCTACAGGGGATGAGATCAAATGGCCCAAAATTGGTGTTACCAGCCAGGGACACCCTTTAATTTGAATGGGCTGGTTCAGTAAGATGAATCTCACCCTTTTGCTCTGTGATTGTCTGTCCCCACATCTGTGGAATGTCTTCAGCTGTGGGCAGAGGTGGAAATGTTGCATAATGGCACTGAAACAAGGTCGAGCCTGTGCCTAGGCTTGGGCTAAGAGCCAGCCCCAGTGGATGCAGCTCTAGCTGGGAACTGGGTATGGAAAGGGAGGAGATGCTGACTGCAGTGCTGGCCACATCCTTCCCCTGGGCACTGCAGGCTCCAGAACCAAGTCCTGTTTGTGCCTTTCAAGCTGCTCCTGGTTTGCACAACAAATGGCACAGCTCATCTCCACTGCAGTTTCTGGGAACATCCAGAGTACAAATTATTGTGAAGGAAAATGTGCTGTAGTAAAGGAGAATGTGCTGCAAAAAGATCAGATTATTCAGTGTTTTGTTTGAAGTGGAGCACGCTCTGCCACAGTGTTACTGTCTATATTCCAATACAGCCTCCAGTGATCCTGTTAACTGGAAGAGTAACTTCTCTTTTTTGATATTTTTATTTAAAAGCCTGGTCCATTAAGCACATTTTTTAGATTGAAAGTTAAAGCCTTCCCCCAAGACCAATGGATGGGAAATGAAGTTACAATGTGATTATTTTACTCTTGGTTTTTTAAAGGGAAAAAGCAGAAAGAATGAAAGACAAGCCTGTTCAAATATTGGGATTCATTTTCTCTGAGTTACTCTGAGATGTTACAGTGTCCAGGATCATGTTTTTGAAAATATGGGGAGTAGTAATTCACCGTGTAAACTTTGTAGTACCTGTCTGAAGAGGATTTTCCCCTTGAATACTTACAACACACAGTGTGTACTGCTGGCACGGACTGCTGTAATTTCACAATCTTTTCAATAACCTTTTGAGATTTATATTGACCAAGGCATTAAGGTGACAATCTCCCAGAACACCTTTAAGGAGCAATGAGTACCAGTCTGACTGCTGTGCAAAGAGATAAAACAGTGTAAGGAGTCCTTCGTTTAACTACTTTCTTTAATAAATTGCATTGGCGGAGCACTGACCATTAACTGATGAATAACTAATAGTAACTAATCATGCATTCAGTGAGGCTTCAGTTCCCAGGATATTCTCTCAGGATAATGTCTGGGGCAGGAGTCAGGGTGGGAGTAGAGCTCCTGTGAGCCCTGAGAGCCTGGCTCAGCACGAGCAGCTCACAGTGCTGTAGGAGCAGGGAGGATTCTCCAGCATCCAGCCTGACCCGAGTTCTGTGATCCCATAGCTGCCCATTACCACTGAGGCTATTTAAAATTAAATTAAATTCTCATTAAAAATGGATTATGCCTTTTGCATTTTAGGTGTTTTTCACCATCAGGTCCTTGCAGTTGTCCTGGTGGAATAAGCTCTGGAGTATTTCCACTTTCTGCCACAGGTCCAGACATGGCACAAGTGCAGTAGGTGACCTGCTAGAATATGGTCCCCTGTGGGCAGCACTGTGTCACCTCACAGCTCTGCTTGAGCCTCTTCTTGAAATCCAGTTTGAAACCTCATGAGAAGTAAATTCTGCCTGATTGGAATATTGGATTAAATGGCATTTTCTCATCAGCATCCACCTGGGCTCCAGTGCACAAGTATTTTAGGGGCACTGTCACTACCCAGAATATTCATGTGTTCAGCCTTTAATCTCTGAACTTTCTGTGCACAATGGAACTTTTCAGAATAGCAAAGCCAGGCTTAATTATGCAGTGAGACATGCTGGAAGTGCTGGTCAGGTCTTGTTCCTTGGGGTCAGGCAGTTTGAAAGTACAGCTGTAGGCAGTTTGCAAAAATTGCTTCTCTTTTCCTGTTAAGATACTGTCACATCAGCCACGAGCATTTGCTGCTATAATTTATTGTTTCTTCCCATACTGAGTCAGAAGGGTATGCATTTTTTTCTTCTTGGCTAAATTAAACAAATCAGTCATTTCACAAAAGTTTCCAAATGAAAGATTGTTGTAAGCAAGACCAGATATGTTCTTTTACAGATCTGGGGTTCAAAAAAAAAGAAGGAAAAAAAAATAAGGAAAATAAAGAAAAAGGAAGCTTGAAAAACAGCTTACAGTTTGCTTTGGGCTAATTAGATCTTATCAGTGAAAAGACAGATATTTCTTTCTTTAGCGTGATGCCATGGTGAAAGCTGACCTGGTGTTTATGAAAGAGTATTGCACACTGCTTTTCAGCTAGAACTATGGGCTTTAAATTAGTGATCCTCATAAAAAGCCTGATGTGAAGGTGTGTGGAGCACTGGCTTTCAGAGCACACATGTGTGTGCTATTAAGGTCCCGGGAAGGGAGCAATTACAGGACCTTTGTCATTCATCTCAGATGCTGTGTTAGAATGTTTTTAATAGGAACTTGTCTTGCTTTCTTTCTGACTTTCGAGAGGCAAGAAATAAGACCCTCGAGGGGAAAAACACTCTACCCTAACGCCTTGAATACTTGAACTCTGAAGTCAGTAAAGCATGACTCTATCTCTCAATATTGGAGCTTTAGCCATGGTGTTATCCTTGGCTTCAGCAGCTTCCAGCAAACTGGGGACAAACCAGTATCTTCAAACATCAGATGACTGCAGACTGATGAATAAAGAGAAAAGCCCATCTTGCCTGCAGCTTGGTTATGACAGTCATCTGGAGCTGGATCTGCCCCTGACAGATCAGCCCTCTCCATACTGGAGAGAGCTCAGGATTGGCTGGAGGGAGGCTGTGACCTCCTGCTCCTGCTGGAAAAAGTCTCTTACAAAAAAATCTTACTTATATCTATCCATTGGAGGTTAGAAAAGTGACATTTCTGAATGTCCTGGGGTCTGAAAGTATCCAAGCCTCTGAGGAGCAGTGATCCATTATCCCATTCAGTCCTGAACCTGTCTCTGTGCTGGTAAATCTGTACCTTTTCTGTCCCCATTAAGCCTCAACAGAGGGATTCTTGGGTTCTTGTGCTGCCCAACAGCAGCCCTGCCCTGGCCTAAGTCATTCTCATTCCTCTCTCTTCCTCTGGCTATCTTTTGCAGACCAGAAGTTGATGAAGGCCCTGACAGATCTCAGCACTTTCTGTAAATTCATTCTATTTTAATACCTAATATTCTCCTGAGGCATTTGCTTTCAAAGCAATTAGACATCTGTCAGCACCTTTGCTAGATTTCAAGCTTTCATATCAGTATCCTAAGGTGGAAATAGCATTCCAGTTGAAAAATCCTAGCTTGCTCCTAAGGTTAGAGTTTTTCAGTGAGTAAATCTTCTTTAAGCTGTTGAATGCAGCTGCTGCCTTGACAATTTGTGAGTTTATTTCCTTCTGGATATCCCCACTGGCTTGCATGTTACTGCCAAAGAATGTGAGTGGAGGCATTTTTGTCTTGCTTTTTGCCTTCCTAAGCAATGTTTGAACTGGGAGTTACCAGGGGCTCTCATTAGCTTCACTTTTTGTAGCTGTTCATTAACCACCTCTATTTTACAGTGCTGAGCAACCCTTTGATCTTTGCATGGGGGTGGATTTCCAGTTTACAGTGCTTTTATTGTCAGTTTAGGGCATTTTGGTTAACTCTCTGCATTTTGCACAAGCATTTTTGTGACAGTGACACCACTGGCAGTGCCTGGTGGAAGGGAAAATCCACTTTTTTGTTTGGCACCAGCATCTCTGCTCAGCCCCTTGTCCCAGCCCCAGCTGCCCAGAGGAGGCAGAGTGCTGGTGGGTCTTCTCTGGTGAATCCAGCCCTGAAAATTGTTCTGTGGGTATGGTACCTTTCTCCACAAACATTTGAGAAAGTCCAGAGAAGGAGAGAAGGTATTTATGAGAATTTGGTGTGCAGTTGGAGTTTGAGTTTTATGCCTCTTTTAATGATGTCCTCTTCTCATAGTGCAGCATGAGTAACAATTCCCCCTTTGTATTTTGTATCTATTCTTATTTCCTATTGAAATTCCTAGGAAAGAGACTATCCAAGTACTGAGCTGAAAATTTCATCTTAAAATAAGCCAGATGTCCAACCTTCCCTTAGCTGCCAAGCCCTAAAGAGTTCAAGAAAGATGTTAAAATCTGTCTTGCTGGCTGTGAAAAACTAATTGCATAGCATAGGTGATGATCCCAGTCTCCCAGGAGAAGGAATAAAACTGCTTCGGGCAAAAGCTCTGCTGTTATTTGTCTGAGGGTTGGAGTTGGCAGTGTCTGTGGAAAAAAGTTTCATTGCTTGCCCTCCTTGCTGCTTAACAAATGCAGAGAGGGGAACACAGACAAAGGTAGGTGAGTGTTTGTGTGTTAGTATCTGAAAACCTAATTCACCTTATGAGAGAAATGCTGTTTTCATCCTTTTTTACCTTCTTTCTCCACTGTTAAGAGCACAGGGAGTGCTTAAAATCCAGAGACAGAGGTTTCAGACTCACTGTTACAATCATGTGAAGGAAGACCATGGCCTGAGTTATTTAATGCCTGCGTGATAACAGCAATTCTGTTTGCAAAATCAATTTGGATGTACAATTCCCTCCCAAAGCAAAGAGTTTGGGGAGGATTAAGGTTAGTAAAGCATTGTGAAGACTAAAAGTGCCACTGAAATCCTGAGGATTAAAGGTTGCATTTGACTGGTGAAGTGGAAGGGCCTAATAGTTGCATTTATCAGGGTGAAAATAGTTCACTTTAAGTCCAGTGGCCATGCCTGAGTGGCTGCCAGGCTGGTGGAAGTCACTGAGGGCACTCAGTGCTGGAAAAGAGCTCAGGGACACACAAATCTACTGTAATGCCCAGATCTCACTGCATAAATTCAGATTGTGAGGGGGATTTAAATCAGGGACAATAATTCCTGATTTTTGGAATAGCTCCCTGTAGGGCAGGAGAAGGGTTCATTCAGTATAATCCTAAATACTATAACCATTGCTGAGGTATTATTTGACAGTGATCAATTCTTTATATAAATTCAACCTGAAAAATCTAAGTGTAAAAATACCTGTCATAAACTGATGTGTTGAACCTAAAATGAAATAAGATTGTAAAGGAAGAAAACCCAAACAGCAGGAGTTTCAAGTGTAACTTGCAGACCAAAACGACCACAGCTTTGCTGTACTCACCCCCCTTGGATGTAGAGGTGGAGCCCTGTGTGCATCCACACGTTCTGCCCTTGGATCTGGGTCTCACAGCATCCACACCGCACACACAGGATTTGTACCTGGACTTCAGTCCAGCCTCAGTGATGCCCATCTTCTGAACCTATCCAGAGTTTGGCATCTCTCTTTTGAGAATTGCCTCTCTGAGGTGATGCTGTTTTTCAGGGAGAAAGCTTCGATGCCCTGACTTTGGTGAGAAACAGCAGAGGACACAAAACATGACCTTTTTTTACATCCTTCTACTGATACCTCCTGGGCTTTCCCTCACCTCCTCCTCTCCCCCATCGTTTGCTTGTGTGTGGCTTTAGCAGAAACAGGAATCTTACCCAAGTCTTGCAAGCCATTGTTTCTTTATGTTAAATACAAGGTTCTTTTATTGACTCCAGCTGCTGCACCTCCCTGTGCTCACTGTGTTTGCTTTATTAAAATTGAACAGCGTGCAAGTAGGACATTGTAAATCACAAGTGACTGGGCCAGAGGAAGAGGGAGGGAGAGGGAGGGACTCTGATTGTATGACAACAAAGAGAGCATATGAACAGGCTGGGCCTCCTGGCTAATAGCAGCCAAAACTCATGAGTACAATTTGCAATTGCTCCCAGGAGGACAGGCAAGTGCCAGACAGTTAGCAGGGATAGATGGGAGTGAATACTGGAATACCTGGTGTGTTCTCTCCAGAACAGAGCTTCTCAGAGGTCTGGGCACGCTGGAGCTGCCAGCCTCTGCTGTAATCCCGGGATTTATCTTCTACCAGTGCCTGGCTGTGGTCATCCTGGCTGTGGAGGAAGCCTTGTTAGACCATGCAAGTCTTGGAGAGGGCTTTTAAACCAAGAACCACCTCACAGAGAGGGAGGTGGAAGTTCCTGGTCCATAATTAAGCATTACACATTTTTCAGCTTTGCCTCTTCATCGCTGGTGGGGGGAATTGCATTTTTGTCTGCTCGAGGCTCATGGACATCCACAGGGGACAGTCAGAGTAGGTGAACTCGGGGCAGGAAGACAAACAGGTTCCTTCCCTGTGCCAGGAGAGTTCCTCTGCTCACAGCACTCCCTGAAGGTGCAGAACCATCATGGAGGGTCCCTGTCTGCTGAGCCCTCAGCACCACAGCGGCTGCAGCCTCCTCTCTGGCAGTGGTTTTTGCTATGCCTGTGACCCAGACCCCGTGTGCTCTGCTCTCCCCGCAGTGCTCCTCCACGTGCGGCAAGGGGCTGCAGTCGCGCGTGGTGCAGTGCATGCACAAAGTGACCGGGCGCCACGGCAGCGAGTGCCCGGCGCTGGCCAAACCCGCGGCCTACAGGCAGTGCCACCAGGAGGTCTGCAACGACAGGATCAACGTCAACACCATCACCTCGCCCAGGCTCGGTGAGTCAGGGGCCTGAGGGGAGGGTGCCAGCTGCCCGGGGTGCGCAGGGAGGGCTGCAGTGATTGTCCTGGCCAGAAACTGGGAGAGGCTCAGGCAGACTCCAGACTGAAGGTGTGGTGTGGGTCTGTCCTGTCTGACCCCTGCCTCGGTGAAGTGCTTGGCGGAGGATGGAGCTGAGAGCAGCAGGAGCACACAGATGGTGGGTGATTGATCGGATTGATTGATTGATTGATTGATTGATTGATTGATCACAGAGGTGAGGGCGCTGGCAGCTGCATCTTCCTCCATCACAGACCCTTGCACACGCTGCCTGTGCTGCAGTGAGTGTGAAGTGGGATCATTTATTCATCGTGCCCCAAAAAAATATGTGACCTTGACAGGTGGTTTGATGGATTGATTTGCCCACAGGGGCAAGAGAGCATCCAGCCTCTTCCTGTAAACCCTGTGATTTTCTGTCACTGTCCTTCTCCTCACCCTCCCTGCATTCCTCATGTCCCTGGCTGAGGTGGGTATATGGTGATAAACATCTGTTTCCTGAAACACCTAACACTGTATTTAGGACATGCCACTAGTTAAGAATGCCTTTGTTAATAAAAATCTGTGGGGATCTCATGATTTTCCACATTGTATTTCCTTGGTTTATGAGGGGATAAAAATATACTAAAAATATATTTTTCCAAACTTCAGCCCTGTGTTTTCCACCACAACTCCAAGAACCAAGTTGGTTTGTTTACATTGCACACATCATCACCAGTAAGATGAAGATAAATTAAGGCATCAGCTACACTGACACAGCCTCGTGGCTGCCTCCTGTCCCCTTTTGGTACAAGAAGAGGTTACCAGGAAGAGCAGCTTCCTTTGTCACAGCTGAGCTGATCTTACAGGCTAAGAAACCTCCAACACACATGAAAACACAGAGCTGCTAAATAAGACAGAACCATTTTCTAATCGTGCTGTCCAGTATTAGATAACACTTAAACTAGGACTGGACTTGAAGCTTCTGAACTGAAATTTGTTCCCCAAAAGTTAACCAGATGTTTTAAGAGAAAATGAGGACTTTCATTCTTGCAAATGCACTCATGCTGAGGGGTTTCTAACTTCTTTTGGTATGAGAGCACTTCCCAGATATTTTAGCACTAAGAGCATAGTGAAAGGAAAACATTTCATTTGAGAGGTAAGCCCTTGATACACTGATGAGACAAGAAATCCATCCTAATTCACGTTTTAGGACAAAGCAATAAAATGTTCATGTGTTTAGAAGACTAAGGAGGCTCAAGTCCCTGCTGAAAGTAATCTGCAAGCAATTTGGGATGCTTTTGTTTCTAAACCAGGCTTGGAATCACCAGGGCCAGAAACAATGATATTTGATATTAGTAGAAAGACATATCATTGAGTGTTTTGCTCTTTTTTGCTTATAAACAATTCTAATTGGATTATATTTAAACAGAATTTTCTATTTTCTGCAATGGGAGCATCAGCAAAAAAAAAAAATTCCAGTAGTCTATAGACCCCTTGCTGCCTTGTCACTACTTCAGAATGGTTTTTTGTCTTGGATAACATTTTCAAAAATATCTAAATGTGGGGTTCACCTCACCAGACTTTTATGTCTGTGTGTAATGTTTCTCATTGATGACACATTCAGAGGGATTTATTCTGTCACTTCTTTCCTATCTTCTACACAACCTGTGAGGGACACTGGACCTCTGAAACATTAATCCTGGCCTTGTTTGTGGCTCAGTTTCTATTATGTGACCCCTCCCACCTCAGATTCATAAGGCCTGTCCCAGGTGTTCTTGCCAGGTGTGTGATTCATTCATCTCCATCCCATTGACTGCGGTGTGGAGTTCATGGCCTTAAATCTGGGCTGAATCTTTGGATGTTTTGTTCATCCAGGCCTGTTTGCCTCTGAGACAAAGTAGGTGCAACATGAGGAGGTTTTCACTGCCCATTCATGTCCAGGGAAGGAAGGAAGCATTTCCAAGAGCCTGATGTTTTGATAGAGAGAACATCAGCTGCTCTCCAGCGCGGCAGCGAGCGTGACCCTCGTTCCCCTCAGGTGCAGTCATGTCCAGCACCTGCAGTTCTGGTCACCTGCAGTTTTGGTTTTCACACCTGCAGTGCTGCTCCCTGGCTAATCTGGCAGTTTCTCCTTTCTTGTCTCCTCCCAAGCTGCCCTCACCTACAAGTGCACGGGGGACCAGTGGACAGTGTACTGCAGGGTGATCCGTGAGAAGAACCTGTGCCAGGACATGCGGTGGTACCAGCGCTGCTGCCAGACCTGCAGAGACTTTTATGCAAACAAGATGCAGCAGAAGAGTTAATGAACCTGTGCCACTCCTTAGAGTCTTCCAGCTGTTTGTATGTAAAGCACAGACTAGGAGGTCTGAATACTGGAACTTCACGAGTTGCTACAGCGTGGTGGATCCCAAAGCTCACTAATGAGACTTGAAACTAATCCTACAGACTGGATACCAAAGTCATCTGCTCATCCACCTTAAAAAAAAACACACAGGAAGGGTCATCTCAAGGAGCCAATAATTTCTGAATATTTTGACATCCTCACATTTTTCATTAATGCTTTTTTAATATATTAAATCACCAGCCACTGGATGGCTTGCTACCATTAAAGAAAAGGACAAGAGTTGCAAAGTGATTACATGGGATAAGGTTATTATGGGTACCTCCATGGAGGAAGGCCTCTGGCAAAATAATTCAGCAAAGGTAGAGACATTACTTAATCTTTTAATCTTGCCTTTTATCTCTTGTTTTCAATTCCCAGCAGTTATCCCACTGCAGAGTGGGCTTGGAGGGACATGCATAAATGAAAGGCTTAGTTTAAAGAGAGGATTTTCTGTAAAAGCTTGTGAAAACTGATAACAGAGGATGGACATCTCTGGATTTTCTACAGAAAACTCAGTATAATTATATCCAACATTCCAAGTCATATTTTTAGAGCCACTAATAGGGAGTGCTTTTCCTTCTAATTTTAAAAAACAACCCACTCTATCTTTTCCCCAGAATAATAGAGTTTCTTTTATGAAACCTAATTTTTCTCTGAGCTTAACGAAATGGAAGCTTATTAACAGCCGTAGATAGTTACTTTTAAACAAGAACCATTTACATGAGATGGGAGAAGCCAGAAATCATTTCATCCAGTAGAGCTCATAGAGGGATTGCTTGGCCTAAGCTCTCTCCAATTTTTAGAAGTCAATCAGATAATGAGACTGTTGGTTCTTTTAAGAGGACTGTGAAACTGGATAGGGTTGGAACAGAAACTGAATTTGGAGCAATCTTTATGAAATGGATGTAGTGGGGAGCGGAACAGGTGTTTCCCATCTCTGGGCTCTTTTATACAGCTGAGGTTATGTAGCTTTTGGAGTAACTAGAAGTAGCCAGGGATGCAAGACATTCCAAGTGTAACCTGGAGCTTGTGGGAAGCCAGAGGGCTCACACTGCCATTGCTTTCCGGAGCTGGAATTTCCTCGCTGCCTTTGAACGCTCCCTGTCTCCCTTGTGTGGTGCTGTCAGAGCACTTACAGTGCTGCACACACGGCACTCTCTGCCATGTCTCTGCACTTTAAACCAGACTCCTCTCCGGGCTCTGAGACTTGAAACACGAGCTCTGCCCAGGGCAGGGCTTGTCCCCTCCGTTGTCACACACATCAGTGTCTCTCCGTCACATCTTGCTCCAACAAGAATCATTTCCCTTGCCAGGGCCCAAGGCCGTGGTTGAGTTTCAGCCCCCTCCTGGTGACAGGAGCAGAGCCCTTTGGATAATTGCGGCTTTGTACTCACTCTACAACTGCCTGTGACTGTTTGACTCCTTGGAGCTGAGCACAGAACCAAGCCCAGCTACTCCCCCAGCCCCTGGGCCAGGCTGGCTTGCAGCTCTCTCCTGGCCCCAGGTGTCTTTGTTGCTGTTGTCTCTTTTTGTCAATGCAAGGAAGGATAAAGACTCTCAGTACCTAACATGTCTTTAAAGCAATTTTTGCTTAGTACAGTTCTTTCCATGTCCAGGACCTCACTGGAATAATCTATTAGCATTTTATTAAGGGCTAAATTTTTCAAGCACAGGGAGATAATGTTCATCAACAGACTAACCCTGTCTGGGCTTCACATTTACGAGTGTGCTTGTTAGTGCAAATGAGTGTGTGTGCACCAGGGCTGGCCTGGTGCACAAGGGCACATTTGCACACTTTTTTTCCTCAAGTGCCTGTCTCAAACAGATCTGCTTTCCAATGCCTCAGATGATTTTCTCTATCAGGGAAATGATTCCAGCTTGGTTTTTGTTATACTGGATTTTTATTTTTTTTTTGGCAAGTTATAATCAGGATTAGACCTCCTTTTTCTGTGTTTCCCACCCTGTTGCCCAGCCCAGAGGTTGTGTAAGTACTTAGCAAGTAATGAAGGGGAAATTGCTGGCAGGGGTGACAGGGAAGTTTGACAATACCAGGTGATACTCAATTAGGCAAATTAACAGGCCGAAGAACTGCTAATGAGAAAGTTCCAAGAGATCAGACAGAGCCCAGAGGACCTGGTTTATGTTCACAATTATTAACACAGTGGTGTTTTCCTCTCAGCCTGCAGTGACACTGGGACTGTCCCTGCTGCCTCCCTGCCCTCACAGCCACCCCTGAGTCCCCTGACACCCTCACTCTGTTTGGAATTTGCTGTTTTTCTTCTCATGGGCAACATTTTCTCTGTTACCTTGGCAGAACTGTGTGAATTATCATTGCTGGCAATCAAAGGTGCTTCTCCACAGCAGGGAACGTTTTCCTTCTGGTGCTGATCTGTGACCCTCTCTGGGCGAAAGGTAGGAAGTAGGAGAGGAAGGATTTTAGGTTTTGTGTTTTTCAGTAATCATTCACTGCTGGCCACTGTCCAGAACAGGGTGCTAGGCTGCTTAAACCTGTGGCCTGACCCAATCTGCTGGGTTCTGCACCCAAAGGACACTTGGGTCCAAGTTCTGGGTCCTACCTAAGGAAACAGGAATTTACAAGGATTTTTTTCAATTGTATGAGCACTGAGAAAAAACCACCTCACTTGCTCTCACAGCTCACAGATTGGCATGCATCAACCTTTTATTTTTTATAATCAAACCCTCCAACACTGATTAAGAACTGATGGCACAACACAGCTCCATTTTATTCAATTCTCTTACTTCACGTGGTGACAACGATCCCATCACATAATAGCCAGAAAAATAATAACAAAAAAAAAAAAAATTACAATTCTGTTCAATGTTCCTGCACTTCTGTTTTTTATCACTTTATAGGAGCTTTACAATGAAGTCACAGCTCTGCTCTGCCCTCAGTTCCCACATTCTGGTGAAAAGAAAAGCTGTTTGTTTCAGTGTATCTATGACAATACTTTTCTTAGTTGTTCATAAGAGATCGACGCTCTTTTGATTACAGTGGTGGTATTTCCATATTGTAAACAATACTCTGTACTGTTACTAAAGTACTGTACATTTCTAGTTGCACAATTGTGTTATTGAGTGTAGATTCTCACTATCTCATGTATGGTGCTATTTTTTGTTGGTGGAAAAGAATCTTAGCAGTCGATTATTGCTTGATATTTTATTATAATACAGGGATATATTCTCCATGGCAATAATATCATTTAAGTTTTCTCATTACAGAGTGAAATGTATATATTTTTCCATTAGCTAATTTGCATATGTACTGTATCCATGGTAATTTTCTTCGTGGTGCTGGTTATAAATAGAAAAAGATAAAAGACAGTCAAACTGAATGGAACCAGTTGTACATGAAAGCCAGAAAAAAAAAAAAGATCATTCCATTTTGAACAAATTGAATATGTTGAATAATAAATTTATTTTTTCCATAACAACTTTAATAAGGTTTCTGAACTTGAAACAATAATATGAACCAAACCAAATATCCTGTAAATTAAGAGGAAGGAGTGAAGCTGTAAGTGGTACATTATACATCTGTGTAATACTGGACTGAGACTGGGATTTGGTTAAACCCAAGCCAACTGTTTAATTGCTGTGGTCGGTGTAAGGGGTCATTTGGCAGTAAAATTCTGGCACCTCAGAGTTCTCAGTGTGCAAGCAAACCAAGAAATGATGGATCTTGTCCTGGTCAGGTTGCAAAACAAAGCAGGGAGATGTTAACACCTGAATAATGCCTTGCCAGGTCTGTGGTCAGTGACACAGCAGTAGAAAATTCCTGTCTGGGAGGAGCGTGCCAGGCTCTGTTTGGGATATTTCTGTGTGCCTGGGAAGGCTGTGGGGAGGGGGAAGCTTCTGCTGGGGGAGAGGGACATTCTGAGAGTGCTTTTGGGGAAGGTTGTCCTTGCTGTGCAGAGCTGGGAGGGAGCAGCAGCTCCACAGGCACCCCCTGACAATGAACATGTGGGAATTTACGTGGAGCAGAACCATCCCATCCACTGGGAAGGTGTCTGCACAACCGAGCTGCACTCTCCCTGGTGTGAAATAAACAGAATTACTTCAGTGCCCCGTGGTCTGGATGTGTTTGTTGTAAGCACTAGGCAGGATCTTTGCAGTGTTGAGCTCCTCCCCAGCACAGTGAAGGTTGTTTTTACAGTCAGCTGCCCACAGATGCACCTGTAGAATCCTCTCCCAGCCCGTCTTACCATCATCTGCATCCCACTCCAGCTCAATTCTTGTTAAAAGGGCATTTGGAGGTGAGAGCAGCACCTTTCTAAGGCAGCCTTAAAAACCCAGGGATATGGGGGAGTGGTGGACTTGGCAGTGCTGGGTTCGACTTGATGATCTTAAAGGTCTTTTCCAACCCAAACGATTCTGTGATTTTATAACAACACAAAGTTGGTGTGAGAGCCCTCCTCCCACAACGATTTCCAGGAATGGAGTTTATACTTTAATGACAGAGCTCATTTTCTGATCTCACACCGGGTTCATGGCACAGCACTGATGGGCAGCCCTGGGATTCACCAGCCCAGCTGCCACCCTGCACAGCACACAGAGCAGCGCTGCAGAAACTCCACATCATCGTGTTTGTGCCTTGCCTGCAGTCAACATCTGATTGCAATTGTTGACCTGTTTGAACGACAGAACGGAGCTCTAAGCCTGGGGAAGCCAAAGGGCTTTGCATTAAGCTGGGGTATGGCAGTGGGTGGGGGGTGTAAGGAATGCTGTCATACATTTGGCCTGAAATGTTCCTGGTATGTGCCAATATCTCTCCTATAAATCCACTAGGATTATATACTTACTTTGCCTATTTTGCATGCAGCCGTTTGCTGGTTTTCTCTTATTCCTAATCCCCTTTTCTACCCAAGCCATTGCCCTGCCCTGTGAGCTCAGTTGGGTTTTTTTTATTTAAGACACCTCAGCCAAGGTCACTAAAGGCAGGTGGGGTCAGATGGCTCTGGTGCTCTGGCACAGAAGGACCAGGAGGAAAATAAAATCCCTCCTCCCCTCCTTGGAGATCACTTCTGCCTCCACCAACTCCACCTGCTCCCTTCCCTCTCCTGGTGTCCATGGCAGCCTCAGCTGTCTCTTGCAGCAAGCTGGCAGCACCCTGCTTGCTCTGGAAGGAATTTTCCTTCCCAAATGTGGAACGCTTCATCCCCACATCAGCCCCATGCTCACCGAGTACCACTGCTGAGGACTCTGCTGTCTGCTAGAGTGAAAACCAAATGTTCCTTTGGGCTTTCCCCACACCACGTGGAGCATTGCCGTGGGGAAAGAGATGTTCTCTTCTTGCAAACATCAGTGTGCTGTGGAGTTCCAGGCAGAGAGGATCCATGCCAGATGTGCTCCAATTCCGTGCTCTCACCAAGCTGATGGTGTCAGGAAGAGTGGGATGGGATGGGATGCTGCTCTCCGTGTGGCCTGCAATGGAGGAAAGCACTCACTTTTCACCAGGAGAGCACTGGTAGCTCAGCAGCACGCAGGGCTGGCTCCAGCACCCCACAAACCTCCAGCTGCTGAAGGATCACTGACAGCTTTGTGTAAGGTCACTGCACACTCCAGCACCTTTCTGGAGACAGGGAGTGACAGTACTCGGACTGCAAAACCAGACAAGCCATTCTTGGGTCGGACTTTATTCATTTTCTGAGGAAAGACATTATTTGAACGTTTTTCAGCTTCCATCTCTTTCCGCAGCTCCGTACTTTCCCCCTTGATTTTGTCTCTGATGACAGAAGGACCCAACCAGACTGCAGCTTTGTTTGGCACCAAACTTCCCTCCTGAGATGATCACACAAGAAGTCTTTTATCACTCTGGGGGCTCTGAGCCAGAGCTGCTTGTGGTGGAAGTGGCTGGGACTGTAACCCCAGGCTGTGGGGGGATGAGAGTCAAGCTCAGGCTGTCAGCAAGGGGACCTGCAGCAGTTCCCTGCCAGGACACATCAGAACTCCTGAGCCTGCTTCCTCCAGTGCTGTTCTCATTAAGGAAAAGGTATGAAATCTACATCTAGATTGAATTTAAAAATGAGGTGTTGTGTAAAATATAAATCCTATCCAGAATAACGGTCTGATTCCTTAGAAAAATCACTATAAATTGAAGCTCCCCTGCTCCCCACTGCTCAGTAACTACATTTTGGTTTCTCACAGCGCTGATGCCACCTGTGCTGTGCTGTTTTCAGCTCTGTTCCATGCCCAGGTTTGTGTGGAGGAAGAAGGGCCCTGCTGGAATTCTGGAATTCTGCTCTCCTCAGACATCATCACCCTGGAGCTGCTGGCTGCTCTCACTCGTGGCTTCTTCCCCCATCTCATCACTGGCCAGCAATGCCTTGAGGAGGGGACAGTGACACTGGGCCCAAGAAATGCTGTCAGCCACATTTCCAGAGGGTAAGAAAGACTGCATCTCATTTTTTTTTTCCCTAACCACGTTTTGCTGAAGAAACAATTTTAAAGGGGGAAAAAGAAAAACCCCATTATTGTGTAAGCAAGATGGAGAAGAGCTTTCTGTGGGCTCCCAGGTATTCATGTGCCATTCTCCCTGCAACAACAGCTCTGTGCCTGTGGCTGCCTGAGTGCTCAGCACGGGTGGTTCTGCAGCAGCTGTGTGCACAGCACCTTCCATCACCAGCCCTGCTTCCCTGGCTGTCCCCATGGCTCAGTTTATTTGTGTGCAAGGCAGCTGAGAGGTTATCGAGGCTTCCCATCAGCTGTACAAACTCACAGCAGCACCAGCTCTGTGTGTGTCCCTTCCTGAGGCTTTCAGCTTGGGGGCAATCAGCTCTTGGGCAGCTCCCAGCAAAGATCTGGTCTTTCTGGTGTGTCTCTGCAGAGGAGTTGCTGCCTGTGCTTGTGCTGCAAGCTATGGGGGATCTGTAGCCATGTGTGTAAGAAAGAAAAAGCTATTTACTTGTTTTCAGCCTCCCCGTAGAATGGTTCTAAAAGCAGAAGTATCCTTCACTATGAAAGGAAAAAAAAAGATAAAATTGACAAAAACACCCTCATTTTTGTCAAAATTTTTGTAGATGTTTTTCAGGGTGTCATTAAGTCTTGCCAGGCACCTCCCTTTCCTCCCCTGCCTTCCCCAAATGCTTCCATTTTTGGCTAAAAAATCCCAAGTTTGGGATTTTTGAATCAACAATGTCAGCCAAAACCCAGGCTCTCTTCTCTAATTTTTCCACTTAATTTTTCAACTATCTTCTGGCAAAGCAGAAGCACTGTTTTGATGGAAAGTTTTTCAACCAGCTCTGCTCATTAATTTCTGCCAGCAGTCACAGAACAGTGCATCTTGCAGGAGAGGAGAATGTCTGAAGGGCCCAGTGTGAGGCAGGAATGAGTAACACTCCTCTCCCAGCTCCGTGCCCCAGCCAGCTCCCTGCTCCTAATGAGAGACATCTTTCTAGAGAGGTTTCCAGCCTAAATCTCTCTTGGCAAGTCAGCTCAGCAATTCAGGTACTTTGCCAGGTTAGAGGAAGATGTGGGTGGGCACAGAAGGATCTCTGAGCAAAGGACCCCGGGACCCAGAGGAGCCACGCTGTCCATCTCTCATCTGCTTGGACTCATTTTGGACTCCTCCAGGCAAGCAGCAGCTGGCAGGGAGGGGTGGGGCTGGTGCAGCTCCCCTGCAAGAGGAGTGAGTTTTATTGGTGATGTTCAGATACAGCAGCAGCAGAGCCAGGTACAGCCATGAGCTGTGTCCATGTAACCCTGAGATCTGCAGGGACAAGATCCTGGCGTGGCTGCTGGGCTGAAATGACACCAGGACATCCCTGCCGTGTGTGTGTCACCCATCTGTCCATGAGCAAGGTGTTTTTTACACTGAGCTCAAGGGAAGCCCAGCTCCTCTCGTTCTTGGGTTCCTGTGATGACAGGAGCCTGGGAGGCAAAGAACGAAGATGTTCTTCCAGAATAGCCAAATTTTTCAGTGTTTGTCCTCAGCAGCCAAAGGAACATCTGCCCATTGGCTATGTGGACAGTCTCCTCAGGGAAAAGCCATCCCTCAGTAGTCCCTGACATTTGCAAAGTGCTCTGAGATCTTTCAGTGAAACCTTTCAGATGTGCAAAAGTTTACAGCCCTTCTCTGACCATGGCTGATTTTAGAGGGTTAACTTAGGAACAGGAAATACAGTGACTAAAGGAAAGCCATTAATATTAAATTCTACCCTTTGCCAGATTGTCTTGTGTTATCTTTGCTCTTTCATGAAATATTTTCCAGTTTTCCTCGCAGGGCATTCCTTACAGGGGCAGCAGCTAAGGAGCTGTAACTTGGCACATCTCCACCTGCTTTTCTGTAGCAGTGCACATTTGTGCTCAGGGATTTGAAGAATTTCCTTTGCCTGTAGAATTGATATGCAAACAGTCAGCTGTACAGACATCAATCTGTCCAGTAGACATGCCATGTGACCCGAGGAATAATACAGGTGGTCAGCACCATGCTGGTGACTCCTGAATTTCTGGAGCAAGCAGAATCGTTTTCCTACGTCAAGAAGACAGGAGGTCCTGTGTACACCCTTGAGTAATCTGCTGTGCTTGACTGATCACAAAACACCCACCAAGATTTCCCTAACAAAGTCCTTCATTTCTGCCAAGGAAAGCAAAGATTTCCAGGAAATGAGAGGCGTGACCTTGCCACCTCACAAACAGCTCGGGGCTCTCAAGATGCTCATCTCAGCAGAGAGAGCCAGAGCAAACGTAGAGCCCTGTGTGGTCAGTGCACAGCTCTTCCAGCATCCCTTCCTTCATCAGCTCTGTTGTGATAAAAACAGAAATGGGCAAACTCAGTCTTCTCCTGCCTGCTTGCTGTGTTGCTGTAAGTTCCACCGTGTCCAGGTGCTGCTGTGGGAGCAGGTGTGGAATGAGGGATGTTAAGACTGGGAGAGGTGAGTGTTGGTAGGTGCATAACCCAGCTCAAACCACTTCCCCCCCTCGTGACTTCATCACAGACAAAAGCTGTGCTTGAGCTGCTGGGCACCCTGTGGGCACCTAATGCCAAAAGGGAATTTTTAAGAGAGAAAGAAATGGCTCCAGAGAGCCCCATAACTCTAAGCAAGTTGTTCTCTAGGACAGTCACCATTTCTGTTAAAAATAAGTCTTTCAGTTCCCATTGATACTTCTCGGGCTGCAAGGAGAGCCTTTCTCCTGCTGCTGGAGGCTGTAGCTGCAGACACAGCCTTGGAAGGGAAGCTTGCTCTCATGGCTGCAGCAGAGGAATGGGAAGCACGAGATCTGGCGTGGAGTCCTGCTCCCATTGAAGCCAGTGGGATGTTTGCCATTGGCTTCAGGGGAAGCCAAGATTTCAGTCTGCAGCCAGATTTGCTGGTGTGCTGTTCTATCCTGAGAGCAGGAGCAGAGAGGGTTCTTGGTTTCCTGATAAAGCTCTTGCTGCCTTGGCTCCTCTGCTGCCTTCTCACCTCACACTGGCCCCTCCTTTGAAAGCTTTGGTGCTTTCAAACCTTAGGCCTCTCTGAAATCCTTGAGGAAGAGGCTGGTGCGTGGTTTGTGCCTGTGGTGTTGTCCCATGGCTGGAGCTCTTGGACATCCTCTGCACTGGGGATTGTGGACAGTGCTGGAGAGGGGCATAAGGCAATCAAAGCAACAGGACAGGCTGAGGTAAGAGACTTAGATGAGCTAACACATATGGGATTTGCTGCAGGTAAATAACTGCCTTTTTCTCCAGGCAGTGACTTGGATCAGCTCTAGGATTAACTCTGAGTGGCTCAAGAGAGCCTGGAGAGATTGTAAAGATGGTCCAAGATGGGCTTCTCTGCTTTGCTCCTTCACACCAACATGGACTGTTGGGAACCTTGATAGTCTAAGCAGCCTTTTTCCTCATCTCCCTCTCTCAGGATTAGGTGGGAGCCAAATTGTGTTAGTGATGAGCTGTGGTGCAGGCACTCCTGAGCCTGTTAGTGACCCTTCCCCAAATGACACTGTCCCCCTGCCAGCCCAAAGGCTGCTGTGCTGCTGTAGTGACACAGGTGTTAATCAGTGACACAGGTGTTAATCAGTGCAGTATATAGAGCCCCACAATGTTTGCACACCCAGCACCCACATCTGGGCAGGGTTGGTGCCCTCCTTTCAAAAGCAGCCGAAGTGATCACAGAGTCGATCAAGATTCTACCAAGCAGCCCCAGTTTGGCCTGTACGGGTCCAAGCTGTTTTTATTTGAGTGGGCACACGGTGGAGCCTCTGTATGCCAAGGAAAAGAAACATTGCAAATAATTCTTGCTCTTCATTTTTATTTCTCCCCCGATCAGGACAGCAGTTTCTGTTCATCGTGTGGGATTGGTCTCTGCTGCCCCTTTCAGGGAACATCTGTAAGCACATCACATCTGTAAAACAAGGCAGGAAGGTTTATCTGCTGGACCAAGACGTTGTCCTGAATTTCCTCACCTCTCCAGATGCCTCGTGTTTGACAGCTTCTGCTCCTGGCCAAGCCACAGCTTTTGTTCTCTGGCCACCTGGGACCTGATCTCCTTCCTCTGACACTTCCACAGAGAGCAGCTGCTGGCAGAGACTTTCTGGTGAGTTGAAACCATGGTGATGTGTTTTATCTCCACAAACAGGGAGCTGTAAATGTAGGTGTTTAAAGCTGAGGTAATGATCAAATAGAGATCCATTGCTGAGAGTTTTACTATGATTTTCTCCAGAAAGTTGAATCAAAGCTACCCAGAAGTTCAGCTCTGGTGCAGGAGCGCACCCCAGTGTTACCTCTTTAGGCACAAAGATTTTTACAGGCAAAAATACTCTTTGTTCTAAAAATAAATGGGGAAGAACAGGGAGGAGAGCAAAGAAAAACCCAAACAATGCCATATTCTCTGCTGAGTGCTTGTCTTAGCTCTGCAGCACAATTTCCCATCTCTCTTCCACATCATTCTGAGATTCTTCCCCAAGAGGATCTTATCAGTAGATAAGTGGCTGCCTCTGAGCCAACTCTTTTCTTCAGGTTCAGCAGCTGGCTCGATGTTTGCATGAACTCTAAACCATCAACTTGTTGCTCTCTGATTTTCTTTGCTGATATGATCCCCACCAGCTCTCACGTTTCCTAGGGCAAGCACAGTCAAGCACAATCAAACATAATGAATCAGAATAAACAGAATTAGTGCTCATTCTTTCTTAACAACATGCCTGTAGGGGTTTTTGTCTCCCTTAACAAATTCAGTCCCTCCTTTCTCTCATGTTAATTCACTGTAGCTGCTTCCACAGGCTCTGGGTTGCACTTAACAATGAGAGGAGAGGATTGTGCTTTGCTTTGAGCACACACAGCATTTGTGTGTTTTAAGGAATGGGGTGAGGTGGGGGTTATTTGATCCATTTCCCATTGATTCTCTGTGGTATTCCCTCTGCTGCAGGTGATGTCCCACCTGGGAACACAAAAGAGAGATGACACTTTGCACCTTTCGTCTGCTCATGTGTCCCCTTAATTCCTCTAATGGTTCCTCTTCCCCTTTTATTTTGTCTCATACACAGCCTCTGATTTTAGCTCTCCAAGCACGGGGTCCTGGGCTGGCTTTCCCAGGATCCTGGCAGATTTAAAGCAAGCATCATGGTCAGTATTGCTCCCATCACCCACACCCCACACTGGGGGTGTCCTTGTGGGTGTGACCCTGCAGCCAGCTTCTCATGGAGGAGACCATGAACGCTCCCTCCTGGCACCCAGGCCTTGCACCTACAAAGTCTTCCCAGTGTGGTGTCCTTGACCATTCCCTGGGACTGTTTCCTGAAGAGAAAGAGCAGCATTCGGCCCTTGGCTTTTAGGAGAATTTCCTGACACCAACCTCAAAACAAATGGAAACACTTTCCTCCCCCTTCAGACCAGGACCAAGACTAAGGTTTTAAGGCTAACAAAGCTTTTGGTGTGTCTTCTTTTTTTCTTCCTGTCATCTGAGGAGGTCCCTGGCACTATGATAAAAGCCCCCACTGCCCACTGGGGCTCCTCTCCTTGTGGTGAACGTGCTCCTGAGAGACACAAAGGTTTCCCCAGAAGCACGTACCCATTCCATGGCTCCAATTAGAGAAGATTTTCTGTGGCTGTTGCTAACAATGTTCTTCCTTGCCTTTGGCTCAGCAGGAACCGGATTAGTGACTTCCCAGGATCCTTGAAACCCAAGGGAATTAATTTGTCTTTAATTTTGTCCAAGCTGATACTTAGGGGAACAGCTGGGAATATTGTAAAGCAGCTTCTGGCAGCGAAGAGTCCCAGCAAAGCATTTCCCAGAGCCCTGGCAGTGATGCTCAGCGTGTCCACCTGAAGCCAGCCCCTGCAGGGAGGTGCAGCATTAACCAGTGAAAGACATGGCCCTGCTCCTCTTCCTTTACCTTGCAACAGCTGGATTTGGCCAGCTGTGCTTTGGTGGCACCTGGTGACCCCACTGTGTTTGTGTCACTTTGCTGCTGTTCACAGCATTTTTCAGGGTTTATTGGCATCATTTCTTGATGGATGCTCATCCCAGCTGCCCAGGATCTGGGCTGTGCTGACATGCCAACAGCTTGTGCTGCCCTGGCTGAAGCAGTTCATTGCCCTGGAGCTCAGGGAACCACTGTGCAACAGGAACCACAACAGCCCTGCTTGGCTGGGGATTTCTCAAGCACTTGGAGCTCCTTGGAAGGACCAGGGTAGGTGTAGACCTGTTGCTCTGTGGTTAAAGGTGGTCTGAGATGATGGTTTGAAGTGAAAACAGCAGCCAGCAGAGCAGCTCATACATTCCTAGAGATGGTCACTTCATGGTCTGGGGCATTTTCAGGGGCTGCTTCACTTCCCAGGTCCTGGAAAGGCTGAGCCAGTTGGGGGCTGGGACCCCTCTGCAGGGCTGTGTGCAGGACACAGGAATTCCACCAGGGCCATGCCTAGCCTTGGCTTTTGCTGTAACAATTACAAGTGATAAAATATCAGTTTTCTCAATTTGCCTCCCCACAAGCTGGTTTAAAGGGAATGAAGGCAGATCCTGCTATAGCTTAGTGCATTACAAGCCAACTCAAATGACTCCCCACTGTCTTTTCATCTCCATGAGACTTTTAATGCCCTAAGTCTTTGCATGTCCTGGCACACAGCCCAATTGAAGCATGAGCTCCAACAGAAGTTTTACATTTAAAGCTGTTCTTTTGGCTTCAGAAATTTGCAGATTGAGGCTGAGAGAAGCAATTCAGCTGTTTACTTGCAGATCTCCACCAGCCCTGCTGTGCTCTTGCCCTCGCCTCAGTCAGAGTTGTGTTAACAGCATTTTCCAATTAAAGTAGCAGCCTCAGTTACAGAAAATACTTTTCCTATCTGGGAATTTATCTGATTTTACTCTTTTTAAATTACTCATGGAGCTCAGAGGTGTTTTGTTTCCCACCCCTTATTATAATTAATCCATCATCATTTCTGGTGACAAGGTTGGCTTTTGCTGGATTTTTTATTTCTTGCCATTTCCATCACCTTGTGCCAATACCACTCAGATTCCACATTTCAGATGATGGGGAGACTGATGTGAGCAATCAGGCAAATATCAAGTGGACGAGCAATTCCTGAATTTCTGCTCACTCAGAGCAGGAAAAATGACACCTATTCTGGAGATAGCCCTGCCAGAAAATCTTAGAGCCACACTGTGTAAATTGTGTGAAATAGTCTGAAACTGTCTGAAATAGTCCTGCTCTGAAAACTTGTCTTTCAAGACCTTCACAGCCAAGATCAAGGCTTTTCCCTGTTACCTGAAAATTCCCAGTCTCTAAGAGAATAAATGGTAGCAGCTGAAACCTTCATCTTCCTTCACAGTGATGAGGTAAGAGCTGCTTTTTTTCACTTCACCCCCCTGAAAGGAATGTGCTGGGCCCCATCCTGCCTGTGCTGCAACAAGCTCAGCAAGGCTTGTCCTGTGGGATGCAGTGAGATCTGACTCTGGGATTTTCTCTCCAGACAATTTCCCACTGTGGACAACATTGTGACCGTTGTGGCTGAACATGCTTTGACTCTGAGCACGGCAGTGCTTGGGCTGGGCCTGCAGGAGCTGGGGCAGGACCAGATGCAGTGACAAAACCCCAGGATTCAAGGGTGACATCCTGTCCCAGGAGGCCACAAAGCCTCTCTGTCCTAGGACATCCTTCTCCCAGAGTCTGAGCAGCTGCAGCTTGTGCCCACCAGTCACCCTCAAACCTGGGGGCACCTCGGTTCTTCAGGACCCTCACAAGGATGCTCCAACCAGACTCCCAGGCAGGGAAGCAAAGCCTTCTGCTGCCCCCACGTGTTACCTGCTCATTATTGTTGCCACACACCAGTAAAGAGCTGGGAACCCTACTGGGAAGCATGAAGAGGAGCCAGCACAGCCACACAGCTATGGAGGTCAAGGATCTTGCTTTTGGAAGACTTTTCTGTTCCTCCTGTTCCTCCCTCAAGCTCAGGGTGTTTCTGATACTCAAAAAATTGCACCATCAGATTGGACCTGTTTGGAAGTGAGACGATCTGGAGGCAGCAAAGCACAGAGGTGTCCTGGTCCCACCCAGGATGTGTGGGAGCCCTGGGAGCCTGCAGAGCGATATCGGGTACGGCACGGAGCATCCAGGAGTCCTTGGCTCGGGCCACGAGGAGCAGAGAGCAATGGACAGCTCTTGGCAGGCTCTGCTCACATGATCAGGTCATGGGAAAGACAAGTGAAGCTTTCATCAACCTGCCTCTCCCCAGAATCAGCACCAGCTCGAGCAAGGGCTCACTCCTCTAATGTCCCGTGCTCCGTGTAGTGCCAAGGACAAATATGCCTCACAAATATGCTGAAGCTGCTTTTTCCAACCAGTGTCCCAGCCCCCAGATCCCATCCTTCCTGGCCCTGTCAGGTTCCAGTTTTGAACCAATGAACAGCACCCCGTGGAAGAGTATTTTTCTCTCTGGATCAGTGGCACCTCTCAAGCTCAAGGGAGAGCAGGCTGTACTTGCTGGCTCCCCGCTGCTTCCCAGCAGTTACAATTAGGGATCTTGTGGTTTTGTCCTTTGTTGGGGTAGCACATGCTAACTATTCTGGAGAGCATCAGTCCCAAAAGCTGCCTGAAGCCTGGGCTGACAGGTTGGCAGTAACAGCCAGGCTCTCTCATGGAACCAGTTTGTGGCTGGGGGAGGTCCCAGAGCAGTGGTTCTGACCGTCCCTAACACAGCTCCTTGGAATGGTGGGGTGGCTCTCTGCCATCCTTTCACCGAGAACCTTTTTGGCGTGGCACCATGAACAGATGGGCCATGGAGCAATTCCTCAGCTCAGAACATCCACAGGCTGCCCTGGACACTGCCTGGAGCTCTCTGAGAACATCTGAAGGGAACAGCACTCGCTGGCAGGGCTTACGTGCTCTGGCAATTGGGGATTGCAAACACATGCTTCAGCTATGCAAGAAATCTTTGACTTGTCCTGAATGCAATTCTGCCTGGGTTTCTTCCCAGGAACATTCCTGTTCTTCACAATTTACCAGTTGCAGGAAGGGAGAAGGGAGAGGGGGGATTTTAGGAGTAAGGGAGAGGAAAGGGAACAAATCTCACAGTGCTTTCCCTCGCCAAATTTCTCCAGAAGGACAGGGTGTGGAGATTGGACTCCAGAGTCTGGGACAATCCCAAGAAAATATGAACTACAAAATTAAAACCACTTTTAATTAATCATTTGTTTTTATAGAAAGAAAAAGCCTCTGCTTTTCTGAAGTAATTCAGTGCCTGCTATCACACACGCCAGGCAGCCCCTGCCAAATGGAGCTGTGTGATAGAAGGCAAGCCCAGAACCAGGGCTCTGAGCAGACTCATTATCTCCTCCAGGAGACAGCAGTGCTGTTCAGATGTGCATTCTGCTTCCACAGATAAAAGTCCCACTCCTGAGTCACAGCATACGTGAGAGAGTTGCAAATGTAATCCCTGTAGGTGGGAGTAGTGTGATGTCTGAGATGAGTGATGAAGCTGGGCCTTTGCTGTCACACCTGCTGTGTTACAGACAGGAGAGGAAGCGTGAGAGGGTGGAGGCAGGAGCTGTGTCTGTGCTGGGAGAAGCCAGAGGTGCAGGATGCTCCTCACACCCTGACTGCAGGGTGACAAATCTCTCTTGTCATGGAGGGACAGGGGCCGCAGTGCTGTCCCTGGGGGTGGGCTGGGCTCACCCTGCGCTGGATACCCCTCAGGGAGGGAAGGTGTGCAGTGGTTCTCAGTGCTGCTGTCACATGGGCTCTGTGCTCCTCTCCAGATGTCACCACCGCAGCCAGCAGCTCCTTCCTGCAGCCCGAGACCCTTCCAGAGCAGTCAGTGATGGGATCTGTGCTCCGTGGCAAAGCCTGAACCTGCTGGGCTACACAAGCACAAGGGGAGAAAGCCTTCAAAGAGAGAAGGTGTAACCTGATGCTACCAAACATGCACTCTGAGAAACCCCCATACATCAATTAACCCTATTAAGTATATACCTATAATTAATTTAATTTAGTTGAGGTTTTCTCCCCTGTGTTGGGTGCCTACTGTATCAACCTCTTAAAATGATGGTTGTGTGTATAATTCAATCACAAGCACCTGCAGTACCCACATGAGCTGAGTCACTCCAGGTGCCAGGGAGAGGTTTAGTTTGTTGTATTTGGCTCATGCTTCTGACTTAACACAGTTGTAATTCCACTAAAATTGGTTGTGCTGCATTAGCCCAAAGCAAGAGCAGAGCCCAGATTTTGTTCATTATTTGCAAGAGAGGCATCATAAGTTCTATAATACTGTGTCCAGAGAATGGGTGAGGTTTGCTCCAGCTGCCTTCCCAGTCTCCTACTAGGTAAAAATGAAGGTAAAAAATGAAGGTAAAAATGAAGGTAAAAAGGAATACTCATCTTTTTCTGTGTGTATAATTCAGAAATACCAGCAGATTCCTATTGCCTCACAGTGCTGCACAGGAGCCTTTCCCATATATCTGCTAAACTAAACAGGAGTGATGGGTTGATATTAAATAGATGCTCAAGAAGTTTTTCTTGAAGTTACTGTTTTGCCAAGGGTGGAGAGCAGCCTGTCACTGAGTGATCCAAAATCCAAATGAGAGGTTTTATTGCACAGCCTAGAAGGCAGCTGAAGGAGAAGCAAGGAATGACACAGGGAATGTGTGTCTGACGCTTCTCACACTTGTGAAGTGAGCCTGAGAAAGAGGGACAGATCCCAAGTGATGAGAGAAAACTGCAATTCTGGGTGTGAGCAAGAGCTGCCAGGAATCGCAGGGACACGAGAGAGGAGCCCTGTTCTAGGTTATTTGGAGAGCCCCAGCCAAGACCTTCATGAAAGTTTTGATTCTTTATCACAGGGATTAGCTCTGGGAAGCAGCTGGCATGGAGGTGAATTCCAGCTGGTGCCCAGCACCATGGACTGCTCTTTGGATTGAGTGAAAATGAGCAGACTCTCAGCTCTGTCGCCCTCTGCATTGATCCAAGTCAGGACAGGAGGATTCTTCCTGAAATTCAGGACTCAAATGACCCTTGTGTTGGTTGAGCGTAGATAATGTCTGAACCATTGAGCTCTCAGACAGACTCTGCTTGTTTGGGGCTGTGCAGCTCTCACAGTCTGTCTGCTAACTACAGAAATATTCCAATTATTTGGAATGATGACATCACCCATGCAATTGACCCAGATCCAACATCAGCACTCCTACAAAACAGTTATTTCTTGTTAAGCACTATCGAGGACAAGTGATCCAGCCCAGACTGAGCCCTGTCAGCAAAGCCTGGTTGGTTCCCCCACATTTCCAGCATTTCCTCAGCAGTTTGTTTTCCAGGTTCGAGCAGGTTAACCGGAGCAACCTGGATCTGTTTGACAAAACGAGATAGTTACTTGTAACCTTTGAACCTCAGTAGTCACAGAGAGGCTCTAAGTGGCTCAGGAAAGGCATTTGGGCACCTTTCATCTACTCCTCATGCTTGTAGAGCCCTCTCCAGCACACTGAATCCCTCTTCTGTTGGGTCAGAAAGCTGCCTGAGCCCCAAAGTCATCTGCTCCTGGGGTAATGTGGCCCAGGGATGGAGGGAAGGAAATCCTGTGACCTGCTGGAGATGTGCTGCTGGCTCAGCCACAGTCCTGCCTGGCCACTCTCCCAGCTCCCGTCCATCCCTTCCAGAATCCCTCTGTCCCACAAAGGTGCGAGGGCAGGTAAGAGCTGTGAAGAACAACTGTTGCTTAAAGAAATTGTTGATGCTTGTGGAGCCTTCTTTCCTCTCAGTGTGTCACATTTATCAGCTGATGTTGTATCTAATCAGATGTATCATATCAGATGTTGTATCTCATCCAGTGGTAGCCAGAGCTGGAGGGGAAATGCCCTCCCCTCTTGTCTGCAGCACTGGGCTTGCACAGGGGAAGGCAAAGGGATGGCCAACAACTGCACTCAGCTTTAATTTAACCTAAAAGCAGCTCTTTCCATCACCTTTGGGGCACAGAGCAGCCAGACCCCAGGCTGAGCCAAACCCAGGCTGTCCCTGCAGGAGATTTTCACCCCGTGGGCACCCAAAGGAGTGCCTGGACAATTCTGACAGCTGGCAAGGAGGGCACTATTTCTCCTGTCCCTGCACCCCAGAAAAGCTTCGAATGGAACTTGCTAACAGTCCATCCTGGGCTTGTTTTTTAAACACAAGCCATGAGTCAGGGTGGGCCAAGGCAAACACGGCAGAGTGGAGCACAGCTGGTCAGCTCTGCAGGCAGGGCACAGTGGAGAAATATCGGCATATTGTAATATTGACATACTGTAATATTGACACATTGTAAAATCGACATACTGTGATACTGACGTTTACATATTGACAGTGTAATAACTGAGATGTCACTGTAGCACGGGGCTGTGCAGGTATGTGACGTGTCCCACTGTCCAGGTGTGTGGCCCGACCTCTGTTCAGGTGATTTATCCTCCGTTCAGGTCTGTGACCCGGTCCAACCCCAGCGCTCCGGGCTCGGTCCCCGCCGCTGGGACGGGGCCGCGGGCCCTTTAAGCGAGGCCCCGCCCCCTGGCCATCCCGGCCCCGCCCGCTCATCTCCTCCCGCCCCGCCGCCCTTCCCGGGTTCCCATTGGTCGAGCGGCTCTGAGGTCCCGCCCCCCGGCGCCGCCGGCCAATGGGAGGAGCGCTGGGCGAGACCGTGGCCAGGTTGGTGCGGGGCCGATGTGAAGGTAAAAAATAGGGGGGCGCGGGGAGAGGGGCGGGAGCCGGGACGTCCTGAGGGGAGCGGGGCTTCTGGGGACAGCGAGAGACCCTGAGGGGAGCGGGGCCCCTGGGAGCAGCGGGATCCAGTGGAGCGCTGAGGAGAGCGGGGCCCCAGGGGGCAGCGGGACACTCTGAGGGGATCGGGACCCTCCTCAAGTGCTGAGGGCGTTGGGGTCACCTGAAGCGCTGAGGGCAGCGAGACCCTGTGAGGGGAGCGGGAACCCCTGGGGGATCGGGGCCCCCTTGAGGTGCCGAGGGGAGCGGGAGCTGAGGGGATCGGGACCCCCGAGGTGCCGAGCGGGGCGCCCTGAGGGGAGGAGGACTCTCCCGAAATGCTGAGGGGATCGGGGTCCCTGAGGGCATCGCGGTCCCCCTGAAGTGCTGACGGGGTTGGGTGGGTCCCCAGAGGAGCCCCGAGGAGCGAGCTGTGCCGGGGGAGGCCATGCTGTCCCCCAGCAGCCTCCAGCCTGGTCCTGCATGCTGAGCTCCCTGGCACAGCTGAGCCCGGGGCCACGGAAATGCCATTAAATCGTAGTGGTTTCACCTGAAAAATCCCTTAGGGGTAGATGGAGAACGTTAGAGTCCAGGCTCCATAGCAATGTGGGATTTTCTTACCTATACCTGACCCTGACAACAAATTGTTCGTGGAGCTGAGGATTGAAAAAAAAAATAATCCCGAACTTGCAGCTGCAGGCTGAGCAATAATTAAAGTGCTCAGGCAGGTTCTAGTCTTCATGCAGCAAAATGAAGGCTTGTTCTTCGGGTTGAAGTTGTGTAGTATGAGCTGTCCTTAAACAACCAAAAAAAATAAAAAAAGTGCACTTCCAAGAACTTAAAATGTGGATTCCTGACGTGTAGAGAACTAAGGACTCATGAAAAGGATAACTTTGCTCAGTTTTAATGTCTGTTGGTAGCCCTGATGTATGTTTTGACCATAATTAAAGACAGTTCGCTCAAGTGACTGTGCTCAAAACCTGACTGGGTTTAAAAAAACTCAAGTACTTTTTTTCTTCCATAAAATTATAGAATGTAGCATTTAGAATGTTGAACAACATAGTTATAAGGTGGTTTGCTCACAAGTAGACAAAAAAAAATTGGAAAAAAAATTAGTGATTGATGCAGTTTGAATACATAACTTTTCTGATATTGCTGTTAGAATGACACTTCTGGATTTGCCCCTGGGTACCAGAAACTTTTGTGTGCATGACTGTTCACATCTGTGCGTTCTCTGAATCTTTCATGCTAAGAACGAAACACTGCTCTTGAGGAAACTGAGAGTGTCTGGGTTTTGTTCCAGGTGCTGCTGGTGCAGAAGATGAGGCTGAACGAGAGCAGGACAAGACCCTTCCAGGCTCCTGCCGCCGTGCACAGCTTCCCGGGCAGGCAGGTGTTCGTGTTCCCCCATGGCCGCTCCGACTCGGACTCCGAGGAGGAGGAGGAGGAGCTCAACGTGATGGAGCTGCGGCCGCGGGGCAGGGAGCAGCAGCGGGGCAGCCCCCGGCCCCGGCTGGGGGACGTGGTGCTGCTGGAGAGGGAGCTCACCGAGGAGGACAGCCTCAACAAGCTGGCCCTGCAGTACGGCTGTAAGGTGAGAGCTGCCCCACGCCCCGCGGGGGTTAATCTCCCCTCAGGGCGTTCCAGGAGGTGTCCTGTGCCCTGATAGCTCTGGATGGTGTTGGCCCCGTGTGTTGTAGGAATGGTCATCGTCTGGGTAAAAGTGGAAAAAGGCAAGAGAAACCCCAGACAAACACAAAGAAGTGTTGTTCAGCCGACAGGCTGGGAAGATGTTGTCAGGCTCACACCCTGCCTGACCTGCTTTCCTGTTTAATTAATCCTCTGACTAAGTGCGGGTTGTACTAAGTTATTTTAGTGAGGGCAAACATTAGGGAGCTGGGTGTAGAAATGAGGGCCAGGGCTCTGCTCTCAAGGAACGTTGGAGTTTTTGAAGCAAATGGAGCAGTACAAAGAAACACCATGGTTGTGGGTGAGGTTTTTTGTTTATTTTTTGAAAGGGATCAGCTTACATTTTGCAAGGAAGGTCTGAGTCTAACAGGGTTGATGTGGAGAGGTGCCACGGTTCAGTCCCAAAGTCCAGCTGGTGTCTGTGTGTGTGTTTTGGTTGTTTGCTGTCATCTCCAGGGCTGCACAGTTCAGGTGCCTGTGGGCAGCAGGGAGAGCCTGCGCACAGGGAGACTGCAGAGTTGGAGCAACACACGACACGGTTTCTTTGTTCCAAAAAGGAGCAAAACTGCTGGAAAGTTTAATTCCCTGCTCTGAACATTAGAAGCCCCCTGTTGTTCAGCAGTTTGAGCTGTGTTTTTAGAGCCCCTTTATCTGCAGTGATTTCAGAGCTCCACGATGCAAACAATTGGCCCGTGACCACAGCAGGGATAACTCTACAGCTGTGGCTGCAGTGCTGCCATGCCATTGCAGTCTGTCTTGCTTAACCACACAGCAGCTGCATGGTGCAGCTGAGGCAAGAGGCCTTAGAGGGATTGCAGCAACTCCTCCCCTCCCATGCCCCTAGAAACAAAAACAAATCAAAAAGGCACCCTCGTAGGTTCTGCTGACGAGCCCAGTGCATAAGCGAGTCTGGTAGGACTTGAATAGGCCTTGATTGGCCCTGGGAGAGCCTCGGGAGGCGGAGCTGAGCTTTGCTTGGGTGTGGAGCTGTGTGCTGCTCTGAGCAGCACCTGGGCAGACTCAGCAGTTGGGTGAATTCCGAGGAGGGAAATTCTCAGCAGTTCTTTGGTTTATGGTGTGCAGAGTCCTGCTGTGCCCTGCACTGTCACTCAGAGGGCCCAGTTCTGTCCCTGCCTGGCTGCTCCTCTGCTGCCCCACTCCCCTTCAGCTCTTCTGGAGGGGGAACAGCAAGCTGATGGAAGGGACCACGTAGTCAGTGTTCTCCTCCCACAGGGAAAAAACTGTCCTGCTGCCTCCCTCCCTTCCAGAAAGGGCACTTCTGACTTGTTCCAGTTAAACTGAACAGGTTCAGAAAGCCTTACTCTAGGAGATCTGTCTCTCTAAACTGGCATGATGGTTTTCATGTGTTTTGTTTTATTTGCACAATCAAACAGCTCCTGAAAGGTCACCAGGACAGCAGTGAGAACTGTAACCACAGATATGTAGGCAAATGTGTGTAAAAATCCAGGATGAACTTCTCCTTGAAATCAGTGTGAGCTTGACATTGGGTTCAGAATCTGCTTGGGGAGGGGATATTAAGGCAGTGCAACACATAGCTCAGTGTGTGTGCCACAGATAACTTGGCAGAGATGCAAAGCACTTCAAAAATTCTCATTTTTACTCTTGACCATTTATAGTCCTGGCTTGCTTTTGGCATTGTTCTTAGCTGGGACAAGAGGAGCTCTCTGCAGCCAAAGAAATGAGTACAGAAAATAAGCCTAAATGCTTGTGCAGCCCAATCTCTCTCATGCTTCCCATCAGCTTTGTTTGTTGTTTCTGTGTCAGTGCTGCTCCACTTTCTGTTTCTAGAGTCTTAGCACCACACTGCAGTATTTGATGGCAGACACCACGGGGGATATTTACTGTCCCAGTAATTTGTTTTCATTGGAACAAATCCAGAAATTGAAGCAGCACCTCAGTTAGGAGGCTCTGGGTGAGATTGTTATTTTGTAAGTCAGAGATTTTGCAGGATTTAACTCCAGAGTTTACGCTGGGGCTGGCTGTGAGGAGCCTGAAGCAGAAACTGAGATTCCTTTTGCCTCAGGATCCCCAGGTCAGGTCCTGGATTAAATGTGCCATTTTCAGAGTTCTCAAGCTTTGCAGAGTAAACATGAGATTCAGGCCTCCATCTCATCTCTACCTCTGAGCAGAGTGCTTAGGAAATAAAGTGTCTTTCTTGTTTTAGCTCCCCAGTTTCCTTGGCAGCCTCAAGTGTGTGAGTGTGCAGTGAGTGCAGGTCATGCAGTAATTTCTGAAGAGCAGAGCACAGTCCCTGTGTCTTTTCTGTGATGTTTGAGAGGTGGTTCACCAGTTTGTGTTGCCTTTCTCTTTGGTTTGGCTCTCACTGTTTTGTTTTGTGCTCTCCAGCCTTTTCCTCAAGGCTCTTTCAGGTCTCCTTCGCTGCAGGGGAGAGCTCCTGGCACACACTGACATCCTGTTCTGACAGAGGGCTTAGTGCAGCTGAGAACTTGCTGTGCTTAATGGATGGCTGTGAGTGGCCACTGCATTAAGCATCTTCTCTTATTGTTAAATAGCATTAAATGCCTTGCCTTTGTGTTTGCATGGGTACCACCTGTCCCTGTGCCCATGTGCTTCTTCCTAGCTCCTCCTGCTGCTGGGTGGGGATACAGACAGGCACGGGAGCCACCCAAGGTGGTGACAGGAGCACAGAGGTGATTGTCCTTCAGCAGGAGCAGCTCAGGAGGAACAGGCTGGGTGAGCTGCTGTCCTGCACAAGGGAGGTGCTGCTCCAGCAGAGGATGCTCGTGCCTGTGTGGGAGATGCTCTCCAGGCTGTGCCCTGGCTTTCAGAACTGGGCTGCTCCCACAGGGGAGCTCTGATCACTCTGAAATCATTTCCTGAGTAGAAGGTGCTCACACTGGTGTTGGTCTCTCACCTTAAGCACTCGTGTGTAAGGTATGAAAATAATTTTTAAAAGGATCTGTCAGTTAAGGCAAGAAGAATCTTTTAGCAAAGTCAGAGAAGGGCAAAGAAAGCAAAGGGAAGGAAAAGCAGCATGGAGCAAAATCCAGCAGGTACAAGAGCACTAGAGGAGATCGTAGACTGGTTTATCAGGGACTGCAGGACCTGGAGCAGCCCTGGAACTGCTGGGGAATCTGCAGGACATCAAACAGCTTGCATCCAGGGCCTGCTTTTATTTCCTGATGGCTCCTTGCACGCTGGTTTTGCAGCTGCTCCCTGCCTCCCTCCTGGCTTGTCCTGCCCTCACCGTTTGTGTCCTTTCTGGATTCCCAGGTTGCAGATATCAAACGCGTCAACAACTTCATCCGGGAGCAGGACCTGTACGCGCTCAAGTGCATCAAGATCCCGGTGCGGCCGCACNCGCCCCGCCCGGCCTGACGCGCGTGGAGCCGCCCGAGCCCGAGCCCTGCGCGGGCGGCTCCGCCGGCGGCCTCAGCGAGTACTTCAGGGGCATCGACCAGAGCATCCAGGACGCCGTGCAGGTGGAGGTGCGNGGAACGCCGTGTTCATCATGCTCTTGATAGGAATTGTCCTGCCGGTGTTTTATATCATCTATTTTAAAACACAGGGCCTGGTGGCCCACGCCTCTAACGTGACCTCAAATGCTTCAACAGCTGGATTGTAAGGGAGATTACCACAAGGCTCAGTCGTAGGAAAAAATTCTAAGGGGAAAGGGCAGCCCACCCCAGCCTCTCCAGCAGTGATGCCCATATGCTCGTGACTCAAGTGCATCCAAGGGGATACAACAATACAGATTATTTTTATTTTTATAAGTAGCTGATGATGTAATCCTGCATTTGACTGAAAATGAGGTGATGTGATTTTGATGGAAAAATAAGGATGCTTTGTTGCTTACAGAGATCATCACCCAGGTGGCTTCAGAGTTGGGAACTCTGTTGAGGGAAAGTATTTTGTAGCAATTTACTCATTGTGGTTGCTTCAGGTATTAATGCTGTGTCTGGAAGCAGATTCTTTGTTGCTGCTCTAGAGAGTGCAGTATTAATGTGGCTGGAAAGTTGGGGGCTGTTTGCATTTTAAGGAAAACACTTTTTGCTGGAATAGAGGCGGGGGAATGCTTCTTCTCAGAAGTACCGTTTTTGTCTCTTGCAGACCATGGTGGTTTTGGCCTGCTTCACCCTAGTGATGCCTTCTGAGGCTCTCAGCTGGGTGTGCAGGGCACGGGGACACTGCCAGCACCCCACCTTGTCACCCCCTTGGGCAAACCTTTGCGTGTGTCGGGCTCACCCCTGGGAAGGGTGAGCCCAGAGCTCTTCCCCTCAGTGAAATCCTCCAGGGATCTCAGTGCAGGATTGGTGCTGCTCTGTGTGCAGAGCCCCAGGTGGGCAGGGGGTGCTGGAAGAGGACAGGAGAGCAGGAGAGAGGACTCACAGGCACTTCTCAAGGACTCCTTTGCTGGCAGGAGGTCCAGTCAGTATTATTTGCTAAAAAACCTAATCATAGTCTATAGTGGTGCTTCTCAGACACCCGGGCTCAGTCATGGAATTAGTTCCTTGTGTGCAGAGTGGGAGTGAAGTGCTGAGCTGGCTGCAAGGTGCAGGACAGAAGGACAAGAAAGAAGGTGAAGACTTTCCAGGAGAGGGCAGTGAAGCTACTGGTGGTGATGATTTCTGTGACCTGACCACGAGCACTGAAAACCTTCGCAGAGCAACACGGGGCTGAGTCAGCCCGAGGGCTGTGCTCTTCAGGGCCACTCAGCAAACACCACTGCTGCAGGGGAGCAGCAAGGCAGGCCTTGGGAGCTTTGCTCAAGAGAAGAATTTGCCTCAGGAATTTGATTCAGCAAATTGCAGGCCGTGGGCAGAGGTAAAGGCTCTCCAGGAACCAAACACTAAGGGGTTTTGTGTGGGCAGGTGCCACTGGTGCTGAGGGTGAGGTGCAAGAAGCCGCTGTTTGTCCTCCCCACCTCGGCCCAGCCCCATCTGCAGCTTCCCAGCTGCCAGCAGCACCTCAGGGCTTCTGCAGCTTCCCCGAGGCCAGCAGGGGCTGCAGGGGGGCTGCTGCAGACACTTGCACAGGTGTGCCCTCAGCCTGGCAGTGTCTGCCTGCACAGGGAGGACTGAAGCTTCTCCAGAAAGGTGAGGACCCCACACTACACAAAGCACAACTGTGTGCTGTTACAATGAAAACCTGTGTTCCCTGCAGCCCTCAAAAGTGGGAATCTAATTTTGTAAATGAGCACTCCAAAGTATCTTATACTGAACAAAAAAAATTGTATTTTTCTTCTGTGAAGAGCTGTATCTCTTTGTTCTGGGGAGGGGTGGGAATGGGTTCTTACATTTTTAAATAAAGCCACATGAAATAAAAGCACAAGGGGCACAGCTTGTGCTTTATTTGCTACCACACAGCTGAGCACCTGCCTTAGGAGGGGCCCCTTGCAGCCTCACCTCAGCCCCTGCAGTGAGCAGGAGTGGGAGCAGCAGGGCCAGACAGGCACGACTGGCCTTGGGCTCTCCACCCTGAATGCACCCGGATTCAGCTGCCAGTTTTTCCACGTGTTTTGTAGGAAGGTTCTTAGCAGGCATCAGTCCTTGAGTGCAGCAGCAGTGTGTGTGTATCCCTGCTGATGAAAATCCTCGTGGCTGCAGCTGAAAACCAACACCTGGACTGACCCTGGAGAGGACAAGGACGCTCTGCAAACACGAGAGAGGCCGGAGTACACAGTAAAAGCCAGTATCTTTACTTTAGTGAATGCAGGATACAAATATTTTACAACAACCTCTAGCATTTTCTTAACCATTTGATAAAAAGTTCACTAGAATATTTATTGTATATTGAAGAAAAAACAACACATTCAGGGAAAAAAATTGAGATTAACTTATTTTTTTTTCTTAAAAGATTCGTCTCAAGGATGGCAACAAAGTCCAGCTTGTGCCGCCAAACGGCTTATCAGCATTAAACCGTGAACAGCTTCTTGTGAACTGTTGACTACAAACATTTACCAAATACATAAATCTCTTTTAAAAAAGCCATTTTAAATATAGCAAAGCAGTGTTCTCTTGCACAGCAAAGTGAAGAAAGGTTCTACTAAGATTTAAATGTTTACATTGGTTAAGTCTTTCTTTCACATTCGGATTTAACTTCTGCCCAGGATCAATTGTTAGGAGTTGTTTTGTTCCTTATTTACTATGTATTTCTTGTGCGCACAGTAACTCGCAAGTTTCTGATGCATTAGTGTCCTTGGAGGGAAGGCAAGGCTAAAGCAGTTCTCTCTGACGAGTCCCTGACAACGTGGCGTTCCCAAAACTATCGTGAGAGCTCGAGGATGGAGGTGATTTGTCACAACAGAGATAAAAATCTTAAATCATTCAGCCCTGACTGGGTTCAGCCCAGGATTGGATCCACTTGCACTTCAGTCAGCAGAGATAATTCTAAAAAGTTTTTTTTTTAACCTGTTGAAATATCTGTGCTATGTCATCTTTTTTTTTTTTATAAAACATTTTTACAATTTCTAAAAAAGTATGTTTCAAAGTGAGTTACTTGTTACTAAAAACCAGGATTCCCATGTCCTCGGTGGCAGGAGCTGCTCCCCAGAGCCGAGGGCTGTGGAAGGAGGTTTCTGCAGGGGCTGGGGCAGCACAGGGCTGCTCCCTGGCCCAGCTCTTTAGAACTGATTCTTATTATTTTTTTTTTTAATTCATTGGTGCAATTTCAATACAAACTCTAACCCTTGTGTAGCTTTGTCTTTAAGAAAACAGTAGTTAAGTACTGTTTAAAAACCTGCATAGAAATAAAGACTATTGAAATACAGTCAGCAAAGCCATCTGATAAGGCACACAAGAAAATAGACAGTAAATGTGAATGCAGAACTCCCACTCGGATGTACAGCAAAGTTCATACAGGTGCATAAATCATGGAACTCACATCACTGGTCAGAGCAGCAAAAGGTTCCAGGGAGCAGCAAGTGGATTGGGGGCCATGGGAACGTGTCCCTGCTGCCCCCAGCCCCTCCCAGGGGAAGGGGAAGCAGTGCCAGGGGCAGGGCTGGAGGGCACTGCCAGCACAGGAGACGGGGCTGGACAATGCAGGTACCACACAGGGGCAGCCACCCCCTGCACAGCATCCAGGGATTTCCTTAACTGCAAACAAAAACAAAGCCCAAGCAGAAAATGTAATAAATATCTGGGCTAACTGTGAAGAGTTTGGGCAATCCCGTGGCTCTGCAGCTTCCACCCAGAGCCAGCCCTGCCAGCCTGGAGGTGACTGGGGGGGGTCACGGCCCCACAGCCAACACCAACCCTGCTCCCAGCCCAGGCTCAGGGCACACAGGGGCTCTGCATTCCTCCCTCTCCTTCTTGGGAGCAGCGGATTTTTCCCAAACCACTTGCCAGCTCACAAAACTTTTTGTGCTCCTCTGATATGTGTCATTTCCCTATCATGAGAAATTAGGTCAAGTTTTTCCACTGTTTTTTTTCTTTTCCTCCTCGGAAGAGGCAGCTTTAAAATGATGCCTTAAAATGTGTTGTAACAGATTTTTTATATTTATGCAGGATGAACTTAACACCGGATTTTTTTTTGCCACTTTGCTATTTATATACATATATATAAAATGTATAATGAAGCTTAACCATACAGCACAGAGATTACAATTGAACGGCACACATTCACCACCAGTGAGGGGGCCAACCCCTTTATACACCCTCTGAAAAATCTGGATAATAATATTAATAATAATTAAAATCCAAAGAAAGTACAGTATATTTAACAAAATAGTAAATATTAAACAGTGAATACTCTACTTAATAAGGACCTCGCCTTGTTTCAAGTTGGCGTCAATCCACAAAAATATACTTTTTAATCTGGTGACCGTACAATACATAGGTACTTACACCAAAGGTGATAATATATTTAGGATGCTATATACACAAAGAGTTTGGCTCAAATTTAAATTTACATATAAGTGTTCATGGCTTATTTTTCCCCCAAGGTTCCGCCTGCAAGTTTTTCCTTTTCATCTTTGAAAGCAAAAACTAGAAAGTCAAAATAAGATAAAACTATACTCTACAAAAAAGCTACAACATACAGCTTTGGCTTATATAAATAATTCATAGCAGAATGTGTTCAAAAGTACTGTATATAACTTTATATATAGTCTTCAATTCATTAGGGTATTGTTTTCTTTAATATAAAATATACATGAGCTAAAATCCGTTTCTATATTTTTCAAAGGTATGAACGTAAAAACAAATTTGTCAAACATATTCCAATTATAACTTAATATATTAATTTTATTTTGTTAATGTTCTATTTTCTAGGCTAATATTTTCTGAATATTTCATGCGAGTTCTCTATGTCTCTCTTTCACTCATTAAAAAAATCACTTCTTTGACCCAATACACTTTTTTTTTTTTGCACGTGCAAAACAGGGTTTTTGTTTTTTTTATTTTATTTCTTATAGCATCAGCCCTTCTCCATGCACCCTCTGCAATAGAGACCCATGCCAGGTTGGGTAATAGAAAGGTCAGTTTATGTACAGTATTGCTTTCTTCTTCCTGCTTTTCTACTGCTCTGCTGCTACAAAGCAATTATTTCTTAACTACGAGTAACCATGGAGCTGACTACACACAGGGACGGTTCTACAGGCGAGCCCTCGCTCGGGTGGGTGTGGAGGAGGAGGAGACACTGCGGGGACACCGCCCCGCCCGGGCCGGGCTGGGGTCACACACGAGTCCGGTAAGTGCCGGACTGAGATCAAACCTACGGGATTGTTCTGTTACTGTTACCGAGGGACAGCTGCAGCTATACAAGAGTTTGTCGTAAGTGCCTGATGATTGGTGTATGCTACACACACTAGCACATATATATGCGTGTGAAGATATATATATGCACGTATGTATATACATATAAATATACTTATTCACGTCCTTATTTATAAATTTCGATATGTCAGGACAGTTCGTTTTGAGAACACGGAGCTGGAGGGGCGGCACGGGGCTTTATGTCACCCACGTGTCCATCCTCATCCGTTTTACCGAGGGGCTCTCGCGGTCCTCGGCGGCGGGCGGCCGGCCCAGCACCACGGGCGAGTGGAAGTCGCTGCGCGGATCCTCGCGGTCGCTGCCGTCGTAGGAGCTGCTGGAGCTGCTCAGGCTGTCCACCGGGGAGCGCCCCAGCTCCTGGCGCGACGGCGGCGGCGGCGGCTGCGGCTGCTGCTGCGGGGGGAACCCCGAGGGGGTGACGCGGTCCCGGGGCGGGGAGATCGGTTCCGATTTGATGTTGATGTTTTGGTTGGTGTTGATGGAGAGGTTTGAACCCTGAGATAGCTGGCTGCCAGTGCTGCGGGGAGAAAACGGAAAGGTGCAAATAAGGAGAAAGTGAAAAGCGAGTGACAATTCACGTGTCTGTGATGGGGAGGCCTTGGGGCTCAGCACAGAAATAAGTGCACCTTACTGGGAAGAGCAAACGTGTAAAAAGCATTCAAGGTCTGAGCTGCGCTCACATAAGTTCAGAACAAAGATTTTCTATTGCCAAACATTTCGGTCACCACATGGGTGCCTCCTTGGTGAGAAGCTGAGCCTGCAGGGACACGGCTCAGCTGGAGGTGACTGAAGGGACAAACAACCCCACACACGAATGTTCTGCAGCACAGACAAGAGACTGAACTGTGCTGAACGTTCCCCTGGTGCAGCTGACCCAGCAGAAGAGGCAGAAGCCCCCAGAGCTGCCCTGCCCCTGGGTACTTACACAAGAGAGCTGAGGGCTGCGGGACCCAGGTGGTGCTGCTGCCAGGCAGACACCTGCCCCAGGGACAGCATTCCTGGGGAGTTAAATCCCTGCAGGGCAGACAGGTCTGCGCTAGTCAAGGAGTAATCTGAGAGGGAAAAACAAATAAACAACAAAGTAATGTACAGGGGGGTTTATATATATAACATACATATAGAAATAAACACAAAGCTTTCTGCCCAAAACAAATAAAAGCAGCTGATCCAAATGAATCCAAATGTGAAAACTCTAAAGTCTGGGAGCAATAAAAAAAAAATAAAAACTCTGCAGCCCCTGCAGTGACCCAGACATGCACTGAGCCTTCAGAGCAGTCTCCAACACCTGCCCAGTGCAGCCCATGTGCACCCTGGAGATGGATGTGCTGGGCTGATTTGTCACACAGACCTGAAGGAAACACTGATAGCAATTCAGCTCCCATGTAATTTTTTTTTCCATTGCAATTACAGCTTTTATGACCACGCACAATTAACTTGCGACACTTCAGACAGAACATGTCTGGTGACAGGGCTTTGAGGAGGTATTTTTCCAAATACCACATATATCACTGCACAATTAGCTGCATTATTAATTCCCCAAATAATCACATATCAGTGACAGCAGGACCCCCCCTGCTGCAGGAGTGACCTGATGTGAGATGTACACACAGGAGCACCTTTTGCCCCACAGAAATTGTCACTGCTGTGATCACACAAGCAGCACTGGTAAAACACCTGACCTGAAGCCAGGAATTTATTTATGGCTTGGTGTGCTCTGCCCAGGTGTCAATTATTAATTAACTGATTGCAGGGTTTTTTAGTATTTTTTTAAATGCCTGGACTGTTTTAGAACTGGTAACTCAGTTGGTTCTGGCCCTTCCTCCAACAATCTACAGAATACCAGAACAGATTATATAAAATTTGTGGGAAACTGATATCCAACATATTTAATTAAGGATTCAAGAGCTGAAGCTATCCCTTCCAGTCCTGAAAAAACAACCCTATCAATTCAGAAAAACAATTAAGGTATTTAAATTTTATCTTAGTCCTTGAACTGCAAAACTGAAATTGTGCTGTAAGTGGTGACTACCCTGAGAATCCCCAGGCAACAATTTGGTTTCAACATCAAATTTCTTCCTGCAAATCCCCTGAAAGGTTCAATCCAATAGTAATGATTCAAAAGTGTGTGAAAACCACTAAAGGCAAAAAGCTTTGCACAAATGATTTGCATTATCAAAGGAAATAGGCTGGAGTTAAAAATCACACCCCAGTGGTATCAGCACTTGTCCATTACACAGGACATGAGTTCCACTGCCTTTGCTGCTTCCTGAGATTCCAGCCCCTCTCAGCTTTTGGACGGTTCAGCCCCAGCTGCCAGGTCCTTCTCAGTGAGGGATGCACCCAGTGCTGCTTCCTGAAGGGATGTGCCAGGTGAAATTCACTCTGGCTCCTCTGAGCAGGGACCAAAGGGTTTGCTTTGAACAGCCACTGCACACGAGAGCTGAACCACCTCTGGGGCAAGACTCAAAGCAAGCTCTGCATGTCCAGCTACTCCCACTTCAAGTGATCGGCCAAAGCAAGGCCCTGCTCTGCCCGTGCCACTGCTCCTGCAGCCCAACTTCTGCACTCCCTGCTTCACACTTCACCCCTCAGGGTTGTCTGCAGCAACCTCCACAGCTGGGCTGGTGCTGCTGCAGGGCAAATACAGTGTGAGGAGAGCACAGAGCAGGGTCCCAAAACAGCCTCCTGGCTGGGTGTGAGGAGAGCAGAGAGCAGGGTCCCAAAACAGCTCCTGGCTGGGTGTGAGGAGAGCACAGAGCAGGTCCCAGCACANGAGGAGAGCACAGAGCAGGGTCCCAAAACAGCCTCCTGGCTGGGTGTGAGGAGAGCACAGAGCAGGTCCCAGCACAATCCCTCTCCCTGCACCTTCTTGGCTGAGGGCTCAGGGCGCTGTTAGCTAACAAGCTCATTAACAAAAAGACACAAGAGGATGTGAGGTGCTTGGCTGGCTGAACTAAAACATGCAGTGAAGACTTTCAAAGATGAAAGCGGAGAAAACGTATAAAATCCCATCTTTGGAGGGTGGAATTCCACCAATGCCCTGGTGGATGTTGGACAACCCTTTCAGTGAAGAAATTGTCTCCAATATCCAACCTAAACCTCTCCTTGTGCAACTTGAGGCTGCTGTTGCCTCATGTTCCATCACTTATTACTTGACTTTCATGAACTACTTTCCCAACCAGCAACCACTCATCACTTTTACATTACCAAATGCCTTACATCACACCCAGCCCGGATAAAAAGTAATTTTAAAAGGTCCTGCAGACAATAAAAACATCTGAAGAACAGCAGTACTGAAGGATCAGCTGCTGCCTGAACGTGAGGCACTCCAGCTCCCGGTGGAATTGCTACAGGCTCAGTTTTGATGAGTAAGAGCCTTCACTTGAACTGAAGAGGAAAACAAAGTCAGGTGTCACAGAAACGAGAATCTCCCGGGCTCCTGCCTCCCGTGGGGGCAGCAGTGACCCCCGCAGGGCTTACCAGTGTTGTAGGCAGTGGGCATGGCCGAGTACACGAGGCCCTGCGGGGGCAGGCTCGGAGTCGTCACCGACACCACGGGCGTGGCCAGGGGCTGCGTGGACTGAGAACTGCTTATCCTCTGGGTGTTCTGCAGGGAATGCAAACAACAAACCTCGTGAGAGCGGAGAACAAGGGCAACCGCAGTGCCAGTGAAACACAGCATTGCATTCCAGCGTGCTGCTCTGTATCTCTGAGTTAGAAACACATCCTTTTGTCAGGATTGGTTTTCTAAAACAGCTACGGTATTTCAAGACAACCAAAACGATCTTGGCAAACTGAAATAAAAATTAATTGAAGGCTCACTTGGCCACTTCCCAAGCATGCAGATTTCAACAGCGTTAGCATTGTAGGACACACAAAAATAAATGCAATTTCTTAGGGATACACACAACGATTCTCAGAAGTTCTTAAGTGATTTAAGAGTTTTGAGTCTTATTTTTAAAGAGGTTTTAGTGCAGATGGTGAGGTGCAGTTCCACCAGAAGAGATTCTCCCACTTCACAGTTGTTTATCCAATTTTCCAAATTTCAGCTGCCAGTTTTGACACTGTGCTGACTACACCTGTCCTGAAAGGAACACAGAGATCTTCTAAATTTGTGTTGATAAGACTTCAGTGATAAAATAATCTTGCTGTTCCCATGGTTCCTGAGAAACTGAGAGAGTACTTGTTATATTGCAGATATGTTTCCAAGCAAATGGCACTGGAGTTCACAAAGAGCAACAGTGCTTTTCTGACAGGGAAAATAGCTAAACCAGATTGTCTCAGATAACTTAACTGTGGGCACAATTTGGCTTTTTAATAACAGTCTTTCTTTCCCATATACTGGAATGAACATCTGCAGCAAACATATCACTCAAAATAAGCTCTAACCAAATTTGCTGGTTAGAAAATTAATTAAACACTGCGGTGAACAGCACCAGACAGCAAAGCTCCTGCCACAGAACATTCTGCTCTCCATGGTGGCAACTGCAAATCTTCCTGAAAAATATGAGGTTCAACACCATTTGACCATGACAAATACTGTCAAGAACAGAAAATGCTAGGGTTTTATTTTTCAGGAACAGATATTTACTTTTATCTGCAGAATTCTTAGAAATAGCAGCAGTCTCTACACCCTATATTCCTACAAGGATCTGGGTTTCAATCTGCTGGAAATATATTTTTTTTAAAGCAAACTCCTCTCTATCTCTGAAAAAATATTTGCTACAAAAGGAGCAGTTTCTCATCTCTTTGGTAGGGATCCATTTCATAACTTTACAAGACTGAAGTTACTACTCCTTTCCCTTATTTCAGACACAGGTATTTCAGGATCTGCAGCACTTAACTTTTTTCTCCACTCTAATCTTGAGAGAACGAGCAGCATTAAAAATGCATAATCCCCTTAAAAATATCAGAATGAGCAGGTACAGAAATGGGGCCGTATTCAATTTTAAGCTTAAATTTATGAAGATGAATTGAGGCTTATCAATCTTGTATCTTTCCCATTTAAAGAAAGAAATATATATCACAGCTCCCATATTAAAATTAGCTACAGCTGTCACTGGCTGCCAGTTTCTGATCTCTCTTGTGTCTGGCTGCTCCTGAATTCCCACCTTGGAGGCTCCCAAGGATTTGGGGGCTCTCTGGCATTTGTTGCCAAACACACACAATGGCAGATGTGCCCCCTCTGCTCCAGAGCTCCCAGGTTTCAGAGCTCCAGTTCCCAGAGAAAGTCCCTCTGATTTGCTGTAATTGATCCCTTTAAATCACTTATGTACTTCTGAAAATCTCCCCTAGACCAAGTTTATCTGGCATAAAGAGATGTTATTAGAGCAGATTTTTGTGTCTGTCGGGAATTGACCTTTCTCCAAAGCTTTCTTGGATGGCTGCCTATAAAGTTGGGATTACTGCATAATGGAAAAGTAAAGAGGAATAAACTGGGAAACAATCCAGACCAAAGGATTTCCTTACGGGATTTTTTTTTTTTTTGAGTGGCTAATAAAGGTGGTTTTCTGAGGTAAATTCTTTCTGAATATAATTCTTGGAACACTCAGCCACACAAAGACACTAAGCAATATTTAGATGAGCCAAATATTTGTTGTCCTTGGAGATTCACGACAAATTACAGAACCTCTTTTCTTTAATCTTTTAAACTGGTTCAAATGTAGCAGGAAGAATCGAGTATTTTATTTCGTGCTCTGCTACCGTTTGTAGCTGCTTTTCACATTCAGTGCTCAGCTCCAAGCTCACAGAGCTGGTGTTCAGGGATGGGATTTGGAGCTGCTTCCCAGTGCAGGGACGAGCATCGCACAGGAGCCTGCAGGTGCAGCTCGAGTTTCTCTGCCACGTTTGGGGCAAACCCTGCGACCCTGCGCTCTCCTTTGTGTGAGCGCTGCTGTCACAGCCGGGCCCGGTTCCTGGAGCCGCTAGAGGGCCCACGCCGCACACGGAGCCGCGCTCGGAG